>CADEBD010000378.1:0-119543 GCA_902825455.1 Arctia plantaginis | reverse complement strand
CGATGCGCGTAGATGCCTATCTGAGAGCCGGAGGACGTAGCTTCCATTTGAGTGCTGGAAGAGCGGGAAGCTAGTCCTATTGAGGAAGCCGGGACGGCCTGCCGATTCGGTCGCGGCATACAGGCCCATTGTGTTGCTGGACGAGGCGGGTAAATTGTTTGAGAGGATGCTCTCTGCCCGCATCGTCCGCCACCTCTACGAGGTGGACCCCGACCTGTCAGACGCCCAATTCGGTTTTCGAGTGGGGCGTTCGACGGTGGGCGCTGTGCTACGCCTGAGGGCCGTGACCGAAGAGGCGGTGAGCTGTGGCGGCGTGCTGTTGGCGGTGTCATTGGACATCGCCAACGCATTCAATAGTCTGCCATTCAGCTGCATCAGGGAAGCACTACACTTTCATAAGTACCTGAGGCGGCTAGTGGCAGACTATTTAGACGAGCGTAAAGTCGTGTACGAGAACCGAGATGGTAATCTGAGGTCTGCGGTGTTTCACAGGGGTCTGTTCTTGGACCCCTCCAGTGGAACATAGGGTACGACTGGGCCCTTCGAGTTGAGTTTCCCTCCGGGCTGGGTGTAATTTGTTACGCCGATGATACATTAGTCACAGCCCGGGGGGCGAACTTTCAAGAGGCGGCGCGCTTGGCCACCAGGGGAGTCTCTCTGGTGGTCGGGCGAATTGAGGCGCTGGGCTTACGGGTGGCCCTGGATAAGACGGAGGCCCTCTTATTCCATGGGCCCCGTCGTGGTCCACCCCCCGGCGCCTCAACCATGGTCAACTCGGTCCTCGTACCGGTTCGGGCCCAGATGAAATATCTGGGCCTGATCCTCAACGGGAGGTGGCTCTTCGACGTGCACTTCCGACAGCTTGCTCCAAAGCTGGTCGACGCTACGTCTGCCCTTGGGCGACTTCTACCCAATCTGGGTGGACCCAGCGTCGCAACGAGACGGCTGTGCACGGGGGTTGTCTGGTCAATGGCACTGTATGGTGCACCGGTGTGGGCGGCGGCTGTGCTGCTTCGGGAAGTACCTGCACTCGGTCGCTAGGAGGGAATTGAGTCCCGCCTGTCACCACTACGATTGCAGTGAGGACTCGGCTCAGCACACGCGGGCAATTTGCCCGGCTTGGGCGCCGCAGCGCCGGGTCCTCATTGCAGTCATCGGGGGGATCTCTCGCTACCGGCCGTCATACGCTCCATGGCCGGTAGCGACATCATCGTCGTCTCGAGAGACGTCATCTCGCAGAAGGAGGCGGCGGAGGGGGCCCGGGAGGACAGCCTCCACTCGGACCCAATCCGTCGCCGGCGAACCGGGCGGCGGAGGCGCGCTTATCACCGCCTCATGCCGCCCTGAGTGTGGCCGCGGGTGGACGGGACAGGTTTTCCCCTCCACCTGCCATAACGGCCAGCCTCGAGGAGGCGACGTCCGCGTGTGCCAGACGTCGCCTAAATAGAGAATGTACCTGAAGGTGGTGCCCGCGCCGTTGCGGGCAGGCGCTAGGAGGGGTCTGGAGGTTCTAATACCAGCAGTTCCCGGATCGCTCCTATTACAGGCGCAGAGTGGCACACCGTGTGGTTTTAATCGGTCCGATTCCGACACACCACCCCGCCGTAAACCACGGTGGGGTGACGGCTCGGGGAGGTTTCCACACGTTAAAAAAAAGAAAAAGGTTAGGTAATTTCATTTATGACATCAAATTTTGACTATTTAATGAACTATTTTATGATTGTTTACTTGATTTTATGACATGTCTTAATTTTAATCTTAATTAATTAAGTAATATAATAATCTATTCAAATATTTTTACTTATTTTTTTATTTTTAAGTAAATTGTAATTAATGATATGATGTAATAATTTATTGTTTTTGTATATGGAACAAGTTTTCTGAAATAAATTATATTATTATTATTATTATACGTTAGTCTGCGGCGGCCTTTTTACCCAGACCTCCATATCTTATCCATGACTCTGACTGCAACATTGGTGGTCGCAAATACGATCTTATATGCAGCGTTGTGGTCTACCTGGTGAAGTCCAGCTCGAGCCTGTTGGCCTGTAGCCCAGTGAAGTGCAGCAGCAACTGCACGCATGTACCCCGTGGAGCGTGCGCGTGCGACGCGCGTCCACGCTCAGCATCCATTCGGGCACGCCCATCACGCGACGTATGTCCTCCAGGAACATACCGCTAAAACAGTTATATCCTTACTTAGTAAAAAAAAGTAAAACATTCCATATCTCTGATACTTAAGAAGTAAATAATAGAAGATAATTAGTTATCGATCGTTGGAGGAACAGCACTCAAAGGGTTGTAACGCACGTGTGTCTCCTGAGTTGCAAGTGTTCAGGGGCGGCGGCTGTCACTTACCATCAGGTGACAAGCCTACTCGCTTGCCCACTGTACAATAAAATAAAACTGCCTGAGAATGACCCTTAAATGATGCCTTCAATAATTCAGAAACTGTCAGAAACAGTATATGATCTTTACTACTATTTGACAATAAAATAGTTTAACCCTCCCCCTCTTCTTCTACAACCCCATTTGATTGATAGAGTGCATCGGAAGCTTAATATCTCATTAGTATTACAAACATAATTTTTAAATAAGTAGGTTCCTATTTAATTTTACAATATATTACTTTAATTATAATTGACGGCCGCATGGCGTAGTGGTTTTTGTAAAGGCCTGCTACGCCAAAGGTCGCGGATTCGATTCCTGCTCAATTTAAACATTTTTGTTCATGAACAAATAATATTTGATTTGGTTTGGGTGTTTGTTATTATAATACGTACGAGTATGTATTTACAAATAAAAAGTAAATATGTATTTATATTAGTTGTTTGGTACCCATAGTACAAGAAATAGAAATATTTATTTGTCAATGTAGGTAAAATTAATATTAAATGTTACATATATTTTTAAAATAGGTCTCTACATTGTACCTATAGGCATACAAATTTTAATCATTGTTAATTCCTAATTAAAATTAACAACACAAAACCTTAAATTTTATACCATACATAATTAGACATAAAATTACACACTGCTACTAATTACTGCTTGGTTTGGGACTAGATGGCGTTGTGTGAATGTAGTAGAATATTCCACATGCCTCTTTGAGCGTTAACAGCTTACCTTAGGAATAATCTGCCACTAATAAATACATGTCCCATCAACAGCCTTGAATAATTCACTGCTGGATATAGGCCTCTCCTGAGAAAGGAGGTTTTGGCCTACTATACCACGCTGGCCAGACGGGTTCTTTATCTTTGCCGCTGTTGTCCTGCGTAGTTTGTCCCCTTAGTCGGCTTTTACGACACCCAGGGGATGAATAGGGGTGGTGACACTCCATGTTCTTAATCCGTCACCACCATAAATACATGTACATTAGTATAATAAAAGTAGTAAATTAGAGTATAGTCACATCACAAACCTCGGAGGCTTCATAATATTAACGTACTTAATAATGTCCTTGTCAGGCTCTATGTTGGCACAAGCGAACCTCTCGGAACTCCTGTCTGGTCCGAAGATGACGATGGACCGTCCGAAGGCACTAACCTTCCCCTCCAGAGGGAAATTACTGTCTATGAACATCTGACGCTCAGCGCCGACACCTGGATAATGTTAAAGTTTAATACTGTAATCATTTTTTTTAAATGGGTTATTAAAAAAGAAGCAATTTTAAAGATACCAATGTCGATGGAAATTCACATAAGAATATTGAACTAGTAAAGGCTTAAAGTCATAGGCGGGTAACACGGCTCCCTTCTTTCTTCAGTTCAGTTATCAGATTTTTAAAGAGTTATAATTCCGAAAGACATTGCCTCCATGTAACTGTTGGTTTACACAACTCACGCCTGTAAAGCTTCCAATGGGCTTGAGTTTTTTACAACATTTTCAATGACCATAATCCTATTTTGGGAATTTTTACAAAAGTTTAACTATCCACCAAAACCTTTTTCAAGAATGATTCTATCCCAGACCCATCGAATACATTACAAACATTTTTACATTAAAAACCTGAGATTTTAATAGTTTGCAAGTAGTTTCCGTTTAACATCTAGATAATTATACGTAAATTCAAGGTTTTGGGTGTGAACACATAACCTTTGAACCGATACATAAAGTACAAATGTTTACTTTTTAATATTTAATTCCCTGTTAGAAGTGCACCAAACCAATTTGCAATCTGAGACCAGTCACATAGTCTAACACTTCTCTATCTAGAAACAATTCAATCTATCACTGTATTTTAAAGTTACTTACTAAAAGTGCCAAGTCTGGCTGTCAAATCTCCGACATCACACCGCAGAGGGTTGTCAGCCCCGCACTGGTTGTACAAATCGTGCCGCAATACACAAAGAATTATATAATCATCATTTCTTAAGATTTATATCAGTTAAAATCCTCTGGCTAAAAACTAAGTCTGCAATGGTCTACACTCGCTACCAGATGTTATGTCATAACATTAATCGTAATAATAAATAATAAAAAGTACAGTTGATTGTTTTTCTTTTTGTTTTATTGGACTAACCCTTCCCACGCGCCGACATTTTAATTTCTGTACACTAGGATCAACACCAGTGACCCAAGGACACGCCGAGTTGCTGTTGTAAGCTTGACTAGTAGAGAAAGTCTCAGACATTAATTCATATGAACCAGATGACCACATTAAGCGTAAATCTTTAAAAAATAACACAAACTCGTCAATAAGCCACAATTCAGCAATGCCTAAAACCAGCACAACTTCTGTTTTAAACTGCTTTTTATTACGGTTTCATTTTTAGATTACATCAGAAAAATATTCGAGCCAAATCACCTTTTCTCCAAATTTTGGTACCCCCTACACCAATATAATTGATCCTTATGTTGTTACACTTACATTTAACGGGTCCGCTAGTTGTGTGAAGTAAGGGTTCCACCTGTAGCCGCCAGCGACGCATCTTGTGTTAGTCACTGAGACCGCAGCGTCCACGCCCACGGGATTCACGAATATTGCTCAGTTGTTACGGTTACGCGTCTGAAATATGCAAAAATACCAATAAGGCAGTTCTCCTAAAAACACTTTTATTATAATTAATACATAATTAAACAATAGTTCATATTAACGTGATACCTAACGACGTACTAATATTCAGTGATTTGATCGCTCTTTCTAGGAACTGTTTGAATACTCTTTATTTCTCTTCTCATAGGAGACAGTCCTTGACACTTTATTTACGGTAGACTGAGCGTGTAGTTATAATTGTAGTAATAATTGACTGCACGGATAGTGCGGTCCCCACGCCGCTTCCTACTACGCCGAGTGTTGTGAGTTCAAACCCCACATGGGACGAAGCTTTGTGTGATCCACAAATTTTGGGTCTGGGTGTTCTTTGTGTCCGTTTCATGTATGTTTGTAAAGGCCCTCGCGACACAGGATATATTCCTAACTAGCTGAGACCCGCGGTGTTACCCGCGTTTGTTGTTATAACCGCGGGCAACGCCACGGGGCGAAACTAGTCTAAAAAAAGTAGCCTAAGTTACTCCTTATGTCATCAGCTATCTGCCAGTGAAAGTCCCGTCGCAATCGGTAAAGCCGTTCCAGAGATTACCCAGAACAAACAAACAGACAGACAGACAAAAATTGTAAAAAATGTTATTTTGGCATATGTACCGTGTAAACATACATATGCATTTAGTAAAAAGCGGTTATTTTAATATTACAAACAGACACTCCAATTTTATTTATTTGTATAGAAGATGCGAGCGTTGTCTTTTAAAAAGAAAAAAAAAAACATTGGTATAAAACCATACAAACACAGCTAATTGAGTGGGAAAATTGAGGTACTACAGAAATAGGAATTCTCCTGTAACCTCCTTTATCTTTTAATCATTCATATTCTACACATACAATCTACAAGTCTTAGGTTAGGTTAGTTAGTTTTCATATACCGCGAAGAGTAATATGTAATTCATATAAATTATTAGAATTACATGTATTCACAGTACGGTACAGTAGTATGAATGATAACGGTGAGTACATGGTTCGTTTATTAATTAATAAAGATTGGAGTTGTGTGGTGCGGTAGTTGAAGCTCGTATATACGAGAAAGTTTTAAATTCTTTAAGAGTAAGGTTCAGCCATGCTTACTGTTGGACTGACTCCACCATAGTATTGGGATGGTTACAGATGTTGCCTTCTAAACTTTAGCGAAATCGCGTTGCTGAGGTTTTAGAAAAGGCTGGTAACTGTACCTGGAGGCATGTTCCAACTGATGAGAACCCAGCAGACCTAATATGTCGTGGCACGGAGCTACTTATTTAGGTTCTATGTGCTATGGTGCACCTGTATGAGCCGATAGGGCGACCGTAGGCGCTGTCCGTCGCAAACTGTTACAAGGCCAACGACTTGCACTGATATTCTTGTGCAAGGCATATAGGACGGTTAGCACTGAGGCTTTGCCGGTGTTGGCGGGTGTACTTCCGGTCGATCTCGAGGTGCAGAGACGTGCAGCCATGTACTATTCAAGACAACAAAACATGGAATGCGATTTTTTGGGCGCGCGGGATCGCGGTAAAATTACAAGATTGATTCAACAGCAGTCCGATGTCTATAATGACCTCATAGACAAATGGCAACAACGCTGGGATGAATCACTCAAGGGGCGCCATCTTTACCAATTCTTTCCATCTGTTGGCGAACGGTTGTCGAGGACATGGCTTGAGGTGGATCACTGTGTCGCTCAATTTCTTACGGGTCATGGTAACTTTAAGAGCAAGCTTTATTCATTTAAATTAGTCGAGTCACCATTGTGTCAATGCTCAACACCTAACTGTCACTACGAACAGTCTGCTCATCATATCCTCAAAAAAAATAAACTTTTCCTAAGCTTGTAATGCTATATCCTTCACAAAAAATAAAAAGGTATTCAACTGCACTTATTTCTTAAATGACCAACCTTTGGTTAAAGTATCTTCGCTTAGAGACCTTGGTGTTGTTATAGATTCTAAATTGCATTTTGACATTCATATTGAAAATATCATTAAAGCTGCATATAGAATGCTCGGATTTGTTATACGGAACACTAAAGAATTTAAAAACCCAAATACTTGTAGATACCTTTATATAACGCTAGTAAGATCTTGTCTCGAGTTTGCTACCATGATCTGGAATCTGTTTTACAATAAATACATCGGGGCATTGGAAAATGTCCAAAAAAAATTCTTGCGGACTCTTCATTACAGATGTTGCCATGGCTATCAGGCATATGATGGTCTACTCCTGACATACAATTTGTCTACCTTGGAAAGCAGGAGACTCCTTCTTGGAACTATGTTCTTACATGGCATTGTTCATAACAAGTATGACTGTCTGGAATTATCAAATAGATTATGTTACATCGTTCCCAGAACAGTCATGCGAAGGCAGGTTCGCTTACATCGTCTCTTAGCGATTACGCCTTACCAGGTCCCTAAAACAAATGCAGGCTTAAGAACACCTCTGTGACGGCTTGTAGACAATTACAATACCTATTTTAACAGTACGGATATCTTCATGCATTCAGCAATCAAATATAAAAAAATTGTACTAGAGTGTTTGAATGATTTTATTTATTTTTATTTATTTATTATCTTTATTGTATACACTAATAGAAAAAACAAAACAAAAGATGACTTACAAATAAGTAAACGTAACAGTCGGCGGTCTTATCGCCCACAGCGATCTCTTCCAGACAACCTTAACATGGATTTTAGGTATTTAACAATTTAGAGTAGTATACATACACGTAACACAATATCACGTGAATATTTAAAAATATTCACAAACATAAACAAACACATTCATACACAAATATACATCTATGGACATTACACATATACAAATACACATACATACATACACACATACCCATACATATTTGGAATATATAATATATTAAATAGGGAATCAGAACAGTATTTATAATGACAGATAAAAATCTTTTAATATTTAAAAAAAAACAGGCAAAGTTTAAAAAAAAAAAAAAACTTATCTTTAAAAAGACAACTCCCGCATTAGGAATAAATCCTGTGTCGCGGGGGACTTTACAAACATACATGAAACGGACACAAAGAACACCCAGACTCAGAACAACAATTTGTGGATCACACAAAGTGTCGTCCCATGTGGGGTTTGAACCCACAACACTCGGCGTAGTAGGAAGCGGCGTGGCGACCGCTTAAACCACTACGCCATCCGTGCAGTCGGATTGTTTCAGGCAAGTTGTTCCAGAGTCTTACTGCTTGCACAGTGAAAAATTTGTCTGCAAACTGGGTGGAATGTTTTACTGCTTGCACAGTGAAAAATTTGTCTGCAAACTGGGTGGAATGTTTTGGCATTTTTAGTTTTAAATTCTCCGATGACCTCAGGTCCCTGCAATGTGTGGTGTGTAGGAACTCAAAACGTTTTTTTGAGATAAGAGGGTGTGTGAGGATGAAACAGAACACTGTATAAAAGAGAAAGAATATGGAGATTCCGGCGAAGGCGTATTGGTAGCCACTTGAGTTTGGAACGATACTCTGAGATGTGATCATACTTGCGTAAACCAAATATGAATCTAATACAGAGGTTTTGGAGTCGCTCAAGTTTATTCAGTTGGTCTTCTGTGAGATCCAGGTAGCTGACATCGCCATAGTCAAGGATGGGAAGAAGAAGAGATTGTGCGAGCGCAATTTTAGTATTGGTAGGAAGGAAGTTGCGTAGCCTTCGCAGAGATCCCGCCGCTGCAAATAGTTTGCGACTAACTTCTCCAATCTGAGGACCCCAGGATAGGTACCTATCCATATTGATTCCCAAGTTTTTAACTTTTTCACTATATGGGACAACCGAACCGTTGCAGGATATAGGTGGTATCTGCTGAAGGTTTACTTTACAGTGCAGCCTGGGACTTCCTACTATAATGATTTGTGTTTTCGTAGGGTTTACACTGAGTCCGTACTCCGTACTCCAGTTACATATTCGAACTAAGTCCCTGTTTATGGTATCCACTGTTTCTCTTAAATTTTCTGGAGTACCTTGTGAGTAAATTTGAAGATCATCTGCATAAAGATGGTAGGAAGAAAGTAATTGATTTGTGATTGAGTTAATAAAAACTGCAAAAAGTAACGGTGATAACACGCCGCCCTGAGGTACGCCCGCAGATGTTGAGCGCCAAGAGGAGTACACATTTTCGATACAAGCACGCTGCTGGCGACCATACAGGTAACTACGAAACCAGTTAATTGCCGATGGATATATGTTAAGAGAGCACAATATACCCAACAAAACATCAAAATCCACAGTGTTAAAGGCGTTGCTGAAGTCTAGTAAAGCAAAGACCGTAAGCCTGCCTTCCTCCATGCCCGACCTAATGTCATCCGTAATATGGACAAGGGGTGTGGTAGTGCTATGGCCTGGACGGAAACCTGACTGGAAAGGATTAAGAAGACAATTTCTTGAGAGAAATGAGCTTAACTGAGTGTAAATAAGGCGCTCGAGAACTTTGGAGAAAAAAGGAACGATAGATATAGGACGGTAAACTGAGAAGGAGTAAGGATTACATTTCTTGGGGAGAGGAATGATTTGAGCCATTTTCCATGCAGATGGAAAAGCCTTAACAGATATCGAGTAATTAAGAATATGGCACATTACAGGTAGGATTTCATCCAGGATAGGGAGAACCATATAACGGTTGATGCTATCGCTTCCTACGGCATTGGAAGTTATTGACATTATGCTCTTCCTTACATCACATGCAGCAAATTGATTGAAAAAGAATGGGGAACAGTTAGGAGTCGGCAGAGAAGAAAGATAATTTAGTGTCGCAGTCTTGGTAGCTCCTCCTGAAGCTGAAAAGTATGAATTCAGGGAATCAATATCAATATCTTTTGAAGCACAATTAGAACGTGACTTGCCGATCCCCAATGACTTAATAAATTTCCAGACCTTAACTGGGTCGCCATCTTCAACAGATTTGTGGATATGTCGGCGCTGAGCATTCCTACACATCTTATTGCAGTGATTTCTAATAAGTACAAATTTTTCCCAGTTTGATGCTGTAGGGTTTTTCTTATATTTAGATTGAGCCCTTGCTTTCCTTCTCTGTACCTCCTTTATATCCTCGGTAAGCCAAGGAGAGGGAGATGTTTCACCTTTATTCTTCGTATAGACGCATGCTTGTCATATAAGATAGTAAGGTTATTTGTGAAGTGGTTAATTTTTTCATTAACACAGTGAGAGTTAAAAAGCGGACCCCAGTCGATGCTATCAGCATCTCTGCGAAGATTTTCGACATTCATTGTACGAAAATTACGGTGTGAAATGATTTTAGGTTTAGGTTTAGGCGTACGAATGAGGTAGGATAGAAAGAGAAGATCGTGATAGGAAAAAGAATCTGCAGAGCACTGGCCATATTTGGCGACGTGCTCCACAGAGGATACAAGGATGAGGTCTAGGAGAGATGAGTTACGGTTTGGCAAATTATGTGTAGGATTTAGTGTGAGAATAGAAAGATTACTAGATTCAATAATAGATCGAAGAGTGGCAGAACGAGAATCGTTTTTCAGTAAACAGGTGTTAAAGTCACCCATGACTATAGTGTGACTGTACGAAGGGGTTAGATTTTCCAACAGTACTTCAAGTGAAGAAAAATAATCTACTCGAAGGGAAGGACTGTAATATACACCGAGAAGTAGTTTTGTGTTTTGGAGTAAGATTTCAATGAATAAATGCTCGCCAGCATTTGTGGGTGTGGACTGAGATGACATATTTACTATGGAGAAAGGAATGTGGGATCGAATATACATGGCAACTCCACTGCCACGTCCACAAATACGATCATTCCTTACCAGCTGAAAGCCTGGTAACGTACTCGTTACTGTGGAGAGGCATGGCTTGAGCCACGATTCTGATACAAGAATTGCGTGGATATTCGTACAGTCAAAGGCTGTCAGCATATCAGAGAAATGTGCCGGAATGCTTTGGGCATTTATATGTACGACATTGAAGTTCCTGGGAATATCAGAGAATTGACTCGAGATAGTATCTGCGAGCGAAGGAATACTAGTGAAACTAGCATCATCACTGGACACCGAAAAATATTCATCAGTGTCACTATTAGTGATGGATGACGTCATCAGTATGTAATTTGAAATATGGTTTAATTTAAATATGGGTATAAATATATTAAGAATATAATAAGTTGTTCTAACAGTATAAAATGTGCTACTAAGACTTTTCAAATCAATTAATCCGTCTGCCGGTTCCATGTTATTATAATAATTAATTTATAAGTGAAAGAAAAGTTTGCATAATCTGGCACTACAAAATTATTTTAATTTGGGATTGCGATCCAGAACATACTGAATAAAAATTTAAAGATAAAAGATAAAAATGCTAGTATAAAAATTTATACGAATTAAAATTTGTGTAGTACTAAAAGACAGGTATCCAGATCATGCGAATGTTACACTTCTTCTTAAAGGAATGACATGAACTAGAACGCAATCCCGTTGTCACATGTGACAGCTTATTAGTTTGACATACGACTTACGAGTACACTTACGATGTTATCAATTGTCTCATAAAATTAATTACAACAGGGTAATCAACAAGTATATGACGTGGGTAGAGTAAACATACAGTGTGAAGCTAAGGTACTCAGCAGTTATCAGGACTATTATGTGACAAACAACAACGAAGCCTGCATACATAGGTACTCTTAATCGCAAACAATTAAGTGACAACGCACAATATGATTCTATTATTTTTTAGCGGCACGCCTCGTCTTAGTCACTGCTGCTTTGGCGGCTGCTGCTGGCTTCACCACTTCATCACTAATAGAGTCGAGTTCGTCAAGTGTCGTTATACGATGCCTTTTATTATCAGGACCCGTAATGTTGATAACACCCTGCCGGGTCCAGCACTTGGCTATACCAAATCTTTGACGTGCAGACATAAAAACATGATATCTTGATTTCGTGAGAAATTCTGAGACAGTTACCCCAGTGCCCTTCAAGTTTGTTTTAGCGAACCAAATAGCGTCTCTGGTACTGACTTGCTGAAACTTGACAAGTATAGGCCTGGACTTACCAGATGATGATATCCGCCCCATTCTTTGGCATCTTTTTATATTTTGAAGAGTGAAACCGCTCACCTTACATTGTTCACCAAAGATTTTACCAGCGACCAATGTAATGTCTTCATTCCTCTCCTCGGGTACACCATGAATCAATAACATCTTTCTCCTGCTCCGAGTCTCCATGTTATCTGCAGTCTGAGCCAATATTTGAACCTGCTGTTGGATATTATTGAGAGCTTGGAAGACAAACATTTTGAAGGTTGCAAACTCGGTTTCAAGATTAGTGGGCGATGCGGATGAGCCAGTTTCCTTTTGGAGCTTATCTCTTGCCTCGAATTCTGACATGCGAGTATTAAACATGACATTTATGTCAGCGATGGTTTTGAGTAGGGACTCCATATTATCCATATATGCAAACAACAAACTTGTATTGTATGGAAATAACACTTTCACCGGCAGAAGGTATTATAAGGTTGTAAAGTAGATCATCAAATGTGTATAATTTATTGTGAAAACTATTTTATGTCTAATTTAGACATACATCGTGTGTCTACATTTTTGTTGTGCAAATAAAAGTTGTAATAATTTATATCTATAAAAAAATATTTTATTATATTATATTATAAATATTATCACGTAGCATGCACCATTTTATTATAACATTGTGTATAGTAAAAAGTAGATAATGCTGTTGGTAGTACAATTAGCACATTTGTACCTAAAAATAATATTAATTATTATTGAATATTGTACTATTGTTTGTTATCCCTAATAAATAAATAAATATAATGTAGTCTTTGGTATAATGAACGTAATATAATGCTGAATAGCTTGCAGGTGACATCTGGGGCGGTATACTATGGGTATACTATTAATAAGGTTGAGCGGCTCCAAAACTTTTGCATAAGGTTCATCTTTGGATTGCGCAAATTTGACCATATTTCTGAATTTCGGAATAAGCTTAACTGGTTACCCATTCGTCTTCGCCGGAATATTCATATCCTTTCACTATTATACAATATTCTCTTTAATCCCAACACTCCCCTTTATTTAAAGGAACGCTTCAGATTCCTACGTGATACGCATTCAAAGTCCTTAAGATCGTCAGAGAGCTTGACTTTGGAAATGCCGAAGCACACCTCGACTTTTATGGACAAGTCATTTACAGTGCAGTCTATACGCTTATGGAATGCATTGCCACTGCCCATCAGACGAGCACAAACACTGCCTTGTTTCAAAAGGTTGCTGAAGGAGCATTTCCGAAGCTGCTAAGCGAGGGTCCCCTCACTCAGTCAGAAATCTTATATTTATCTGTCTGTTACTTCTATAGTCTCTGTTAAATGTATATTTTGTGTAATGAATTTATTGTGTAGTGATGTGTGTATGTGTTTAGTGTATATGTTTGAATTAGTTTGTATAATCAAATAGTCTTAATTTACAAAAACTCCGATCTACAAACTGCAACCCCCTATCTCACTCCTATTCTCCTTCTCCATCCAGTGGTTGCCTGGAAGAGATCGCAAAACGCGATAAGGCCGCCAATTGTACAAATTTTGATACTTTACTCTCCATGTTACAATAATTTAACTTTAGATATAAGGCACACAATGTATACAAACTGATTTCTTCTTTTTTATTATGTTTTTTGTACAATAAAGAGTTATCTATCTATCTATCTATCTATGGGGATCTTATGTCAACTAGGGTGAATTTCCGTGCGTTTAGGCGATTCTGCCATACATATTATAGAAATCAAATATAGCTCACGTAGGACCCGTAATATTTTGTGGCCGTGGTGCTTCCCTGTTTAAAAGGAGGAGGAGGGAAGTGGATTTACTGTATTTCCAACTCCTCCAATTTTCTTCCGATTAATTTCGTTGCGGGTTCCAAGACAGTTTAATTTATTCCTGGGACTTCCCGAGTGTCATAACTCGGTGTGTTCGTGGGTCACTGCTGTGGATCCTGGTGTACAGGAGTTACAGTGGGGGGCGTGTGGGTGGGATCAGTCCCAATTACAAAAAAGGTCTATAATTACTATAGTCTTGATGAGATCCCGCTTTATACATTGGTCGGCTATCGATTTCTTTAGCTCATCCGGGTACTCGACTTTGCAACAAAATGACTTGTCTTTAATTTGTTTATCTCGCATTGTGATCCTATCTGGCCCCAGCGACTTGTTGCAGTCCAGTTTTTCTATAACAACTTTCAAATCTTTTGGTTGTATTTTTTGAGATCTGAAACTAACATTGGAATTCTAAACATAGTTTTTTCTATCTAAAATTTTTTGGTGACATTTATGGTTTATACTATCTATTTCTGAAATAAAAGTTCCACAAAATTTATTACAAATAGTTTCCCAATTATGTTTTACATATGTTTTTCTATTACCTAACCTACCCCTGTTTCAGTATCCTCAAGCCAGAATTACACCATATTTTTCTCAAGTCTCCCATACATCCAGTAATTGTTTCACATTTACTTTTATTTTTGGCCATATACAGTTCAATATAAGTCGTTAAAATAGAAAAATCAAAAAATGCAAATTTAGAACAAAATAAATACAATAAAATAATGCCGAATTGGAGCACCATTGGTAACACGGGTCATTAACCTGTAGACGACGCGACGGCAGCGATGCAAAAAATGGCGGAACAGCAAAATGCGCGTCTAGCCGCTTACATTCTTATCACTAATCAGTTACTTCACTTGTGTTTTATTTAAAATCACTATATCAATTTATTAAAACATGAATACCACCAGCAACAGTTTTTGTTCAGTAGATAAATATTTACTTAAAATTTTATTTAATAAGAATAAACTTTATTGTACACCAGTTTAGTACATCATACATACAATAGTAATCAAATTAACTTAAATTTTTAGGTTTTCAGTGTGCCTACCGTTCACATCAATGCATCGAATACACCTTCGCATCATGTTGCCTCGTATTGTAGCACACAGGTTGTCATTTGCTGCTAAAGCTCTTAGTTTATTAAATGCACTTATTATCGTCGATCTTAGGTCTTCTATTGAAGTGACGTCTATTGCGTACACTTCATTTTTCACACATCCCCACAAAAAAAAGTCTAAGGGCGTGAGATCTTATGGTCTAGGTGGCCATCGTGTAGGCCCACAGCATCCTATCCACTGTTCACCAAACTTGTGATTAAGACGCTCCCTGGCAGCCACCACTGAATGTGCAGGGGCTCCGTCTAGCTGGTACCACAAACGCCTGCTTTGAGCTACAGACAGTTGTTCTGTATAGTCAGACACTGGGCCATCAAGCAATTCCAAAAACCTGATAGCAGTCAAATTTTCATTAATGAAAATTGGACCAATTATCTGACTGCCCTGAATTGCTGCCATATATTCAACGAAAAACGGTACTGGCGGGAAAATTCGCGTACAGCATGAGGATTTTTCCTGGCCCAATATCGCAAGTTTTGGCGATTCCATATACCATTACGTGCGAAGGTACTCTCGTCAGTCCACATGATGTCTGATAGAAATTCAGGGTCATTCGTTACCTTTGTATATAACCACTGACAGTACGCCACTCTTATGGGTTGATCTCTGTTGAATAAAACCGGTACTTTTCGAAATCTGAAAGGCCGTCGTTTATTAGTCATTAAATTCCCGTAGACCTTTTTGTGGTGAACACTGAATCGACGAGCAGCCCTACGTAAACTACATGTAGGGTTAAGCGTGAAATGATCTAATACACGTTCTTCAAGGGCGATTGGTGTTTGGGGAGCAAACTCAACATCACGTGGCACCAACAGTTGTGTCACCAAATTTTTACGCGGTAGCGTCTCTGTCACAACAGTTGTGACGCGACGACAGCGCCATGTTCAACAATTTTTTTCGATACTAATACATTCCCACCAATAGGACTATGCTATATCATTAGAACGTGTATTGACTCTTTTTACATTCTAAATTGTGATTGCTTGTTAGCTAAAACAAAAAAAGTAACTACTTGTCCAATCAAGACAAAGTGACCACAAACTTCATTCCGTTCGCTTGAGAGCGCAAGTTAGTGACTTCAAGTGATTTTGCGAAAATGGATAACGACGGAAACTCGTAAGTAAACTTTATGTATTATATATCAAAATACTTGCCAAGAAATCTAGTTTATTATCTAGTTGTTATCTTTGTTGTATAAATTACAACAAAAAAACACTTGAAAGTCAAACGCGGCCAAAAATGGCGTGTGCCTTGTGAATATAACTGTAGTTTTTATGTTGTAAAATATAATTATTCGAAGTAATTTAGCTATTACCCAGTAATAAATTTCATAATCTTTCTTATTTATTGTATATTATTGAGTAAACTATAATTAGAGACTTATAATTTTGTTATTTACGAAAATTTTATCCAAAATAATCGTAATATGGCGTAAAGTACAAGCAACAATAACCATTTTTTTTTCCAGTCACGTGTTGTTTTAATAAAATATGATTTTCTTGTTTTTATGTTGTACATAATCTAACTAATGCTATACATATTGTTTTTATGTTGTGTTTTTATTTTTATTTTCATATTGTTTTTGTATTTCTGTGTTTTTATAGATATTAGGATGAGAAAGTAAATATCTTGTACATAAGTTTTAATATTTGTTTTAGTAATATCTCTAGACCGGCTACGCCGGTTTGTAAGCCTGCTGCTGTGCGAAAGCCAGGTCGACGGCTCAGCTACAGCAGTAGCATCGACACGACCCATGTATAGCCAGGCGCAAATAAGCGAAGGCAGGCAATTTTAGACATTGCGCTGACAATGGACAACGAGCCAACTTTTACACCTCCAACACCGAAAAATTATGTTTCATGTTCACTTCAATTTATGATGAGATGGTGTTTCATGTCCACTTCAATTTATGATGAGATGATGTTTCATGTCCAATACGTTTTTTTATGCGTCGCTATAATAAATAAACACATTCATTTCATAATTTGTCTTTTCATTTTTACTTTATGTTATTTACCTTGTATACTATTTTTATACCTAAAATAACTAGACGTAATCACTATAACGCTATAATAAATAAACACAAATTCATTTCATAATTTGTCTTTTCATTTTTACTGTATGTTATTTACCTTGTATTCTAATTTCATACCTAAAATAACTAGACGTAATCACTACAACATTATGCTACTAAAACAAACACTAATTCCGTCGCTTTTACAAGCGTTGTCGTAGCGGGACATACGGTATTACCGCCGACGCCTAAGGGGAACTAAAATTGTTTGTCAAATACACAAACAAATCAAAATTTAAAAACAATTGATGTAAATTTTTCAAGAAACTAAAATTATATTAATTGTGCATCTTTATGCGCGTACGGAACATTTGACATTCCGCCGATTTGACTCCGCCGCCGGCCAGTTATTTTCGCGCCATTATGGCGTCGTAATCGATTTGTGTTATTGTTTCAAAACTTTTGTTTTTTTAGTATGATGAAATGGTAGTTTATGCCAAGTGTTAATTGTTTTCAATAAATAGGATTACAAGCTATGTAAAGTGGTGTGAATTAGTGTTAAAATGCAAAGTTTTGGTGTTTATATGAGTGTTATAAATCGACGCCAGTGATAGTGTATTTTGTGTACAAATCATATAACTGTGCATTTCAGGTAAGTTTTACACGTTTAGTCTTTATTAAGTTTAGAAGAATATATATCAGGGATTCCAAATATGTTTATTTCATTGAATATAATTATAAAATAACGTAGATATTGAGGTAATAATGACTTCGCTCAGCTGGGTCTCTAGTTCAAGGGCGCGACAGTAACGGGTCATAGGTCATCCGCGCGCTGCGACGTCCTAAGAGTTAACACGTGGATGTCTTATATTAACAAAGACTTTATAAAAATTGACGTAGTAGACATAGGCATGTCTACTATGTACTACTATGCAGAAAAATTATTATAACAAAACAAGCATCCTTAAATTTAATATTTTAAATTACTTAAGCAGTGTGTACGAGGGATGGCACACTGTCTTTACGGATGGTTCGAAGTCAGAGCCTGGTACTGGTGCAGCCTTTTATGACCCAAGATAAGATGGCAATAATAATAACCTGTCCATAATGTATGTGAAATTATTTGCAATATCAGAGGCCATCTCATATGCAGAGTCTAAGGGATTCAGAAAGAAAGTGATATTAACTGACTGTAAAAGTGCTTTGCAACATCTGGCTCGATGCGCCTCTGACGGCAGAGGTGCCTCGATAGCCTATGCTATTCTTAAAAAGGTTGAAAATTTAACAATTAGAGGTATAACTTTGAGACTGCAGTGGATTCCAGCTCACATTGGTATAAAAGGCAATGAAAATGTAGATGGGATGGCTAAAGAAGCTATATCAGATGGTATAGATACATTTGTTTTTTCGGAATTTAGTGATATCTTATTAAAGTACAAACTATTAATATATAATAATTCGGAAAATGAATTCAAAAAAATTTCAAATAACAAAGGGATATGGTATAAAATTGTGCAGGATAGGCCTTTTAAACTACCATGTTTTGCCCATGACGTATTGTGTAGAAAGTTGATTGTTATAGCTTGTAGATTGAGGTCTGGTCACATACCACTAAATTATTTTAAATTTTTAGTCAAGAAATCAGATTCACCAAATTGTTCATTGTTTAATGTTGTCGAAGATATTCATCACTTTCTAGTGGAATGCGTTCGGACCAACGATCTTAGAGTCTACCTAAGAGCAAAACTTAATATTAAGGTATATTATGTCGGAGTATTTTTAAATATTTTATCTGCACCTATGTCAAACGCAGCTATTGTATTATATAAATTTATAGATAAGTTAAATAATTCAGATTATTAGTTTTATAAGGCATTTAAGCTTGTTTGTGTTATGCATAAGGTGTTTATGGGACTGACATAGTCAATTATGGCTCAAAGTCCCTCAAGCATAAAGAATTTAAAAAAAAAAGACACTAAAAGACAAGTTTTATCTCGATTATACGATATCCTTTAGGATGGATTGCGCGTATTGTTATCATAGCAAAAATATTTGTAAAGAAATTATGGAAGTCAAAAATTGATTGGGATGATAGATTACCAACAAATTTATATGAAGAATGGTTACATTTCCAAACTAGTTTGGTACATTTGAATAAGATTGATATTCCAAGATGGTTGTATTTCAGTCCTGGTTCAAAAGTGGAACTTCATGTATTTGCCGATGCTTCTAAGCTCGCCTATGGTGCTGCAGTATACATTCGTCTAATTAATAGTAAAGGTAAAATATATGTCAGCTTAATATCCGCTAAAGGTAAAGCTGCCCCTATAGAGAAGGAATTTTTTATTCAAAGGTTTGAGTTATGCGGTGCAGTTTTAGCAGCATCACTAATCTAAGAATATCCCTAAGAAGAGTAAACTCAGCACTTTTTGCCCCATTTTAGATGAAAATTGTGTACTAAGAGTTGGTGGTCGTATTGAGCAGTCAAAGGTAAAATATGACACTAAGCATCCCATAAATATGCCTGCTAAGAGTCATCTTACCAAGCTGATAATTAGTGATGCTCACCTGAAGACCTTTGTTATTTACGAACAAAGTATTGAATGAAGCTGAAGCTAGCCGACGGAGCTAGCCGACGGACATAGCCTGCGTATTATATGGCACGCCCCTCAAATTGAGTTTTTTTTTAATGAACAAAGAGAGCAAACAGTGATTTTCCTGCATCAAATTACTATACAATGAACCAGGGCCTTTTAAGATTAAAAAAATATATTTAAACAATCATATTAAATGAATAAACGCTGTTTATTAGCGAAAACTCGAGTTTTTCGATGGTAAATTTGTCCTAACTTTTTTCACAAAAATAGGATTGCTTTCTAGTTTTGTATAGTTAATGCCTAAGTATCATACAATAATATTAAATTACTTTCACGTTGGCACAAAAGTTATAATTTTTGTTATTAAATGAACAATCAGACACGACTTACGATAAATATACCGATTCGACGAAAAACCTGATGTAACTCTGTTCACAACAATAGGGTTGCTTCCTGATTTTGTATAGTTTATCCCTAAGTGTCGTACAATAATACCAAATTACTTTTACGTTGGCAGAAAAGTTATAATTTTCATTATTAAATGAACAATCAGACACGACTTACGATAAATTGAACGATTCGACGAAAAACCTGATGTAACTCTGTTCACAACAATAGAATTGCTTTCAAATTTTGTATAGTTAATGCCTAAGTATCATACAATAATACCAAATTACTTTTACGTTGGCAGAAAAGTTATAATTTTTATTATTAAATGAACAATCAGACATGACTTACGATAAATTGACCGATTCGACGAAAAATCTGATATAACTCTGTTCACAACAATAGGATTGCTTTCAAATTTTGTATAGTTTATCCCTAAGAGTTGTACAATAATACTAAATAGGTTTTACGTTGGCAGAAAACATAGAATTAACACAATTAATGAGTAAACGTACGTAACTAACAAAAAATACTGAATTTCGATCAAAAACCTGCTGTAACTCGATTCACAAAAATAGGATTGCTTTCTAATTTTGTATAGTTAATGCCTAAGTATCATACAATAATACCAAATTACTTTTACGTTGGCAGAAAAGTTATAATTTTTAGTATTAAATGAATTTGAGGGGCGTGCCATATACTACGCAGGCTATGTCCGTCGGCTAGCTTCGTCGGCTAGCTTCAGCTTCATAAGTATTGGACACTACGAGCTAAAGATTTAGTAAAAAGTCTTTATACGGCGTGTGTTAAATGTATAAGGTACTCAAAAATCAGAAACAATCAATTAATGGGTCAAATCCTAGAAGCAAGGTTAAAACCTACTAGACCTTTTAAATCATCTGGCTGTGACTACATGGGACTTATTAATGTGAGATGTTCGCCTGGCAGAGGATTCAAATCCTACAAAGGATATGTTTGTTTATTTATATAGTAACTAGAGCAATTCATTTAGAGGTGGTATCAGATTTGACTTCTAAGGCATTCATTGCAGCTTTTAAGCGGTTTACAGCAAGACGAGGTCATTGTGAGAATTTATTTAGTGATAACGGCACGAATTTTGTCGGCGCTAACAAACAGCTGCGTGAGATGTTTGATCGAGCTAAATCAAATGTACCCTGTGAAATTGAAGACCTATTGAGTTTAGAACACACAACATGGCACTTTATACTCCCACATGCACCTAATTTTGGCGGCCTCTAGGAAGCTGGCGTGCGTAGCGTTAAACATCGTTTACACAGTGTAGTCGGGTAGGGTACACCTACGAGGAGTTATCTACGGTCTTATCCCAGGTTGAAGCCTGTCTCAATTCGAGACCTCTTGCAGTTATGAGTGATGATCCTAGTGAGCCTCAGGCTTTAACTCCTGGTCATTTTTTAATAGGCGAACCGTTAATAGGTATCCCTGACGACGATTAGTCTAACAGTATATTATAGGGCTAGATAGATGGAGATCAACACAAAAAATCGTAAATAACTTTTGGAAACGGTGGTATAAAGAGTATTTAGTTAACCTCAATCAACGATATAAGTGGAAAACTAAGCAATCTGAGCCTGAGGTAGGTGACGTAGATCTTGTAAAAGAGGACAATATGCCACCTGCTAAATGGATAATGGGTAGAATTGTCAAAAAATATTATGGACCTGATAATCTATCTCGAGTAGTGTCTATTAAATGTAAAAATGGTGAAATTAAACTCCCTATGAGCAAAATTTGTATGTTACCAAAATAAATTCGTTTACTTGTTTAAATCACTGTTCTCACTATAATGTTATGTTTAGGTTGTAGTAGTAGACAGTCTGGTGCTATCCAGATTCAATTACTGTGATGTAGTATACGGTCCATGCTTATTAGCCAGAACAAAAAACCTCATACAAAGAATTCAAAATGCCTGTGCTCGTTACTGCTTTAGGATTCCTAGTCGTCATCATGTAACACCATGTTTGAATGAACATAATATTGTAAAGATGGAAGCCAGAAGGAAGCTGCATTTAGCCAGCTTACTGTTTGGTGTAGTTAAAAAAAGCAGTCCCACCTATTTGTATGAGAAAATAGACTGGAGGCATAACCACTTCTCATACTCCATCAGACCATCAGCCAGAGCACTCAGCATACCAGGACACAGAACAGCAGCATTTCGGGGTAGTTTTAAATATGCAGCAACACAATGCTGGAACTCAATACCACCGCCAATTAGGGAACTAAAAACAATAGTCACTTTTAAAATGCACCTAAGAAAATACATCCTCGAACAACAAAAACGCCAGTAACAAATTTACATACCTCTGAGGTTATGTTCCATCAACAGGTGATTCCAGCACTGTGTAGCAACTCATGGGTCACCTACACCTGCTCATTTCTAGCCTGGTTGTGCTCCTGACGGAGGGTTGATTGAGATGGGTCAGCAAACTATGCGGTATCTTTCTCTTTGCGTACTTTCACAATATTGATAACCTAAAATAGATGATAGTTAGTAAGTTAATAGGTATAATAATAATAACCATACAGTAAGCAATAAGTTTTAGTTGTAGTTAATACGTGATAGTCAATTGTAGTTTTATAAGTTTGGTTGTTTGTTTTTTTGTTGTGCTAGCGTTAAGTTGTTTTTACAATATAGCCTACTTACCAAATCTAGTCCTTGTGTCATACATGACATCACAGGCAGCACATAAGAGATATCCAGTGGTAATTGCGGCTGTCGGCGTCAAATCAGTAATTCTGGTGGGTACTGAAAATCAGTACTGGGACGGACCATGTCCATCACAGTAAATGCTGAGGGTCCACCTATTCTGTGGGACACAGCGTACAACTCTCATCCGCACAAGCTATCTATGTGGTTAAGATTGAGAGGACTGCTTGGTTACAAGCAAAACATAGTACCAAAAATAATAGTGATCACCGCGTCAGCGCTACGTCATATATGATCACAGTCTCATAGACTACTAAATACTCATGACCACAGATAGCGTAGTATAGTGTTGCACGTACGTCAATAGTTTTAAGCTTTTAAAAAATGTAATATTATTGTAGTTGTATTAAGTTAGTATTAAGTTAGTTATATTAAGTTGTATGCTGTGTTCTCTTACAGAATAAAGTTTATTTTATTTATTTTATTATTATTTATCTATTTGATTGCAACATTAGTTACTAAGAGATATTGTTAAGTATTTTTTTTTGTAACATTTATTTTGTTTTCTTTACTTTATAACATGAGTATAGTATATTTTTTTGTTTACTCGATATATTAAAGTACTGCGTCCTTTGGTGGGCGGTATGTCTAAATATTATACTTTTGTTTTGAAAATAAGTAGCAACACTTATACACTCACAAACATACTGTACTCACACATTCAAACAGTCCATAAGTTCTTATAAGTCTAAGTTATGCTGTCAAGTATTAATTTTAGTACAAATAAAATATCGTATCTGTGAAGACGTATTGCAAGTGTTTTATTCACCAGCTCATAGATAAAGACCTTATTCCCTCAAACACCCACTTACGTAATATGGTATAAGTCAATTGAATTACACGGAAAACCGGGACCATATTAATAGGAATGGTAGATAAAAAGGAAAGGCAATAATGTCAATATAACTTATATTGCTCATACTGATGGATTAATAAATGTGAGCAATAGCTCGACTAAGACACGGTTCCATACCTGTTACTCGAATATGAAACGTATGGATATACGTTTCATATTCCACTAGAATTCCACTAGAATTCGTTTTAGAATTGAAGATTTATTTTTATAATTTTTAATTTGATCTTACTCATACTGTTTACTGAGTCCCTCTTCTAACCTCCTACTTTTCACGTTTAATCTTCAGCTTTCATTTTCATTTTTTCTTAGAAGATAATGTTAAGTTTTAAAAGAACCATTTTGTAAGCTTATTTTTTTTATTAACAATAAATAATAAAGTGAAAATCATATGTTAAGTACAATATTAGTCGAGTTATCCTATTTCAAACACAAAGTTATTGAGAGCAATAAATTGTGTCCAACTACAGAAGAAGTTAAACAGTTAATTAAACTGGCTGATTTAGGTTTAAGTATACAATAATTAAGAAGTTAAGAAACATTAGTTACATTAGTTAATAAATAATGGCGACTCTACGCCAAATTCAAAAGGATCTCGAAGAGCAAAAAATCGCCATAAAGGAAAACGGCATAGAGGTTGCAAAAACAGTTACAGAAAACATGAACTTCATTTTAGACGATAAACTAAATCACCTGGAACAAAAATACACAACTCTTAAAGAACAATTCGAGAAACAAGAACATAGACTGAATATATTGGAAAAACAGGCAAGAAACCGAAACATTGTATTTTTTGGCATTGAAGAACGTAATTCACCTTACTCTTACTCTGATTTAGAAATGCAAATTATTAGTTTTATATCAAGATATCTTAAAATATAACATGATTGTAACGAAATTCAAGAAATCAAAAAAATAGGAAAAAAAACAGAAAAACCAAGGCCCATAGTGGTGACACTGACCACCGTTGGTAAAAAAATCGAAATTTTCAAACAAAATAATTTATTAAAGGAAACAAACTACTACATTAAAGAAGATTATCCACAACATATTTTAGAAAAAAGGAGATTACTACAAGAACAAGTAAAAATTGAAAGAGAAAAGGGTAACAGGGCAATAATAAAGTATGACAAATTAGTAGTAATTGGAAAACAACAAATAAACAATAAAAGATCGCTTTCATCATCACCTCAAGAAACCTATTACCGCAACGAACCAGTGCTTAGAACTCAACCAAAAAAGAAAAATAAACCTACATCAAGCACCTCTCAAAACACGGCTAGTACTTCTGAAGACACTGTTAAGCCGGGTATCCTCAAATATCTTGTGAACAAAAAACAAGTTAACCAAGTTTTGCCAAAAAATAGTTTTAACCAATAGCAATCGGCACTCCCTCCCGAAAACAAAACACAACAAAGAAAACCATCTTCCAAACCGGCTGGTCACCGTGGAAGAGAATGATGACCATCACCCTCCTAAGAAACAGTTAAATATCAACTCAAAATCAAGAAGTCTCTCAGCAAATAAGTTATATATAGCAACATATAACGTTAAAACACTTTCTTCATACGAAAGGCTATTAGAACTCGAAGAAGCTCTAGATGGAATAAAATACGACGTCATCGGTATGTCAGAAGTCAGAAGACTGGGCAGTCATATAGAAGAATATGAGAACACGATATTATGTTATGTAGGCCACACACCGGGACTTTATGGCGTTGGTTTTTTAATAAAGAAATCTATAAAAAAATATATTCAAAGATTTATAAGCTTCACAGAAAGAGTCGCCCTGCTAGATGTAAACATTCAAGGCCATAATATAAGTATAATACAAGTATATGTACCCACCGCGTCGTCTAGCGAAGAAGAGATAGTAGAATTTTATCAGAGTTTGGACACAGCAATACAAATATCAACAAAAAATCTTATAATAATGAGAGATTTTAATGCAAAAATAGGACAACCACTAAAAGATGAACACATAATAGTGGGAAAATATGGATATGGAGAGAGAAACGCCAGAGGGCAAAGATTAATAAATTTTGCTTTTGAAAATAAACTTTCAGTGATTAACACCTATTTCAAGAAAAAGCCAAGTCGCAGGTGGACTTGGCGTTCACCAGGCGGCGTGCACAAGAATAAAATTGATTATATACTGTCCAATAAACCAAAGATATTCTTAAACATAAAAACACTAAATCCAAACTTCTCTACAGACCATAGAATGGTAAGAGCTACAATAACTTTAAAAATTGCAAAGAAAAGCCGAATCAAATTCACAAACAACCAAAATAGTACATTGAAAACGAAAGAAGAAATTGAAGCATATAAGAAAAATCTTAAAGACTAAATATCAGACTTAGTTGACCATCCTGAGGAGACGACAGTACAGGAAAATTATAACAATCTACTACATGCTATTAACGCCAGTCTACATCGAGCGAGACTAGTTAGGAACACCTCTGTTAGACACAAAATTCTGTCAGAACGGACAATGACATTACTAAATAGAAGACAAATATTACAAAAAACGATAGTCAAGTCTCGATCTGAAAAAAACGAACTTAGCGCCTTATACAAATTAACGAGCAAGTACATAAAACATGACTATAAAAGGTACAAGAATGATATAATACAAACATACCTAACACAAGAGAAAAGGTTTAAGAAAGCGACAAAAGAACTACGAACAAATGAATCTTGGATTGAGGGATTAAATCAATCAGGAAAAACAACACACAATCGTGGGGAAATAATTCATATTGCTACAGAGTTCTATAAAAACCTATACAGTAGGAGCACACAACAGACAAAAAATAACAAGCAGGAAGAATATAACAGTCACGAACACCTAGAACCCAGGCCCGAATGGTATTACCAATTAAGCAATTAAAAATGGATGTAAAATACTAGCATCATCACTTACATCATTATTTAATATAATTCTAGAAACTGGGAACACACCTGTACAATGGTCAGAATCCAATATAATCCTACTGTATAAAAAAGGAAACCCTATGGAAATCAGCAATTACAGGCCAATAAGTCTTCTACCAACTCTTTATAAACTCTTCTCTTCCATAATAAACCAAAGAATAACTAAAACTTTAGAAAAAAGGCAACCCATAGAGCAAGCAGGTTTTCTGAAAGGATTTTCAACTATAGACCATAAACATACTCTGGAACTTATTATCGAAAAATACCAAGAAAACCAAAGACCGCTCTACACAGCCTACATAGACTACCAGAAGGCTTTTGACACAATTTCACCTAATAGTATTTGGGAAGCATTAAATAAACAAGGCGTAGAGAATGAGTACATACAAGTAATAAAAAGTATATACAACAATAGCGTATGTAGAGTCAAACTGGAAGCAACCTGCCTAAACTTTAACATCAATAGAGGAGTAAGACAGGGCGATCCATTGTCCCCGATACTATTTATTGGAGTATTAGAAATAATCATAAGTAATCTAGACTGGGAAAAATGTGTCTTATATATCAAAGGCAAATACCTAAGTCATTTAAGGTTTGCAGATGATCTGGTACTACTGTCTGAAACCGGTGGCAACTTAGAGGGTATGATACAATAGCTACATGATGCAAGTAGACTAGTCGGGTTAGAAATCAACTTGACAAAAACAAAGATCATGACAAACAGCTATAAAAGAACCATCTCACTAGAACACAAAGTAATACAGTACGTGGAACGGTATGTGTACCTAGGAAAACAGATATCATTTGACAGCAATAGCAACGAACTAGAGGTAGAACGCAGATCAAGAATTGCCTGGAATAAGTTCTGGAGTTACAAGGAAGTGATGAAAAGTAACATGACAATAGAAGTGAAACTCGTGATGGTTGGACGGACGGATAGACGGTGATGGACTCGTGTATTTTACCATGTCTTACATATGGATGTCAAACATGGAAATTTACTAACAAAATCAAAAATAAAATAATAACTTGCCAGAGGGGAATGGAACGCAGCATGCTAAAAATAAGAAAGACACACAGAATCCGTTATACAAAAATAAGAAGCTTACCTACCTGTATAGATAATTTTTTACACAATTTTCAAAAGAAATGTAAATCTCAAGTTATCGAATTTTCGTTGTCTGATCACACGGCACAATTAATAGAATGCCCTGTTAAAAAAGAAGGTGAAATTAAGTTGTGGCGTATAAAAAAACGAAATTACAATATAGAAAACATCAATAAATTTAAGGCATGTATTGAGAGTTTACCATTCCAGGACGTATTTTCAACTGATGACCCAAATGTAGCATGTAATGCATTCATGGACACGTTTAAACTCTTCTACAATTTATGTTTTCATTATAAAATTACCACAATAAAATCAACTAATAAAACGAAATGGATATCGAAAGGTGTAAAATTATGTAGTAAGATTAAAAGAAAACTATTTGTGGAAATATAGATTAAAACCAAATAGTGTAAACAAAAGCAATTATAAAATTAGACTGACACAACGCTCTCAAAATATTCATAGCATAAAAACCTCTAAAAATGTGATCAAAAGTACGTGGAAAATTATTAATCAGTCTAAAAAAAGCTTCTCCCCCAATATGATCTCGAAACTGAGGATAGGTGACAGCAAAATAGTTACAAGTCCACAAGAGATAGCTAATGCCTTCAGTGATTATTTTGTTGATAAAATTGACCCTGTTGAAAATCGTGGCACTAAAGTTACTAAACATATAGATCGAAGAAATGACTCTATGTTTCTTACACCCTGTACCCCTTCCGATGTTCAAACGATCATTTCATCACTAAAAAACACTAACAGTGTAGGTTATGACGATATATCAACCAAGGTGATTAAATCCACAAGTCAATATATATCAGCACATATAAGTCATATCTTGAATTTGAGTATATCCACAGGTATATATCCTGATAGACTTAAAACATCTGTGGTAAAACCGCTCTTCAAAAAAGGAAATAAAGAACTTATGGAGTCTAAAAGCCCCATCACACTTATACCAGTAGTTTCAAAAATTTTCGAAAAATTCATCCATAAACAAGTTTACAGCTACTTAGAGAAGCATAATATTCTAACCAATGAGCAAAAAGGGTTTAGGCAGAAGAAGGGCATAAATAGAGCTATTTACGATTTTTTGTATGTTATAATCACAAAGTTGGATATTAAGGCACCAATCTGCGGTATCTTTTGTGATATGACTCAGGCATTCGACTACGTAGATCACAAAATCTTACTTGCTAAACTTGATCACTATGGTATACGGGGAAATGTTTTGAGTCTTATAGGATCGTATCTGACAGATCGCAAACAATTCCTAGAGATAAAACACATAAATGAAGCTAATAAAATAGAAGAAACATACGTTTCTCACATGCGAACAGTAAAGTATGGTGTGGGACAAGGTAGTGTCCTGGGCCCCCTGTTATTTATCCTATATATTAATGATTTGCCTAAAGTAACCACTCATCCTGTTACATTATTTGCGGATGATAGTACAGTTGCCATAGAATGCAAAAATGAAAACGAATACAAAGCTGACATAAATATTACATTATTGAATATTATAAACTGGTTAGATAATAATAATTTAAAGATAAATATAAATAAAACTAAACTAATACAATTTACTCAAAGAATACCAACATTTAAAGATTTGGAAATTAACTATAATAATATTGAAATTGGCCCGGTTACGACGACCAAATTTTTGGGACTAACCATTGACCACAATCTAAATTGGAAAGCACATACAGAAGAACTATGTAAAAAAATCTGCAGTACAGCGTTTGCGCTATTCAAACTTGCACCTGTGCTTAATATTGATGCCTTACTCACAGCATATCATGGAGCTACTGCTTCGTATCTCAGATATGGTATAATATTTTGGGGCAATTCTACAAATAAAGAATTAGTATTCAGAGCCCAAAAAAGGTGTATACGAGCGATGTTTAATCTTAAAATTCAAGATAGCTGTGAGCCTTATTTTAGACAATATAAAATCCTGACGTTACCTTGTCTGTACATTTTTGAAGCCGCGACTTTTACAAAATAAAATCCAGAACTTTTTGAGACCCTTCCGGATGCGGTAACTCGTAACAGGAGAAAAAACACCCAAAATAGATTACGATTGCATAAAGCAAATACAGCACTACTACATAAGAGTATTTACTGCATGGCACCAAAAATTTATAATAGGTTGCCCGATGAACTAAAGATCTTGAATAGTTATCTTTTCAAAAAACGTTTACATGACTTTCTAGTTAATAAAACCTTTTTTTACTGAGACCTGAAGGTAAATATATTCTCGTACAAAATTAAGTTCCGATCATCTCTCGATCTCACAAATGCCATGAACGGTATTTTAATAGAAAAGAATTTAACATCCAACTTTGACTGTAATGTAATTATATCGTATTGTGACCGAAAGTTGAATCTGTAATCTGCTAGCACGGTACATTATAATAGTACCGTGCTGCTAGTCTTAGTTATACTTTGCTACAAAAAATATTTTTGAGAGTGGATCGGAAGTGAATTTTGAATGTATTAAGATTATGAAATTTGACCCTCGGGGTATAGATTGGAACTGGTACCTAGAGTAAAGATATGTTCTAAAGATCTATAGAAAACTGTTTCAACGCCTAGCGTGTACACGATACATCACTTGTTAATCTTTGTGTTCATCGTTAGATAATAATCTTTTCTGAAGTTTCCGGCGAGACATGTTTGTTTTTCCACTTTGTCATAACAAAGTGATAACACAGTTCTGTAGTAATTGGATCAATATTTTTAGAGCTTCAGGCAGATCAGGCATGCAACGGATTATCGTGGTGGTGAGGGGAAAAAAATTTAAACTTTTCATTAATACACATCACTGCGTCTTGCTAATTGCACAAGGTGATGGATCGGATCAGGGTGGTTTGGGCAGGAATTTTTGTTTAAAGGCTAAAGCACGTGTATGCAATAAATGTTTTTTTTATTGATTGAGTCATACAAAACATTAGGAAAGTCTGTGCCGTGATCTTAAACCGTTGTCACCCGTTTTTATTGCTCAATAATATACAGTTTTTTATTATATTTTAATAACTAGAAACTTCTGAAAGTTCAACAATTATTTTTTTATTAAATCTTGAATTATCTCTGATCTTTTAAAATTTATTATGTATTTTTTTTTCGACATATACAAGAATTTACTAGAATGCTAGTTTGATGTGAAAATGATGAGGAATAGAGAATACAAGTAAATCGTTTAAAAAACCGAGTTGAACCGACTTTAAACAATACTAACAAAAAGTGCACTAAAATTTAAAAATATTACAAATCTAAGTGAAAAAAACAGAAATAAAATAATACTTAGTACTACTAAGAAGTAGAATTTTGAAAATCGCTCCATAATTGACGGAGATATCGCGTAATAAACACACAAAAAAATACAGTGAAATTGAGAACCTCCTCTTTTGTGTATTTGAAGTCAGATAAAAAATGTATTGATTTCACGGAATGTTCTAAATGTGCAAACTATAGGTACTGTTGATGAGATGGCCTTCTTTATCTGTTTTTGTGTCTAATTTGAGGTTGAAGATCACTGACGCAATAGGTAGTAGTAGGCACTAGGAACAGTAGGCAATGTAGATAATTGCGTCTCTCAAATATCTACAGTTACATTATCTACAGAACCAAACACAAACCCATAATTAAAGGTATTAAAGGAGTCTAAAAAACAATTTTGTGTTATGGGGTTAAAAATATTTCAGGCGCTTCAACGTTTCACATCTATATTTATTTTTTAAATTACAGACGGGTAGTTTCAGACACATTCGGAAGCCATTTCAATTATGTTCGCTACATAAAAAATAGTACTACGAAACAATTATTATCAGGTATTGGTAATAAACTACAAGGTTTCACTATGAACGATTACTATTTAATTTTTATTGGAGAAGAAGATTTCAAAAATAGAAGCAGTCATGTAGAATTAGTCAAAACTATCAAAGATTCTGTACAGCAAATGACACATACAAATGTCATTGTATGTGCTCCTACCTACATTTTAGGTGCTCCAATATATAACTATAAAATAGAAATGTTTAACTCTTTATTATCTTTAGATATACAAAACAACAAATATGCCTAGTTTTTTGATACAAATTATGATCTCTTGTATAACATGTTTTCATTTAGAACAGGTAAACTAAATAATTACGGTATAAAAAGTGTGTATAGAAGCATTATGGACCGCATTCTAATAGACATTGCATTGTTTCCTATATGTGAATGTGTGTCACGATCAATTGATAATAATGATACAGATGATACGAATATTATTTCGAATGAACCCAATAAATATATTGATTTGTCTTTGGGAAGTGGAGATCAATCGGAAGTGATTTTTCGTGAATGATAGACTAATAGTACACCACCAAACACCAAAACATTGCCGGTTTGTCTGGTAAGGCTGATATTCTAACTTACAGGACCTATGTGAATCTGGCTGCACTGTTGACATCATAGTAATTACTGAGCACAAAATAAAAAGTGGGAATGAGCATCTTTTTTACCTGCCAAACTATACTTTAGCATCTTTCTTCAGTAGAAGGGATAGATATGGAGGTTCTTGCATCCTGATTAGAAATAGTATTTTATTTAAGGTATTAGACAATATTGTAAAATGTAGTATCTCAAATGTGATTGAGTGTTCAAGTATTCAACTTTTAGATCCTCAAATAATTATTATATGTACATACAGAATTCCAAATAATAGAAACAAAGAAATGGACCTATTCTTTAGACAACTAAACCAAATTTTAAGAATTTGTTCTAATAATAGTAACACGAAAATAATAATTACCGGTGACTTCAACATAAACATTTTAATTAAATCGCAACGATCTACACAATTAGAAAACTTACTTTCAAACTATAATTTAGGAATAGTTATACATGTGGTACATGTACATGTGGTACAGTGGTACATGTTTGGATAACTTTTTTCGTAATATTCAAAATGCAAAGCCGGACGTTTTGGATTTGGCACTCTCGGATCATACTGCTCAGCTATTAACGTGTCCAATTAAGGAAAAACCACTTACCTCTCACTGGTTTATTTTCAGACGTAACTATAGCGCTGAAAATATATTTAAATTCAAAGATTACCTGAAAAGTCTTAGCTTTAGCCAAACGATGTTATCTAACAACCCTGAAGAGGCTTTTAACTTTTTTCATGAGACGTTTATCCTATTTTACAAGTTATGCTTCCCAATTGTAAAAGTAAAAATATCAACTCAAAAACCTTCCTGGATTACTTAGGGAATAAAAAAATGTTGCAATCGTAGACGAGAATTACTATGGCAGTATCGACTTCATCCTAGTAAATCAAATAGAGTCAGACTTAAACACCACTCCTTGCGATTAAAAAGTGTTTTAAAACTTAAACAAAAAATCATTACAAAATACGATTACATTAAATACGATTACATTAATAAAAACGATTACAAAATAAGAGCAGCTGCAAACAAATCTAAAGCTACTTGGCACATCATAAATAAACAAAAATTAAATAAACAAAAGCCAAACATCTTAAAAATAAAGACAGGCGATTTAATCATAAAAACCCTAAAGATATAGCACAAGCCTTTAACATCTTTTTTACAGATTTAGTGAAACCTGGCACAATAAATAAAAGTACGTTGAATTATAGCAGCCCCCAGTCAGTTTTTATGACACCTGCAACTCCTCATGATGTGCGCGCAATTATAAACCAGTTGAAAAATACAAAAAGCACTGGTAATGATGGGGTAAATACTATGATAGTGAAAGAGGTCTCTTCTTTTATTTCTACCATACTTACCCATATTATAAACTTATGTATTGAACAGGGAGTATATCCCAGTGATCTAAAAACATCCATTCTTAAACCACTTTTCAAGAAGGGGAGTAGAAGTGACATGAACTATTATAGACCTGTTGCTATCATTCCTGTTTTCTCCAAAGTCATCGAAAAATTCATACACAAATGTTTGTACAACTATTTTGAGAAAAAGAATTTACTAGCAATTGAACAGAAAGATTTTAGAAAGGATAAGAGTATAGATATCGCTATTTATGAAATGATCAGTAAGGTGTTGTTTTTCATGGACAGAAAAATACCAGTGTCTGCTGTGTACATGGACATGAGCAAAGCTTTTGACCACGTAGACCATAGAATTCTTCTAGACAAGCTGCATGCATATGGCATAAGAGATAAAGCACTTAGTCTAATACGTTCCTACTTAGAAAATAGAACACAAATAACGGAAGTAGTCAGAATATGTCCAAAGTCAAAAACTGCAGTCAAATACCAGTCAGATCCAAGATATGTCAGGTACGGTGTACCACAAGGGAGTGTATTGGGGCCCTTGCTTTTCCTTATATACATAAATGACTTGCCGAAAGTAGTTATTATTTGCTGACGATTGCACGATGATATTTTCTAGATTAGGGACAACTGACTTGAGTATATATGAAGATGACATTAATAATTCAATTAAAACAGTTATTGAATGGCTTGCAAATAATAATTTAAAAATAAATCTAGACAATACAAAAATAATGCATTACAAACAACGGACACAGACTTTTGACATAAACATAAATTATGCTGGGCTTAACATAGCAGAGGTAACTAATCAAAAAATTTTAGGATTATGTATTGATAAAGATTTGTCATGGAAAACGCAAATAGAAGAAATATGTAAAAAATTAAATTCCTTCTCGTACGCATTATATATGCTCTCTAAAGCAGCGAGTTTACAGGTCGTACTAATTGCTTATAATGCTTGCGTCACGGCTACACTACGGTACGGAATATTTTTTTGGGGAAACTCAGTTTAGAGAGACGATGAGTTTCGAGCACAAAAACAATGCGTTAGAGCCGTATGTGGTTTAAGATTGCCGGACAGTTGCAGACCTCGCTTCAAGGAACTGAAGATTTTGACTTTTCCGTCACTGTACGTTTTTGAGTTGGCAGTTTTTGTTGAACAGTTTTTGTTGCAAATTGCATCCAGAATATTTTCACTCCCTAAAAAGCCAAAGACAACGTGATAGAATCCACGCAACGCCCCACACAAGTGCTCTTTTTAATAAAAATATCCTCGGTATGGCTCCTAGAATATTTAACAAGCTCCCAAAAAATATTCGTCAAATATGTGACATATGTAAATTTAAACGTGATCTAAAAGCGTTTCTGATTGAAAAAACGTACTACAGGATAAATGACTTCCTCTTAGACATTATTTAATGACATTTGCAATTGTTTGTTCAATGATTGTGACTAGTATTTGTTACTGATTCACTGAAAATGGATATATATATATGTACATATAGATAATACTGGATTATTGATTTGAATATAATTTAAAATATTCTGCGATTTTGCTCAGGTACTGATATAATTTAGGATTAAGAGTTTTTATTTTTATTTATTAATATATGACAATTCAATACATATTTGTTGTGTTTAGGGTAATTAATTTGTATGAAATATTTGCACATCTGAAAGGGTAGAATACAGAGGCCAAAACTAGTATATAAGATCTTTGTATAACCTGTAATACGCAAATAAACAATTTGATTTGATTTGATTTAAATAATAAAATAAATATAGAGCATATAAATAAATATAGGCAGGCTGATCTTCTGTTTAAAATATTGTATAAATTGAATGCTAGTAATAGTTATATTTGCAAGTATATATTTAAAAATAAATACATTTTTGCTGATTATTCATTTTTTAATATATAATAATATTACAATTGCACTGTGAGTAACACGATAATAGATGGCGTTACAGTGCATCAGTTTATTAATGTTAGGATCAATTTATATTATGCCAATGTGTGATATGTACGCATATATATATTTATATAATACATATGAGTATTGCTAATCATATGTTGTTTTATGAGCTATCAGAAGAAAGTTCGTCAATTTATCTTAAATTTAATTACAAGAAAATATGAATGTAGATCATGAAATGCAATAAATTGAATTGAAAGAAGAAGTCTGTTTGATATTTTAATATATAATATGTTAATGAAAATAAAACCTATATTAAGGGTTTACCCATCTACCTAAATACATCTGAGATATTGAGATTTTTTTTTTTTTTTATCCAAGTTAATCAGAAAAGTCTGAACATTTCATAAACATCCACAGTCTAGTACCCTATAGTGAATATTAACATTATTAGTCTTATTTCAAGTTAAAGTTGTCAATTCCAAATTAGATTTCTGTATGCAATACCACTTTAGAATTTTTGAAAATGTCGCAGGTTTGTGACATCTTTAACACAAATGTCAACATCTAGATCAATTAGCCTTTGAACTTGATATATGAAATATAAATACAGTTATTTTTACAAAACTGTAATATTTGTTTATATGCGTCGAAAAACGATGTTTGCCTTTTAGGCACAATGTTTATGTAGAGAAATACAAAGCTGGAATTCATGAACAACATTATTTACCTTTAAACTGCTATTGTCCAATCCGTAAATGAATTTCTTTTAAGATAACCTTTTAAGAATAGCCTGCCAGCTAGATATACTTTTTAACAAAAGAATATCAATAACGTTTAAACTTAAATATTTCATGAATTTCATCGAGCGTCAACTGCGGGACGACCACTAGTTCTTACAGTATGGAGACCTCTCTAGGTTCTAGTAAAATAAAAAAAGGAAAAAAAGGTTCTAGTGATAGCATTGTTATTTTATTACTATTATCTGTCCTGACAGATGTTGTTAAGTAAATTTTCGAGAAACTTTGCCCATTTTTAGGGTTCCGTACCTCAAAAGGTAAAAAAGAAACCCTTATAAGATCACTTTCTTGTCCGTCTGTCCATGTGTCACCAACGAATTTCTCAGGAACGGGTAAACCTATACAGTTGAATTTTATATCAGATACTGAGGTCTATGGTCCCTATTAGGTGTATAAAAATCAAGGTCCTGTGTCAACACGATAAAAAGATATGGGCATATTTCGATTTTCGAGAAAACTTGTAATTACCAAAATTTATCTTAATTTTCAACTTTTTTTATTTTTCAGAATTTTCTCTTTACTTGTGCTGTAAGACCTTGCTTTTAACCAAAATTGACAATTCTAGGTCAACCGGAAGTACCCTATAGGTTTTGGGTCGAAAACCTATATAGTAGTTCCCGTTGACCTTGATTCACGAAATTTGGCAAAAAGAAACGTCTTACAGCACAAATAAATGAATAATTCCAGAAACTAAAAAAAGTTGAAAATTAAGATAAATTTTGTTACTTACAAATTTTTGCGAAAATCTACGTAAAATCATGGTAGGTACGGAATCCTCGGCGCACGCGTTCGACTCGTACGTGACCGGTTTTCTAGTGATGAACCAATTAACAGAATTTCATTTTTTTATGGAAGAGGGGGCAAACGAGTTCATGGGCGGCGGTAGTCGCTTTTCATCAGGGACAGGTCCCTGATGAAAAGCGACTACCGCCGCCCATGAACGCCTGCAGCTTAGGAGTCACAAGCGCGTTGTCGGAGTTTGAGGAAGGAGTACGCTCTTTTCTAAAAGGTTTGCAGGTCTTATCGGTCCGGAAATACCGCAGACGATAACTTTTTTTTTTTTTTTTTTTTTACCACATTCACACAACGCCATCTAGTCCCAAACTAAGCAGAGCTTGTACTATGGGTACTAGACAACTGATATAAATACATATATACTTTTTTTTTTTTTTTTTTTTTTATGTAAATACATACTTATTATACATAGAAACACCCAGACCAAATCAAACATTAAATGTTCATGCACACAAATGTTTGACTTGAGTGGGAATCGAACCCACAACCTTTGGAATAGCAGTCCGTTACACAAACCACTACGCCATTCGGTCGTCTACTTGTGCCACAGGTTGGTGGTGCGAAGCAAAAAGTAAAACTAATGACTAGTGTTTTTTGTAAGACTAGTGGTACAGATTAGTCTAGCTCAGTTTCTTTTTTCATTGCGTTGGCTAATAGTGTTATTAGTTATTTTTTATTATTTCGGTTAGCATATCATTATCAGTTAAGCTTAGAACCGATAAAAAGTTATTCAATTCCAATTACAGTACAAAACCACCGTGTGCTAGAGCTAACAGGGCTTCGAACAAAAACATACCCCGAACCGTGTTATTAAAAGGCAATGTTGTGTAAATAAAACGTAGATAAAAGGACTTTTTTTTTTTTTTTTTTTTTTCCCGTGCGGAAATCCCCTCGGATACCACCTGTCGGTGGCATGTCGGACTCGAACCGACTAAAACCGCACGCCTTCGCCGGGTACTAATAGCCGGGGAACCAGGTATACCCTAGAAAGGAAGGCCCTGGTGCCCCGACATACCTCGGGTCATCTACAGACGAGTAGACGACCCCCGCCCCGTGTGGGAACCCCATGTTCCCTGTGCTCCCTGGAAGCGAGCGCGCTTCGCAACGCGCTCGCCGCCACCCCGGCCTGCTTCTGCTAGGGTGACAGATGGCCTCACCTGTCACCCCCAGGCCTGGCGGGCCGGGAGAGTTCTAAACCTCTCCCGGTCCCGCTCCGCCGTCGCGCAAGCCGCCGCAGAAGGAGACGGCAGAGTTCCACGCACTCTCGCTCCGCACGATAGCCGCAATCAGGCTATCGAGCGAGAGAACTCCCACTCCGATGGCCGCCACGAGGTCTCGCCTCTGCTCAACCCACGCCGGGCACTCTGCCAGCGTGTGGAGAGCCGTGTCCACGGTCTGGCCATCGCAGTGGTGGCACTCAGGCGTTGGCTCCTTGCGGATCAGACACAGGTGATCTCCGAAACATCCCTTCCCAGTGATCACCTGCGTCAATCGGTATGAGAGGGTCCCGTGACGCCTCTCGAGCCAATCCTCCATAACGGGTCTTACCGCCGCAATGACGGCGTGCCCAGCGCTCGGTTGCCCGAGTCGTTCCCTCCACTCCCCTATGATGACCTGGCGGAGTTGGGATTTCCGGTCATCGATTTCTCGAATCTCGGGGCATCGACCCAACTCCTGCGCCTCCTTGCGCCACTGATACAGTGCCGCAAGGGCTCTCGCCTCCAAGTCCCACGGTGGAGTTCCGGCCAGGAGACTCGCTGCCTCAAAGGAGATCGTGCGGTACCCCCTTATGATCCTGATGGCCAGCATTCGCTGCGGTCGTCGCAGTATCGCGACGTTGCTGGCCTTCAGGGCCCCCGCCCATACCGGGCACCCGTAAAGGGCCATGGACCGCACAACCCCCGAGTAGAGTCTCCTGCAGGAGTCATCGGGTCCCTTCATGTTGAGCAGCAGCCGCGCCAACGCACGCGCTGCCCCAACCAACTTGGGGACCAGACCTCGGAAATGATATCCGAAGTCCCATCGGCCATCGAGTACGAGCCCCAGATACCTGATCGAGGGCTCGATGCCGATGCGAGTGCCTCCTACCGTGAGGCTAGATCCCTCAGGCGGCTTCCTCCGAAGCCCGTGGAAGAACAGGGCCTCGGACTTGTGCAGAGCCACCTCGAGACCCAGCCGCCGGATACGCTCAACGACTTGGGCAACCCCGGCCGTGGCCCTCAGGGTTGCCTCGTGGTGCGTCTTGCCGCGCGCCGTCACGAGTGTGTCGTCCGCGTAGCACACGACGGCGACACCATCCAAGAAGGCACCACGAAGCACCCAGTCGTAGCCGATGTTCCACAAGAGTGGCCCTAACACCGACCCCTGCGGAACACCGCACGACATTTCACGCCTACCGAGACCGGTCCTACTGGGGTAGACGACGGCTCTCTCCGACAAATATGCCCCGACTATGCGGCGGAGGTAGAGAGGCACTTCGTGATACACGAGCGCCTCCCTGATGCAGCTCCAGGGCATAGTGTTGAACGCGTTGGCGATGTCCAAGGACACCGCCAACACCACTTCGCCCCGGGAGACTGCTTCCTCCGCCTAGATAAAAGGACTGCAAGTAATTATTTGTTTTCTGTCTGCGTATAATTTATCTATAAATATGTGTGTATTAAGCCAATACAGGACTTAATACACCCCGGCGGGGTAACGGCCCGAGGGCGTTTCCACACGCAAAAAAAAAAATTAAAATTTAATTTGTTTGTTTTTGTGTGAGTTAACTTTGTCAATAAAGTTTTTAAATTATAAACCCATTAGCAGTTATATATTTTTCTTCACTAAGTTTCCTAGACGAAAGTTAAACCCTTTTAGAAACTTTTATTTTTATACATTGTTTCCATTTTATTGTTACTAAATATTATTATGATTGTATTCGAGAAGATAATTTAATCCGTTTTAAGCATCTGAAATCCGCCATAACTATATAAGTATATTAAGCAGTCTTATACAGTCTTTTGAAAAATACAGCCTTTAGTGGTAATTTACAAATAAATAAATGTAAACAACAACCTACCGATGGTTCATTAAAATAACGTACCAGAGGTAGACCATCACATACTAGTAAAACTCTACTTATTCAATGTGATACATTATATTGATATTCAAACAAAATTCTGTATATCGTCCAAATTTCTGTTGACTTGATTTACTTAAATGTGAAATGCAAGAGCTTCACAAGCTACAAGACAGCCTTCATACTCTTGGTCTTAAATCTTAATCTTGTTTTTCTTTTGCTGCTTTAAAAAGTGTATTTCATTGAATACTAGGATCGGTAAAGAATGCCAAAATTTAGGTAAGGTATTCTGAACTCGTATGAAGTAGTTTTGACTGAAATTATTTCAAACGAGTAAAATGCACTGGTTTATCCTTGGTTCATGTCAAGCTTAATTCAAAGTCTCCATCATACAATCCTCTATATGTCAAAAGTAATTTACTGTCCGTAGTGCGGTAACTAAATTACCGGGCGATGATGCCCGTAATTGTGAAATAAAAGTTCTGTGAATTAACGATAAACCATTTTGAGTTGGTGAACATGCAAACTGATATTACCGGGAATAATAATGTTGCTGACTTAGCCTCGTGACTAAATTACAGTTAAACAAAGAAGCTGCCTTAAAATTCCTTGTTTATAAGGTTTTTTTAAAAAAAAACACAGTGAGTTAGTTTGGCAAACGACTGCACGGGCGGCTTAGTGGTTTAAGTGATCACCTCGCCGCTTCCTACTCTGCTGAGAGTTGTGGGTTCGAGCCCCAAACGGAACAATACTTTGTGTGATCCAAAAATTGTTGTTCGGAAGTCTGTCTGTTTTCCATTTCCATTTCATGTACGTTTGTAAAGTTCCCCGTGACACAGGATATGTTCCTAGCGCGGAAGTTAAAACCAGGTAGTACCACTCACGATCTCTCGAACTCAAGATTTTGGTACCTATAGAAATTGTGACTGTAGGAGTTATTTCGGTCATTAGTAAATACTATTGCAATTAAGTACAGCCTAATGAGCATTATTTTAATCCCCATATATATATATATTAAATACCACATGTAGATGTCCATCCATGTCTGTACAATATATACTAAAGCAGTGTAAAATAAAGATGTATAAATAAATAAATAAATAAAATTAAAGAGAGAGAGAGAGAGAGAGAGAGAGAGAGAGAGAGAGGGCGCTGCTGCGCAACGTATCGTATCGTCTCCGTGTTTTTTAAAGAATTAAAAATAGTATTTGTACATTTACAGTGATAAAAAACCGCTTGATCAGTGCATAAGAACTATAAACATTAGTAAAGTGTGTTATTGGCATAAATAAAAGAAATGCAAGTGCTAAAAACGAACATTTAACAATCCACCGCTTCTGTGCTTTTGTTTTGTCTACCCTATTTTTTAAATTTTTTACAAGAATAAAGTGCAGAACTAATATTGACTGTCTAGTGCCAAATACTTTAGTGCTTCATTGATTTTAGTCAATTTCGAATGTAACTAATCTAAAATTTTCAAATCAACGTGCAAAAATGTTTTCGACATCTTTACTTATAGCGCCGTCTAGGGACTAGTAGCAGATCTGAGAAAAATTAAACCATCTTAAATTGACTACGGGAGTATTTGCTATTTACCACAAAAGGGCGTTGTTATCAATCAATATTCTTATTTACAACATTCAAAATTTATAACAACAAAGAATGGAAGCAGGAATGGAAGGACTTAGAGCGCTAATTAAAAACCTACAAAGTAAATTCGACGAACAAAGAGAAGAAATACGCGATATCAAACAAAGTATACCACAAATGATAAATAATAATATAGATATTAAATTTGCAAATTTAGAATCTAAATACAATGCACTGGAAAAGGTCGTGGAATATCAAGGACGGCGCATTCATAATCTAGAAAGAATAATCAGGAAAAAGAATTTAGTTTTCTTTGGTATAATGGAAAACGAAAAAAGTTACCATGACTTGCAACAATTAATACTTAATGTCATAAACGATAAGATGGGATTGAACTATAATACGACCAACATAGAAGAAGTTAAACGATTGAGCAAGCAACGAGAGCACGGAAAAACAAGAAAAAACTTAAAGATTCACTATATTATATTAAAGAAGACTTTCATCCCGATATATTAAAAGAGCGAAAACAACTGAAAAGCCAACTAATTGAAGAAAGAAGCAAAGACCGAAAAGCATATTTAAAATATAATAAACTTAATATAATCCCAAAAGATGACCAAAAAAATCAGCTTAAAACATCTAAACGTTATCATAACAAAAGAAGCTTATCTGAGTCGCCTGAAGTAACTGTAGAAAGTAACAACAACACTAGTGCAAACACAAATAGCAGGAAAAAACCGTTTAAGAAACAAAACTCTAATATCCACCAATATGTTAAGAAACCAAAATAAAAACGAAGATTCAGCTTCGACAACCCTACCTAACCTACCTGTAAACAACACAGACTTTACAATGTTCCAGGCTAATAAGAAGTAGCAGAAAGCGACCTCTCCTCGTGTACCCCCACCATGGCTGGTCCTCGCGGGGGCGTAAGACCACAACCCTCCACTCCAACCACTCTACATATGCACATTCAATGTAAGATCTCTATTATCAGATGAGAGACTATTCGACTTTAAACAAGCAATATCAATAATAAATTATGACATTATCGGCCTATCAGAAATAAAAAGATCTGGATGTAATATTATAGAGGACGATAAGCACATATTCTTGTACTATGGTGAAACCAAAGGAAAATATGGCGTTGGTTTCTTAATAAAAAAGAAATATAAATTAAATATTGAGAGCTTCATTGGAATATCCGAACGTATATGTATTTTAAACCTCAAATTTGAAGATATGGCACTACCAATCGTTCAAGTCTATGCACCCACAATTGAAGCGAGCGACCTTGAGATTAAAATATTTTACAAATAAAAACAGCGTGCTCTAATACATTTTAATAAGTCCCAAATTATAATGGGCGACTTTAATGCTCGAATTGGCCAACGATTGCCTGGCGAAGAAAATATATTGGGTGAATATTGCTATGGAAAAAGGGACAGAAAAGGCGAAACCTTACTCCAATTTTGTTGGGAAAATAATCTGTACATTTTGAACTCCTTATTTAAAAAGAACAGAAACAATTTATGGACATGGCTCTCACCGAAAGAAAAGAAAAGTCAAATAGATTATGTACTAACGAACAACAGGAAATGTTTTACGCAGTTTATCATTTCCAAGCGATCATCGATTTATAAGAAGTACAATAAAGATTTCCAAATCTAGAAAAAAACGTGCAAAATACAAAAACAATAAGATTAAATTAATTACTACAGTGGAAAAAGATGCATTCATTAAAGCACTAAATTCTAGAATAAACTTATTAAATTTAAATGATAATATAGAATCCCTCTGTAACAGAATTAACAAATTAATATCCGTCAGCTTGAGTTGTACTAAATCAGTCAGTAAACAAATAGAACAAAATTCCGAGCTATTTACAAAATTTAATCTCTAGAAGAAATGAATTAAAAAATAAGAAAAATTTAACAAAGAAGGAAAAGAAAGAGCGAAGCTATTTATATAAATATAAATACAGACTTATAAAGAAGGAACGGGATGAATATATAATTAACGTAATAAAAACACAATTAGAAATATCAGGTAGTCTAAAGAAGTTTTATAAAGCTCTAATACTCAGCAACACCAAACAATAGATACCTTGCCTAAACGAAGACTCTACTAGCGAAAAAACTTACTGTATACTCATCAAAAGACTGTGACCAAAAAACCTTAACGCTACCTCAGGACTTAACTTGTCTGGAAAGATTTTCCACTATAGAGATCTTGAAAAAAATTTAAACCTTGAAACCCGACAAAAGTGATGGGCCAGATGGTATCTCAAACGCAGCAATTAAAACAGGCAGGTTTTTATTAGCATCACCTATAACTATTTTATTTAATAAAATCCTAAATGAACGGAAAATACCAAAAATATGGGCAGAATCATAAATAATATTACTCTATGTTAACGCCTGACAGTCATTCACAACGAAAACAGTTATGACGGTAGTTGGAAATATATGATTTTTTAAGGAAAGAAAAATTACTACCTACCATGTAGACTTGTTATTCAAAATTCATTACGAACGGACACGAATTGTGAACATTACTGTAATAAAACGAATATTTACATTAAAATCAATTATCTTCGCTACTCATCATCGTTTTATTGAGCGTTAAAGCTCCAGTGTCTTGAGAATAGACATAATTGGCGACCGTGACAGGACGAAAATCTGAAGGGAGTTTGCAGCACTAAACTCTATCTGGAGCTGGTCAGCACAGCGCCGTAGCCAACAGCCGGTCGGCACCGCGCCGCATCTAGATCTTTGGAAACAGCAGATACGGGTATCGGAAGCACCAGCATTGCCGGACATAGACGTCATATACAACGTCGCACCGCAACACAGCAATATCATTGCAGCTAAGTGGCTTCCTTTACTCCTAAACTTCCTGGTGCCTAAAGTAACATATTGCCCACCCATTGTTTTGGTTTCATAACTGTGCGAACTACGTGTAAAATTGGAGAATTATCGAATAACCTTGTCGAGGTTACAATTTCACGTCATACATATATTTTTGTTATATTTTTACAAGTTAGCTATTATATATTGTCTCTCTGCAATCCATACGAATATTTTTACTGTGTATTACGAAAAATATACGCTTTTATCGCATTTTAAAGCGGAGTTTTCTAAAGTTTTCTTCTCGTTTACCCACAACGGGTTTTTTATTATAATATTTTCTTCGTTAGGCCATTTCTTTCATAGAAAACCCCATAAAGGGCTGCCGTGCCTTATAATCTGCATCGTAGTGAATATTTACGCCGAATATTTCAGCTGGGGACCGCATTGCTCGTGCGTTGCTGAGCGTCGTCACCGCTCGCGCCGCTCGACGCTTCTTGCTGAGCATAGCTGCTTCTTCGGCCTCCGGTACAGTAAACACCACCAACGAGGGGCGTGAGCTTATTTTCATATATTTTCAATTTTAACATAAGTCCGTTAATAATTAAAAAACTCTTACCTACATAATTTTGATTTTTTGCTCGTGAGATATCTCTGTGAGATTATTAAGTTACCAAGCAATTAATAAATAAATACTTCCCCCCCCCCCCCCGCTCGGCGCGCTAGCGAACGGACGTGTTACGAGTGATCTCCGTATTTAAAAACCTTATCTAGTGTAATTGTCGCATATACTACTATTTTTTGGCGTTATACGTCAAAATAATAGCACCACAAACACAACTAAACAGTGAACAAACTCTAAAATCAGTGAAACAAAACAATATACAGTCAAACCTGGATAAGTGAGAACTGGATAAGTGAGAAAACTCTATAAGTGAGAGTAATAGCCAGGACCCATCATTTTAAGCTCCCAAAACCTCTATTAGCGAGAAACAGAAACCTCTGTAAGAGAGAGTCGTTTTTCCCTCATAGACCTCCGTAAGTGAGACTACTACTTATCTATACCTCTATAAGCGACAGTCGAGCTTTATTTACAAATTTAACATGTGCTATTTTATGACTCATTCTTAACTTTCGTGGAACTTCCTACCATTGTTTTTGTATTCTCGTCAATATTGTACCTATTCTATTTCGTGGAACTAAATAATGTTGTTATTTTATCGCATTCTTTTCAAATGGACACGTGTGCCTGTGTACCGTCCTGTTTGACGGACTTACTCAGTTTATAGTTATCAATTGCGAAGGAAAGTTCTGTTCTACATCATGTCAAAACGGAAAATTAAAGTACTGTCATTAAGTGATAAACTTAAAATAGTGAATGCGTTTGAATCCGGAAAATCGCGAAATGAAATTCAGAGGGAGTTTAATTTACCAGAATCCACCTATTATAAAATTATAAAATCAAAAGACTCTATAAAGTCTGAGTGCTCTGATGGACATGGAAAAATTAAGAGGACTAGAGTTTCTGAATTTCCCAATATCGAAAAGTGCCTTTTGGAATGGATAAAACAAACTCTCGATAAGAATATTCCCATAGATGGACCTTTGTTGAAAGAAAAATCAAAAGAGTTTGCCACAAAACTGGGAATACAGAACTTTTCTGCTAGCAACGGTTGGTTAGAGGGTTTTAAAAGGCGTCATGACATAGCTTTCAAAAAAGCAGCTGGAGAAAGTAAATCTGTGGACCAAGGTGTGTGCAACCACTGGACTGAAGATCTGCCAAATCTTTTAGAAGGGTATAAATCAGACGATATTTACAACGCGGATGAAACTGCTTTGTTTTTTAAGTGCCTTCCGGATAAAACATTTACGTTTAAAGGCGAAAAATGCCATGGAGGAAAACAAAGCAAGGAACGCCTTACACTTCTTCAGTGTGTAAACATGAGTGGTACGGACAAACTCCCTCTTCTCATCATCGGGAAATCAAAGCGACCTAGATGTTTTAAAGGTGTCAAGACTCTACCCGTTGATTATGCCAATAATACAAAGGCTTGGATGACCAAGATATTATTTAAAGATTGGTTGAAAAAAGTTGACAAACAAATGAAGATAAACCGAAAAAAAATTCTGCTATTCATTGATAACTGTGCTGCCCATACGGACTTGCCACCACTTGCAAACGTAAAAGTAATGTTTTTACCTGCTAACACCACTAGTAAACTTCAACCATTAGATCAAGGCATCATTCACACTTTTAAACGCTTTTATCGCAGAGAAGTCGTTAAACATATTCTTACGAGTCTGGAAGAAAACAATAGCCCTGACATTAACGTACTTCTAGCTATGAAATTTGCTAGAAAAGCATGGTACTTAGTCAGTGACGTTACTGTCAAAAACTGCTTCAAGAAAGCTGGGTTTCTTGAAGCTGGAAATGATGTTGAAGTTGGACCTAGCAACGGAGAATGGACTAAGCTTGTGTCTCACGAATCCAATATGTTAATGCCGAGCTTCGAAGATTTCGTTCAAATTGACGACGACGTAACTACCGCAGGAGAACAAACCGACGACGATATCATTAAGAATTGTGTGAACACCTGTATTGCTGGAAATGACAGTGAAGACGAGGCACAGATTCCGGAAACAGAAATAAAGATCATTCCAATGAAGCTAGCTATAAATGCGTTGGAGACGGTGCATCAGTACTTTGAATACGCGGCGGTTGTTGATCGAGCAATATTCGACAAAATTTATGAGTTAGAAAAAAACATTCAAAATACAAAAACAGAAACCCAAACAAAATTGACGGATTTTTTTGAGTGCAAATAAGTTCTAAATAAAATAAAATTACATAGTGCATGAATTTTTGTTTTGTTTTCGTAAGCATTTAAAAATATATACATATATATTTACTACATTCGTACTTGCTGTGACTTGTTATTGCTGCGTACTTCTATAAGAGAAACGCTACCCATGTACCTGCATTAGCGAGAAACTCGGGTTAGTGAGAAACCTCTATAAGCGAGAATGAGATTGTGCTCCCTTGAACTCTCGCTTATCCAGGTTTGACTGTAATCATTTTAACAGTTCCAAAAGTTCGTTAAGTGCATCTGTGACTAGTGAACATTTGAATGGCGACAACAAGTGATTGACCTTGTCAACTGACAATCTGTAAATCACCACTGAGTGCATATTTCTGCAAGTAACAACTACTCACCAATTTCGTCTACCTTCACAGCGACGACCGTAGCCGCAAGGCTTAAGGGTATGCTCAACAAGCTTCCAAAGTCATAGGTTCAAATCTACGGCGATCCAGTGGCTCTTTTTGTGATAAATTTCGACTGTTTCTCAAGCAACTAGGGTAAATAAGTAGGAATGTCGAAACTATCGAGAACTCCTCCAAAACAAAATGTTCCCACACGATCAGAGTCGGACTTACACACACTACTTGCAGCTGAAGACATAAACAAAAGTAATGTAAACATCACTCAGAGACCTAAGAGACGCTGTCCGTCTAATGACGATATCACGATTGACAACTTATCTGACTTTAAGAGGGAAATGAGGGACATGTTTCAAGATATGATATGTCAACAAAACGTCCGTATGGACAAACTCGAAAACCACGTAATTGAATTAAAAAGAATAAACAACAAGATTGATGAAACAAATTCCGAGATCGAAAAATCTATGTCTTACATAACGGATCAATTAATGACACTCGATTTAAAAATTTCTGGTCTCGAGAAAGAAAAAAATGCAATTAATTCTAAGCTTATAACGCTTGAAGAAAAATTAGAGTCCTTTGATCGCTCCATCATAAAAACCAGCATTGAACTACGTAATGTTCCAAAGCGACCGAATGAAACTAAGGAGATGCTGTACAATTCTGTGATGGAGCTGTGTAAGCACTTGAGTCACAATCTACAACCTTCAGACATTCGCGACATAATACGACAGCCCTCAAAAAAGGAAAACCCTAGTTCTACAATTACAGTAGAATTTAGTAATACACTCATCAAAGCTACTGTTATGGCAGCTGTAAAAGGCTACAATAAGCACAATCCCAACAACAAGTTAAACTCAGCCAGTCTGGGTATGTCACCAATCACTCCCATCTATGTTACGGAACAGTTGACAGCACATTCCAAACGACTATTCTACCTAGCTCGAAACTTCGCTAAAGGAAACGACTACAAATACTGCTGGACGTCTAATGGACGTATTATGCTGAAAAAGGGCCCCGAAAGCCAATCTATCATAATAAAAACTGAAAACCAACTCAAACAGTTGCCTGCATGTGACAAGGCATGACTGGTTATCCATGAGTACACTATTATTATTCTGTTGATTGCTATTATCAAAGCTTTGTTATATACTTATGTCCTGTGCCACAATACTTTACACAAACTACTATACACTACTTACTCAACAAACAAATCCTACAAACATATGTTTCCTTCATCCTCATCACATATTAATATCACACAAATATCCTTAAAAACGGCAACTATCACAAAATGTAAACATTGCTATGATCTCTCACATTCACAACAAAGATACTTCATCAATCGCCTTACACATCCGAACATAAATCCTACAACTGCGTGTCCCTATAAACAAATTTATTATATACACAAGTGTTTTGTATTTTATATATTCAAATGTGTCTGTTGCTGTCTTCAAACTAGTCAACAACATAATGCATGTTCGTCAGCACCTTTTATATTACTTCTAACCCACCAAAGTCCCCAGTATTAAAATATAAATAAACTAACAATAAAATTAAATGAATAATATTACTAATCTAATTGACAATATAGATCAGCATTCTATATCCACTACACATACATGCATCCCAGAACACACTCATAATATTTTAAAAAGCCCTAATAATTACCTAAAACTGTTATCACAAAATATCCGGTCGATCAATTGTAACTTCCTTAACCTGCAAGCCTTATTGCACCGATTTTCATTTGATTGTGACCTAGTGGTGCTGAGCGAGTGTTGGCTGTCGAGTTCCAGTAACTCTTTTATCCCAGCGCTTCAAAACTATACCATATTCAACACCACTAACCACATCAATCAAAGCGATGGGGTTGTAGTATACCTGAGGTCTGACTTAATTGCTACATGTGAAGAGCCTGACTTACGTCACACTGCTTCAGGTCTTATATTGAAGATTAAGTCAGACATAGCTATAATCTGCATTTATCGATCTCCATCTAACGACAACATTAGTAATTTCTTATCGGTCATGAACGACATACTTTTAAATCTATCTCACTTTAAGACAGTTGTTATAATGGGCGACCTAAACATAGATATTAAACCTAATGCTTTAGACACCCGTGCTCACGATTACTTAAATTTTCTAGCGTTTCATGGTTATTTGCCCGCCCATAATTATCCTACTAGAGACAATAATTGTTTGGATCACATAATCTTAAAAACGAAATCGCCTAACCATTGCTTTGTTTATAATACTTCAATAACCGACCATCACTCATCTTTACTATGTCTAACTCATGAACGTCAACGAAGTCCCGCCATCCTTACTATTACTAAGACCGACTACAAAGGACTGGACGAAACTATACGAGAACTAAATTTCACTCCTATATTTACAAACACAGATCCAAATATTGCCATCGATGAACTGATAGATCTACTAACCTCGGCCATTAAGAAAAATACTGTAGTCAAAAAAATTTCCTCAAGAAAGAGAATTATTAAGCCGTGGATTACGCCCGGCCTGTTACGGTGTATTAGGAACAGAGACGCGCTACACAGGAAACTTAAACAATCACCGGATAGCGATATTCTTAAAACCACATATAAGCGCTATAGAAATTTCTGCTCTACTATTTAAAAAAAACAAAAAAGAGCATTTGACAAACAGGAATTAGCACAAGCCAGTAATAATTCAAAAACACTATGGGACACCATTAAACGACTCACAAATACTAACAAACCTAAAAATCCATCAACTCAGTTGCTCAGTTCTTCTCTATCTCCTATCGAATCATGCAATAAAGTAAATTCCTTCTTCGCCAATATTGGCAAAAACCTAGCCGACGGTATCTTGAACAATAGACAAATCTCACCATTGAAAATAAAACATAAATCCAAAGCCGCATCATCTTTTGTATTGGACCATACAGACCCTGACGAAATTATCCTCATAATCAAATCCCTCAGAGTAAACGCGGCTACCGGTTGGGATGGTATCTCGCCTTTAATTCTTAAGAGATACTCTGTTGTGCTAGCTCCAATACTCTCCTTTATTTTTAACCTTTGTTTCGACACCGCAGTATTCCCCACATCGTTAAAAAAGGCGATTATTCACCCTATCCACAAGGGTGGAGATGGCATTTTGCCTAACAATTATCGACCTATTGCCGTTCTTAGTGCATTTTCCAAGGTACTCGAAAGGCTCATTAATAAAAGATTGGTGTATTACCTTGAGCATCACAAGTTATTGTCACCTCAACAGTTTGGATTTCGTAAGAATAGATCTACCTGTGATGCTGTACATGACCTAACTAATCACGTCGTACAGACCCTAAACTCTAATAAGAAAATACTTACCATCTTCGTAGACCTCGCTAAGGCATTCGACACCGTTCCTATTTCTGCTCTCATAAACAAGCTGGAAGGCATGGGAATCAGGGGAAAACAACTAGATCTATTTCGGAGTTATCTAACGAATCGAACCCAAACTGTGAGAATCGACACTTGCGATAGCGATGAGCTTCCTGTTTATTACGGCGTGCTGCAAGGCAGTATTCTAGGCCCTACTTTGTTCCTGGTGTTCATAAATGACCTATGTGATCTGAACATCCCTAATGCCAAAATAGTGTCATTTGCAGATGATACAGCTATTACGTTCCAGGCGGAAACTTGGTCAAAGCTTGAGCACTATGCTCAGGGTGGACTGGATACAGCTTTTAATTGGCTTTATTCTCATACTCTTACAATAAATACTTCCAAAACCAAACTTTTAATATATTCTATCAGCTCCGCATCTCGACCTAACATTCCAATCACCATAAAAGCACATAATTGCCTACCGCCAAGAACAACTCAATGCAATTGTCCCAACCTAGATTGTGTAGATCATATTAAATATCTTGGCATAATCTTAGATACAAACCTAAATTTCAAAGCCCACATCAATTTCCTTACCGGTAGAGTGCGTAAATTAATTTATATTTTTAAAACACTAAGATCAATATCGAATCCTACAATAATCCGTAACATATACTTTGCCTTGTGTGTCTCCATTATTACATACTGTATTTCATGTTGGGGGGGTGCTGCTAAAACTACCATGAAACCCCTAGAAATTGCCCATAGATCGATTTTGAAGGTAGCAACATTCCGTCCAATTATGTACCCCACTGATAAATTATACAACCAATGTAAGGTTTTAAACGTTCGGCAACATTTTATCAAACAAATCATTCTGCTCCAGCATTACAACACGCCGCATAAGGAAATAACCAGACGACGAAAAGACAAAGTTTGTACAATACCACATCCTAGGACGGCATTTACTAAAAGATTCTTTTATTTCTTTGGTCCAGCTTTATACAACAAAATGAGTCGAAACTGTTCAATTAACAACCTATCACATCACAACTGCAAAAAGGCGTTAAACACATTTCTGCAAGATAAAACCTACGAGGAAACTGAAAACTATCTTTATACGTATGATACATAAAACTCACACACACGCACGCACGCACACACGCACGCACACACACACACACACATACACACACACACACGCGCGCGCACACACCCACACCCACACAAGCACGCTGTTTCTTTTAAATTATGTATAACCTTAAAAATGTCATAATACTTTAATGCACTATATTGGTATATTGTAATACCTGCCACCGAAAGGGGTTTGGGACTGTTACTCCTTAATACAGGTTATTCCATAACCTAGCTAGGAGGACAGCGCTTTAACCACTGATTGTATGCACTATCTTTTTTAATTTCTCTATCTATGTACTACAATTACCTTACGAAAATAAATATTATTATTATTATTATTATTATTATTAAATACTCCTAGTAATAATGGCTTCAGGTGACGATACAAAGAGTTTAGAAACGAAGTTTAGAAACTATTTAGAAAAAATATCGCAGCTCGACTGCTTTACTGCTACACATCGGGCAGAACTTACACTTAAATTAAGCAAGTTGGAAACTTTATCGTCAAGGTTGTAGTGGAAAAAGTGATTCAAAAAAACACTAATAAATAATAGTCTCACTTACAAAGTACTTTGAAGTCTGTAATACCTACAAGATATAATTATTTATATTTTCTATATATATATATATATCTCCTTTTAAGACAAAATATATGTCTAAAAATAAATTGTGATGAAGAATATTAAACAGCACATGGATATATTTTTTTCTTACTCTAACAACATTTGACTAATGTCATGTCTGGCATTGGCTTAGGCGCGCACGGTATTACTATTTGTTATTTGTTTATTTTTGGATATTCTATTCAAAATGGATTTAAATAATTCTTCTCACGACAACATATGTTATCATGTGGAACATATCAAATAAAACAGGCTAGATCATATTTTGGAGAACACATTAGAAGTGATGGTTCAAATACAATCGAAGTTTGTATAGAAAGAGCCAGCAACCTTTTGCCAAGTCTTCCTTCAGCCGACAATTGCAAATTATTAAGGGCCAAAATACAAAGCAGACACATAAGTAGGAAAACATATTTTATTTATATATTATTTGACAGTAATATAGAGAATTTAAATGCAATTAAAGAGTATTACTGTAACTGCATTGTTGGTCGAAGAACTGTGGGTTGTTGCTCTCTCATTATGTCCGTTATCTGGTATCTAAGTTGGGCAAGGTATGAGAATGTTACTCCTCCAGCTCAGTTTATGGATAATATTTTGATTGTGTATGAAAGTGATGGTGACGACAATTGAAATTAAATGTTTGCAAAAATCAAAGCTTTTTTTTTTATAGGCCTGGATACTAAATTAATTATATTATTGGTTTCTACATAGCTTCAGCTACTACCTAGTAAGGTTTTTATTTCAATATAAAAATGTCCACCCCTTGGCTCAAGTCCCATACAAAGCTGTCGGTGTCCTTTGATGAATCATACTTTCGTTGGATGGAATTTCGCGACACCTTCCGATCATTAGTTCATGAAAATAGTAGAATTAGTTCAGTCAATAAATTTCACTATTTAATTTCATATCTAGAAGGCGAGGCAGCCCGAACCATTTCAAACCTAGAAGTGTCTTCTGACAATTATCGGGAGGCTTGGAACCTATTACTCGAACGTTACGATTATAAGCGTTTATTAATAAGCTATCACCTCAGTGCGTTATTTAATATAAATTCAATACGTAAAGAGTCCGAAAAATCACTGCGCTTTTTAGCTGATCACGTTAGTAAAAATTTGCGTGCCCGCGTGTGATGAATTTGCGTGTGATTAGAGAAATCTAGGACAGGCCACTGAGCATTGGGACGTCATAATAATCCACCTAGTTGCTTCTAAACTGGACAATCAAACCTTAATAAAATGGGAAGAATACCGTAACGCGCTGTCAACTGATACACCTACACTTAAGAATTTTTACAAATTTTCAAACGATCGTGCAGCCGTGCTTGAGTCGCTGCACCGTGGTAATTCAGACATCGCACCAAAAACCACTCACAAAAAACATTCGCATATGCACCCTAAGTCGCATACATACTCTAGCGGTAGTAACCAGTTACAACCACAATCATCATCACTACCATACCCCTGTCCCTGTTGCAACGCTAATCATAGAATATAGGATTGCCCATCATTTAAGGCCAAGAGCATACACGAACGCATAGCAGAGGTAAAAAAACTAAGATTGTGTCTTAATTGTCTAAGATCTGGTCACCCTACTTTTAAATGTCGCCTAGGTCGTTGCCGCGAATGTAACAAGAGACATAACAGCATGTTGCACCTTCCTACTGGAACAGCTGAAAACACAAGCAGTATCAACAGTTTAGCTGAGACGTCGACCAGTTGCAACAGCCAAGGTATCAATCAAGCTCTTCTTTCTACTGCCTTAATTGAAGTAGTCAATCCTACAACTAAAAGATCTGAAACAGTACGCGCCCTACTCGACTGTGGCAGTCAGTCCTCTTTCATAAGCCAAGGACTGAAACAAAAGTTGTCAGTAGAGGATTGTCCTATAGATGCCACTAGGGTTATCGGTTTTGGCAACAATGATTCAGGCATTATAACTGAATATTGCATAGCTCAATTAAAATCGAAAAATTCATCATTTACTGTCATGTCTAACTTTTATGCAATGGAACAACTAACAGGTTCCATACCCAGTGTATTTATTACATCAGATCATTTAATATTCCTAGAAATATCGCCTTAGCAGGTCCCAAGCTCTATCAACCTGCTTACGTAGACATTCTCATAGGCTCAGGCCTATTTTGGGATATTATAGGTTGCGAGCAGTGGTCACTAGGCCCAAACTGTCCTAAACTACACAGCTCAAAACTTGGCTGGTTGATTGGAGGCCCCTCGCAACATAAACAACGAAGAATTAATATTAAATGCAATCACTCACTTGTTGATATTTATCATAATGAAAATTTTGAACAAATTCTAAGTAAATTCTGGGAGTTAGAAGAAATGCCAACAAAATCATACCTAAGCAAAGACGAGAAGGCATGTGAAACTCACTTCATACAACACACCTCTCGCTTAGAAAATGGAAGATTTACCGTTAAGCTACCTCTTATAGATTCCCCTGACTGTCTCGGTGACTCCTTCAATATGACTGTGAAAAGGTTTTATAATTTAGAAAAACGCTTTAGGAGACAACCCGACGTTAAGGCGCAGTACATTCAATTCATAAGAGAGTGTGCACAATTGGGTCATCTATCTGAAATTTCATTAAATGACTTACAGTCTAAGACTTGGTACTTCTTGCCTCATCATCCCGTGTTTAAACAAAACAGTGAGTCTACAAAAATTAGGGTAGTTATCGATGCATCAGCACGCACATTAGGGTGTCCCGAAATTTTTTTATTCTTATTTTAGCTACTTAAGACCTCTCAAAAGTTGCGCTGTTAGACGTAGATTAGCGTAAAAATAATTAAAAAAATATTTAAAAATATCCTTAGGGCTCTACCAGCATTTTTATTTACTGAAAATTCGCAAAAACAACCTTGTAGTCAATGTCGTATATTCTATGTTTTATTAATCCTGACACATTACAAGACAAAACAATCCTGTTTTGTATTGTAATTTTATCAATAAGAAAAGCCTTGGCTATGATTTGTAAGTATCGACAGGTTGTTTTAGCGATCAATCGGTTTGGATCGGACTTGCAAAATTCCTACAAAATTCATGTTTTGACTTGATTTTCGTACGTGCGCTACTTCTACAACAAGACAGTTCGTCTCATTTCTATTTCGATTTTACTCTTGTAAGGAGTTGTTCTATTCTTCTTTGAAAGAAAAACGTAATTTGCGTTACTTAATCATAAAAATGTGTTCAAGGCGAAGTGAGACTACTTGTACTATATTGGGACCTTATAAAGAACTTGACGATCGCCAATTACCTGTTATAAAAGACGTTATTAAGTGCATTTTATTTACTAAAAGTGAATTAAAACTACAGAAAAACGGAAAAGATCCATCGAACACAGAAGTCTTTTCAATAGTTTCTGGAAAACTTAACACAATTTGGACCAAAGCTTCAATTCCCATCGTTTCTAACGTACGGGTTACTCAACTGCTAACCGCATATTTTAACAAATATTTATCACTAATAAGATATCCTAAAAGTAAGAGAAACGATAGCTATGACAACAAAGTTAAGTGCTTTTTGGAATCGTCAAATAAGCTTTTTGATATCGCTGCTGGTAAGTGCACTTCGTTTGAAAATTGTTCCTGCACTAAACCCAAGAAAGTTACCATTTCTGAAAGAGATTTTTTACTGGACCAAAGAAATGATAGGAAAATGGCAATAAGCGGCGTAGACGCAAAAGAAACTGCAAGGCTTTTAAAGAAACATCAAAGATAAGAAAATTTGAAGCGGACAGAGCAAGCATGTTTTCCGAGTACTTCACAAACCGATACTGTACCGGTACGCGTGTTGCCGCCTCGTTCACAGTCGCTTTCAATAGAACCTTCTACTAAAAGTGACTTAAAGGAGTCTCCATCTAATTCATTTAGTCGGAACACTCTGACGCTGCCAACAGTAGCTAAGGTATGTGATCGATACGGACTATCAACGCGTTCGGCAGCTGCAGTCGCTTCAGCAGTCTTAGTTGACGTAGGAATGGTATCTTCCGAAGATCTAAACCTTGTAATTGATAAAAATAAGATTCACAGAGCTGTTTCAAAGTCACGTACCCAAGCCAGCAAAGACATCGATAAAATTATTATAAAGAGTATCTACTTCGATGGGCGAAAAGATAAAACTCTCAAGATCAATAAAATAGACAGCCGGTACCACCGAAAAGAAGTCTTAGAAGAACACATTTCAGTTCTTACAGAGCCGGGATCTATTTACTTGGGACATACGACGCCGAGTCGAGGTACTGCGAAAGGGATTGTCACTTCTATTATAGAATTGTTAGAAAATCAAGGATGGAACTTAGAAGAAGTAAGTTGTGTGGGTTGCGATGGCACTCCTACAAATACAGGTTGGAAAGGAGGTGTCATTAAATACCTGGAAGACTATTTGAAGAGACCGTTACAATGGTGTGTTTGTATGCTTCACACAAATAAATTACCGCTTCGCCATTTGTTTATGTCTCTAGATGGTAGCACATCTGGGCCGAAAGAATACTCAGGACCTATTGGAAAACAGCTAAATGTTTGTGAAAGTAAACCACTAGTGTCTTTTTGTGCAGTGGCTGGCAATTTGCTCGAATTACCTGATGACATTGTGAAGGAACTAAGTACGGATCAAAAGTATCTGTATGAAATGTGTCATGCTGTGACGACTGGTTCTTGTTCCCCTGAGTTAGCGAGCCGCCAACCTGGAAAAATGGCGCATTCTAGATGGCTAACTACTGCCAATCGCATACTCAGACTTTATGTAAGTACTGTTTCGCCATCAAATAATTTAAAGCTGCTTGTCAATTATGTGGTCAAAGTTTATGCTCCAGTTTGGTTACTCATTAAGAAAAACTCATCATTCAAAGATGGAGCCAATCATATTTTTCGAATGGTTACATACTCCCGATTTTTGCCTGATAAGCAAAGATCTATTGTGAATTCAGTGATCGAGAGAAACGCTTTTTTTGCTCACCCTGAAAACTTACTTATAACCATGCTATTCGACGACAGAGAGCATATTCGAGAGCTTGCAGCTCGCAAAATATTAAAGGCAAGAAAAGCAGAAATAAGCAATACTCGCAGGGTATTTAAAGTACCAAAACTTAACTTCGATGCGCGATATTACATCGATTTGATATTTTGGCAAGAGTGTGAGATATCCGCTCCACCGATTTTGCGACAGATGTCCGACGACGAACTGAGAATTAAGGCTAAAGAACAAAGCTTCGATGTTATTGATTTCCCCTGTCATACACAATCAGTGGAAAGATGTGTAAAGCTAGTGACGGAGGCTTCTCTAAGTGTCACGGACGCTACAGCTCGGGATGGTTTAATCAGAAACAGATTAAAATCTCGCGCGGAAATTCCTAATTTTGGCCACAAGAACTAATTTCGTATTTGAAATAAGCACTAATTATAAGTATTTAAACTTTACTGAACATTACCTTATGTCTTTGTAGTACCTATAAATTTGGCTTAGGGTGGAATTCCAAGCTCCATGGCCGGTAGCGACAGTTGTTTTACCGCGGTCCTCCAACCTTCTGCGAGGAGGTAATCTCGCAGAAGGAGGCGGCGGCCGGCGAACCGGGCGGCGGAGGCGGCGCCTCATGCCGCCCTGAGTGTGGCCGCGGGTGGACGGGATGGGTTCTCCCCTCCACCCGCATTAGTTGGCCAGCCGCGAGGGGGCGGCGTCCGCGTGTGCCGGACGCCGCCTAAAAAGAGAGGTCCTGGAGACGGAGCCCGCGCCAGGAGCGGGCTGGCGCTGGGAGGGGTCCAGAAGGCGATAACTACCTGAACCCCTCCTAAACTGGAAGCGCAAAGAGGGCACACCGTGTGGTTTTCGTCGGTTCGAGTCCGACACACCGCCCCGCCGAACGAGAGCCCCGGCGGGGTGACGGTCCGAGGGGATTTCCACACGTAAAAAAAAAAAAAGGGTGGAATTCCAAAACAGATCATTTACATTTCTCTTTTGAAATACCACCTGTAAAAGAAAATATTACTAAGAGCTATATACTATCAACTTCATTTAAAATTTTTGATCCTCTTGGTTTTGTTAGCCCCTGTGTCATTATACCAAAAATGATTATGCAGCAGCTTTGGCTTGACAAGGTCGGTTGGGATGACCCAGTTTCAAAGGATGTCGAAAGGACTTGGCAGAAGTTTTCTAAAGGTCTATTTCACCTAACCCTTATCACAATACCGAGGCAGGTTCTATGTGAAACATCTGTGGTAACCGAGCTGCATACATTCAGCGACGCTTCCCAAAGAGCCTATGGCGCTTGCATCTATACAAGGTCCATTGATAACACTGGTACCGTACATGTTAAACTTTTGTGCTCAAAGGTGGCCCCAATAAAGGCATGCACTGTACCACGTTTGGAGCTGGCGGCTGCATTACTAGCCGCACAACTCTCTGCAGCTGTGGTTGAGTCTCTGAGGTTCCCAATAGCACGTAAGGTATATTGGTGCGACTCTAGTGTCGTCCTTACATGGCTGCATACTAGCTCCAGAAAATTAAAAACTTTCGTGGCGAACAGGGTAGCGGGAATACTCGAATTGACAGATATTTCTTGCTGGCGTTATGTACCTACCTTGGACAACCCCGCTGATCTTATTTCGCGCAGCGTGTATCCTGAAGAGCTTAAAAATTGTGATTTATGGTTGTCAGGACCCAGATTTCTACTCCAAGATGATTTGTCTTGGCCTTCATTAGCTAATAAGTCCCAACAGGGGCTCGAAATTCCTGAAATAAAATCTAACATTGCTGCTAAAATCGATAATCCTTCAATAATTCTCTTTGAAAATTATAGTAAACTGCATAGAATTAAACGGGTTTATGCATATGTTTTAAGATTTTTACACAATTTTCGTAACCCTACAAATCTTAGACGTCTTGGCGCGCTAAGTTTAGAAGAATTAAAGGATTCATTTCAGTTTTTATATCGCATGGCGCAACAGGAATCTTTTCCTGTTGAATACAGTCTGTTATCCAAAGAAAAACCTCTTAGTTCGAGGTCTAACATTTTATCGTTAACACCTTTCATGAACACAGATAGATTAATTCGAGTAGGAGGCCGCTTGGATGCTTCAGCTATTGCATTTGATAGCAAACATCCCATCTTACTACATTCATCCCATCATCTCACCAAACTTATCTTTGAAAGGGAACATTTACATAAGTTACATGCTGGCCCGCAACTTCTCTTAGCTAGCGTCAGGCAATACATATGGCCTATCAATGGTCGACACCTGGCTAGGAGGACCGCACACAATTGTGTCAAATGCAGAAGGGTACAAGGCAAATCTTTATTACCCATTATGGGGAATTTGCCCTCTCAGCGCGTTTCCCATTTATAAGTGTTGGCATAGACTTTGCTGGACCGTTTTTTATTTTAAACAAAAGGGGTCGTGGATCCAGGATTATAAAATGTTATTTATGTATTTTCGTTTGTATGACATATAAATGCGAACATTTAGAGGCAGTAGGTGATCTCTCGAAGGACGCTTTTATCCTTACTTTACGCAAATTTATTGCCCGTCGTGGTAAACCTGCCCAGATTTTTTGCGATAACGGCCGTAACTTTGTGGCCACCGCCAAAGAAATTGGTGATTTTATAAAACGTAATCACAAGGCCATAACAGAGTTCTCACACGAGGAAGAAATTAAATTTTCATTTTCTCTCGCTTACGCCCCAAACTTTTTTGGGATCTGGGAGGCCGGGGTGAAATCAGCTAAGATTCACATTAGACGCGTAATGGGTAACACGCATTTAACGCTTGAGGAAATATCCACACTGTTTGCACAGGTAGAAGCCTTGTTAAATAGCCGTCCACTTTACCCTATGTCCTCGTCTCCCAATGATCTCCTTTTTCTCACTTCTGGACACTTCCTAATCGGGCGGCCTCTAACTGCGCTACCTTCGGCAAGCCTAGAAGATTGCAAGTCCACTCAGCTGAAGCGTTATGAACGAATCAGCAAATCCGACAGCACTTCTGGAGAAGATGGCAGAAGGAGTATTTGGCTGAACTTCAACAAAGAACAAAGTGGCGTTGCAGACGTCCAAACCACCCATGGCACCTACCGAAGGTCTTTCACACGGCTCTGCCCTCTACCAGCGACGGAGCACCTTCAAGAAAGTTAAAGGTCGGAGACCTTTAACGGGGGGGATGATGTTAACGCCTGACAGTCATTCACAACGAAAACAGTTATGACGGTAGTTGGAAATATATGATTTTTTAAGGAAAGAAAAATTACTACCTACCATGTAGACTTGTTATTCAAAATTCATTACGAACGGACACGAATTGTGAACATTACTGTAATAAAACGAATATTTACATTAAAATCAATTATCTTCGCTACTCATCATCGTTTTATTGAGCGTCAAAGCTCCAGTGTCTTGAGAATAGACACTCTATAATAATAATAATAATAATTCTTTATTTTTCTTCTTACAATCACCAATCAGTACAATATTAACTTACATCAATAACTAAAATTAGAAACAGTAATTGTGAGAGAACTGGTGTCTCAATTAGACATAAGCCTGTAGCTCAGATCACCAGGCACTCATTTTAAACATTTCTTTGCTGTCAATACATTATTAAGCCAAATCAAGGAAATACATTTAAAGTTCAGAGAAGATAAAAATCATAAGGATACCAATATATGAATACGAAACACATCTTAAAAGAAAAGGAGAAATAGACATCATGTCGTATACCTCAAAGTATGTTTTGCGCGTGTTTGAATATGTGTGTGTATGTTTGAATGTATGAATATATGCCTGTCTGTAGTCCGCTAATAGTGTAAGATAAGGTGTTAGTGTAGTAAATTTAAGAGTTAATTTGTTTGAAATATAAAGTTGTTACCTAAAATCACCAGTGCTAATAATTATTAGCTATGTAATAAGCTTTCAGTAGTACGATAGTCAAGGCCTTTTAGCCATTGTATTATTACAGGCTTGCATGCCGATGTTGTATGATCGTATATTGAAAGAATGCGGTTTACTTTGTGGTAGAGGTAGGAGCCCAGATAACAGAAAAAGTGATGTGAGAAGCTAGTATTAAGTTTGTCTATATTACAGACTCTATCCTTTCTGCGCCTTTGGTATTGAGATCCAGGATCAAATACCACCATTGAATGTTGTCTGATCACAGTATGCAGGATAAACAGTTGGCGGACCGTTAGGACGTCACCTTGTAAATAGACATCAGTGGTAGGATGGAGGAAGGGTAAAAATGAACCAACTTTAAGTATCTTAAGAAGATCTATTTTGGCTACTCCACCCCAAGATGTTATGCAGTATGTTAATAACGACTGGCAGAGAGATAAGTAGACAGACTTGATCAAGTCTCTATTAGCCTTAGAGCCTTACATGTCTTAGATTTTTTAAAATGTAAATAAGCTTACGTACTCTTTTTGATAGTTGCTCAATATGCCCCCCCCCCCCCCCCTTACGGAGACTCTCCAGCCCAGCTTCCTGCAGGAAGTGGAGTGGTCGAGAGCCTATTCCCGTAGCGGGCGGAGCAAACACCCCCGTCGATGGCTGAATCAGCCGGAGACGACGGGGGCAGCGAGGCTGATTTTCCGCCCGTCAGGGAATCGGAGTTGGGGGCGGCTGTTCTACGGATTCGATCCAAGAACACTGCCCCCGGGCCGGACGGGGTTCCAGCCCGAGTGATGGCCCGAGCCCTCGACTACATGTCGGACCACCTCAGGGGGGTGTTGGACGCTAGCCTGGCGTCCGGACGCTTCCCTGAGCGCTGGAAGTGCGGGAAGCTGGTCCTGCTGAACAAGCCGGGACGGCCTGCCGATTCGGTCGCGGCCTATAGGCCTATCGTGTTGCTGGACGAGGCGGGTAAACTTTTTGAGAGGGTACTCTCTGCCCGCATCGTCCGGCACCTCTGCGAGGTTGGCCCCGATCTGCCGTAATGCGCCGCGGCTCACGGCCTCCTCGGTCACGGCCCGTGACCGAGGAGGCCGTGAGCCGGGGCCGGGTTGATGTTGGCGGTGTCCTTGGACATCGCCAACGCCTTCAATAGTCTGCCATTCAGCTGCATCAGGGAAGCGCTCCGCTACCACGGAGTGCCGGAGTACCTGAGGCGGCTGGTGGCAGAGTATCTTGAGGAGCGAACCGTCATGTACGAGGACCGAGATGGCGTCTTGAGACGCAGGGCCATGTCGTGCGGTGTTCCGCAGGGGTCTGTCCTAGGACCACTCCTGTGGAACATTGGATACGACTGGGCCGTACGAGGGCTTCTCCCCCCCGGGCTGAGTGTTCTCTGCTACGCAGATGACACTTTAGTCACGGCCCGGGGGGCTAACTTCCAGGAGGCGGCGCGCCTGGCCACCACGGGAGTTTCCCTGGTGGTCGGGCGCATTGAGGCGTAGGGTTTGCGGGTGGCCCTTGATAAAACGGAGGCCCTATTATTTCATGGGCCCTGTCGTGGTCCACCCGCCGGCGCCTCAATCGAGGTCGGCTCGGTCCTCGTACCGGTCCGGGCCCAGATGAGGTACCTGGGTCTGGTCCTAGACGGTAGGTGGCTCTTCGACGAGCACTTCCGACAGCTTGGTCCGAAGCTGGTGGACACTGCCTCCGCCCTAGGGCGACTTTTGCCCAATTTGGGAGGGGCCAGTGTTCCCACGAGGCGGCTGTACGCGGGGGTTGTCCGGTCCATGGCGCTGTATGGTACACCGGTGTGGGTGGCGGCTTTGACCGCCCCGAATAGGGCGCGCCTCTGTAGCCCCCAGAGGATATTGGGGGTCAGAGCCATACGCGGATACCGCACGGTGTCCATCGAGGCGGCCTGCGCCTTGGCCGGAACACCCCCGTGGGATTTGAGGGGCGGAAGTGCTCGCCGAAGTGTACCGGCGAGTGGCTGACTTCCGGGCGGAGAGCGGATTTCGCCCTCCGCCCGAAGACGTGCGCGAGTGGCGCGAAGCCGGTCGCCGAGCCACCATGGTGAGATGGTTGGTCCGGCTGGAGACTCCACGCGCTGGCTTCGCCGCCGTGGAGGCCCTCCAGCCGGTCATCGCCGAGTGGGCAGGGCGGCAGCACGGGACCCTTACCTTCCGGCTGACGCAGGTGCTTTCCGGGCACGGTTGCTTCGGAAAGTACCTGTACTCGGTCGCTAGGAGGGAATCGAGTCCCGCCTGCCACCACTGCGACTGCAGTGAGGACTCAGCCCAGCACACGCTGGCGGTCTGCCCCGCATGGGCGACGCAGCGCCGGGCCCTCACTGCAGTCATCGGAGCAGATCTCTCGCTACCGGCCGTAATTCGCTCCATGGCCGGTAGCGACAGTTGTTTTACCGCGGTCGCAACCTTATGCGAGGAGGTAATCTCGCAGAAGGAGGCGGCGGAGAAGGCCCGGGAGGACGACCGCCACTCGGACCTGATCCGCCGCCGGCGAACCGGGCGGCGGAGGCGCGTTCACCTGCGCCTCATGCCGCCCTGAGTGTGGCCGCGGGTGGACGGGATGGGTTCTCCCCTCGACCCGCATTAGTTGGCCAGACGCGAGGGGGCGGCGTCCGCGTGTGCCGAACGTCGCCTAAAGAGAGGTAAACATTTTGTGACGGAGCGCGCACCAGGAGCGGGCCGACGCTGGGAGGGGTCCAGAAGGCGATAACTACCTGGACCCCTCCTAAACTGGAAGTGCAATGAGGGCACACCGTGTAGTTTTAGTCGGTTCGAGTCCGGCACACCGCCCCGCCGAACGAGAGCCCCGGCGGGGTGACGGTCCGAGAGGATTTCCACACTTTAAAAAAAAAAAAAAGTGACACATACTCCATATTAAACCGCTGCCAAAAACGTTGTTTTAGCAGTTCCACCCGCTTGTAGCGCTCCAGCCGCGTTATGGAAACGTCGGAGATACTCGGATGTGGAACCGACAAAGGCGGCCGTCCAATAAGGAAATGGGATGGAGTCAAGACGGATAAATCAGTAGGGTCATCAGAAAGAGGTGTTAGGGGACGTGAATTTAAAATGCCTTCTATTTGGATTAGTAAAGTTGACATCTCCTCATAGGTTAGGTGAGTAAGTTTAAGCAACCTTTTTAAATGATGTTTTGTTGAGCGAATGGCCGTCCCAGCAAGGCCGTTGAAGTGCGGTGAATAGGGTGGAGAGAATGCAAATTCGATACCTTCCTGAGCAATGTCTGATGCAATATTGGATTCCTGTAAAAGTCAGTAAAGTTCATTAAAGGCTCCAACAAAATGAGTGCCGTTGTCGGATAAAATGGATTTAGGCTTTCCGCGACGTGCTACGAAACGATTGAGCGCGGCTAGATAAGCTTCCTTTGTAAGCTCCGTAACAAGCACCAGATGGACAGCCTTAGTGGATAGACAGACAAACACACAAAGATAAGACTTTAGATAGATAGATAGATAGTTAACTCTTTATTTGCACACTAAATTACAGAGTTTCAAGAAAGGAACACAACGATCAAATATCGAGTATGCAAAGGGCGGCCTTATTGCTAAATGCAATTTCTTCCAGGCAACCTTAGGATGGATCAAAAGTTGCAGAGAGACAGTAGTAGTTGAATATCTGCATTTGTGAACCTACTATTTGTTTACTATTATCTACCATACATATTATATATACTACACATATCATATTATCTACAAACATTTACAATTTTTATACTTACATCTACAATGCATATCACAATAAATAAACCTACATATATATAAGTACCTACATACTATACCAGCAGATATAACTTTAACACATACATATACATATACGCATTCTTAAGTGAATAAACATATAGAAAAGAGAAACAGTTTCGTTACACCCTCAAGCGTGATGGACTCTTAAGGTGAATAAAATTCCTGTACCATTTTCTTGAATCTATTTAATGTTTGCGCCTGCCTGATGTTAAGCGGCAGTGCATTCCACAAGCGCACAGCTTCAACAGTGAAGGATTGGTCATAAAATTTGGTGGAATGCAGTGGCATCTCCAGTTGTAAACTTACGGATGACCGCAGACATTTTTCGTGTGTGTCATTAAGGAACTTGAATCGTTCTTTGAGGTAGAAAGGGGTTTTGGGATTAAACAAAATGTTGTAAAGGAAAATAAGGATTACTCATATCCTTATTTTCCGGCGAGAGCGAATTGGAAGCCACTTGAGCATTTGACGGAATTCAGAGACGTGATCGTATTTTCGTAAACTAAATACGAATCGTATACACATATTTTGTAGTCGCTCAAGCTTATCGAGTTGTGCTTCAGTGAGATTCAGATAGCTGACATCGGCATAGTCGAGAATTGGGAGGAGAAGTGCTTGTGCAAGCGCAACCCTAGTTGCAGTTGGAAGGAATTTGCGTAGTCTTCGAAGAGAACCGGCTGAAGCAAATATCCTACGACTGACCTCTTGCATCTGTGGACCCCATGACAAAGTGTTGTCTATGTATATCCTAATTTTTTTACAGTAGTGTTTATCTCAAGAGTTGTGCCACCGAACTGAATTTGGGGCAGTAGAGTCCAGTTAACTTTTGAGATCAGCCTGGGGCTGCCAATAACACACACCTGTGTCTTCTTAGGATTAATCATAAGTCCATAGTTATAACTCCACTCGCCAATGCGTTGAAGGTCAGCGTTAATTATGTTGAATGCATCCGATAACATGTTAATCGGAGCTTGTGTATAGAAGGAACTTAGTTGATTAGAGATTGAGTTTATAAAAACAGCGAAGAGTAAAGGAGATAGAACGCCACCCTGCGGTACACCAGCAGAAATACTGCACCAAGAGGACATGGAGTCATCAATGCAAATCCGTTGCCGGCGACCAGACAGGTAACTATGAAACCAATCAATTGTCCTTGGAGATATGTTAAGAGACCGTAGTACGCCAAGCAGAATGTGAAAATCTACAGTATTGAAGGCATTGCTAAAATCAAGTAAGGTGAGAACTGTGATCTTTCCACTATCCATGCCTAGTCTGATGCTGTCTGTAATGTGTACCAGCGCAGAAGTTATGCTATGGCCAGGGCGAAATCCGGATTGGAAGGGGTTCAGTAGAGAATTTTTGTAGAGGAAGTTAGTCAGTTGAGAGTGGATGAGGCGTTCAAGTACTTTAGATAGGAAAGGTAAAATAGATATGGGCCGATAGTCAGAAAATGAAGAGGGTTTAGCTTTTTTTGGAAGAGGGATTACTTGGGCATCTTTCCATGCAGATGGAAAAACACCGCTTGTGACGGAGTGATTAAGGATATTGCATAGGATAAGTAGAATTTCGTCAAGGATAGGTATAATCATATTTCGGCTGATGCAGTCACTTCCCACTGCGTTGGATGAGATCGCCAGAATGGTCTTCCTAACATCACAAGCGGACAACTGATCAAAGACGAGAGGTGGATAGTTGGGAGTTGGGGTAGTAGAAATATATCTAAGAGTATTAGCTTTTGTACTGTCACTAATGTCAGATGAGGCAGAGAAATGTTTATTGAGTAAGTCAATGTTGACATTTTTGGGAATAGGCTCTTGGCGAGACCTCCCGACTCCCAATGTTCTTAGAAATTTCCAGACTTTTGCTGGATCTCCGTTTTCTACGGAAAAGTGGATATGTTGGCGTTGTGCGTTTCTACACATCTTATTGCAGAGATTTCTCAGGTACACATATTTTTCCAGGTTCGCTTCGGTTGGTCGACGCTTGTATTTGCTTTTCGCTATACATTTCCTGGACATAATGCTGCGTATCTCCTCAGTAAGCCGGCTCCATGGCTTATGGTATGTTTATGGCCATGGCATGGTAAATGTTTAAGTTTTATTGATCGCAAGGGTGCGTGGACGTTATAGAGCTGTATCAAGTTATCTGTGAATATTTGGACTTTATCATTAACACACTGCGAATTTAACAAATTGTTCCAGTTGATGTTTCGCGCATCTTCCTTAAGTCTTTCAAGATTCATCGCGCCAAAATTACGCTGCACAAGAATTCTCGGCTTTGCCTTGGGTGGTCGGATAGCATAAGAGAGAAATATCAAGTCATATAGGAGGATAGGAAAAAGCATCAGCGGAATACTGACCATGGCTGATGACATGATCAGTAGAAGAGACTAGGATAAGATCAAGAAGACAGGGAGTGCAGTTAGGGAAGTGATGTGTAGCATCAAGTGTTAAGAGTGATAAGTTATTACAGTCCACAATTCTGCGTAGTGAAGAAGAGCGATGGTCATTTTTCATCAAGCAGGTATTGAAATCGCCCATTATTAATGTGTGGCTATAAGAGGGAGATAAGTTTTCCAGTAATTTTTCAAAAGAGGAAAAGTAATTAGTACGTAACGAGGGAGAATAGTAAACACCAAGTAAATTCTTCTCATGATTAATTACTAGTTCTATAAAGAGGTGCTCGCCAGCGTCCGGTGATGGGGGCTGTGACGACATGTTTACAATGGTAAAGGGAATGTGCTGTCGCAGATATATGCCGCCATCCCCCCCCCCCCCCCCCACCGATCGCAGGGTCATTCCTTATGAGATTGAAACCAGGAAGAGTATATGGTGTAGAAGGTAAGCACGGTTTTAACCATGTCTCTGAAACTAAAATGGCGTGAATGTTTTTGCAATCAAAGGTCGCCAGCATATCAGGGAAATGAGCTGGAATACTCTGGGCATTGATATGAACTACATTAAAATTCCGCGGAGCATTAGAAAATTGGTACTGAAGATTCTCATGGAGTGAGGGTATGCTAACGTAACTAGAATCAAGACTGTTTATCGAGTAAAAACTGTCATCATCATTATTGTCCAAGTCAGACATAAAGTTGACTCAAGAATGTATAAGTAAACTAATATAGCAATAATGTTCAATAAATAATAATAATATATGAATAGTAGTAACAAAAAATAAAAAAATAATTTTATGATCCACCCGCCAGTCGTGTTTTACATTTAGAAATTACTGGAAGATATTAACTAATAAAAGTAATCATAAATGAAAAGAAAACAAAAACAAAAAGAAGCAAAATTGTGACACAATTTTCTGGGCGAACTTCCCGTTCAAAAGACTTTGTTTCAAACTTACAACTAATCAATGACAAACAATAGTGTTGCAGAAAAATATGCGGCCTGGAACGCAATTTGACTTTCTTTGACACTTGACAGCTATTTTTGTTTTGAGATTTTTTAAATAAAGGTAGATCAACAAAATAAATGTGTTCGGCTGATTTAATGATGTTGAACAGAATTATTTGATGATTACCATATTCGAAACCATAATATGTTTGTAAGGAAAATAAATTTGGGCTGATTCTCGCGTGAAATTCACCCAGACAGTGTAACATTACATTCAATGTATCTAAGAGAAAACCACAGCAACCATTTACTTTTTTGAACCGGCAGGAGCTCTCTTCGGTCTCGCAGCTTGAGTTTTGGTCACAGTTGGCTTTTCTGCAGCCACTGGCCTTATCTGGTCGAGATCTGCCTCACAAGTGATACGATGGCGTGAACCGTCGGGACCTATAACGTAAACAGTACCTTCCTTGGTCCAACACTTTGTGATCCCGAATTCCTCACGTGCTGCCAAGAAAGCAGAGTGTCGTGATCGGGTCAGGAACTCGGAGAGTGTCACACCAGTGCCCCTAAGTTTGGTCTTAGACGCCCAGACTCGTTCCCGCACTGCCACTGCCCTAAATTTAACTAAAATGGGTCTTGGTTTTTCAACCGTAGTCTGTCGGCCCATCCTGTGACAGCGGCTTATACCATCAGCTGTAAATGAGTCAAGACCCAACTTACTTGCTGCTACCTCCGCGACGACCCGGGATGTATTCTCATTCTTCTCCTCAGCGACACCATGTACCAGGAGTATCTTGCGACGGCTGCGGGTTTCCATGTTGTCCACCTCATTCGCAAGCACCTTCATCTGGCTTTGGAAGGACTTCAAGGTTTCTAAGATGAGAGTCTTGAATATAGTAAACTCCTCTGCGAGACCAGCCAAGCTAGCAGCATTTGAGGCCTTCTTCAGGAGTTCTGCTTCGAAGTTTGCCATCCTCTTCTCAAAACAATCCTGTAGTTCTTGTATAGTGCTCATAGTGATGTTGTGTGTAGTTTTTATTTTTGAAAATTGAATACTTTAGTTTTTTCTGTGGATATAACACTGACTAGCAGGTATTTATTATTGAGGTTTTATTGTATTCATTAAATTTATATAAAATATGTCTATTCTATTTTTATTTCAAATTATTTATAAGAGCTTTTAAAGTTATATGTTGAGTTTTCAACTAGACACGTTTTATACCATATATCAATTTACAACCGCGAATATAGGCCCGGCGTAATCGACGCTACAATTGAGAAATGGGAGTTCGAGATGGCTTCTAGAAGTTGGTAACTGACCCATAATAGGCTGAATAAAATCGACCTTTTGCCTGAAACAGGTTATACATTTTCGAACAATTGACTTAGCCAAATTTCTTCCACCTAAAGGCCAATAATTTTGTCGAATAGAGGCTAATAGCAGCTGAGGTCCAGCGTGGAAAAGCCTTTCATGTAACATTTGGAACAAAATTTTAGTAAAATGGTGTTTACTACATAGTAAAATTGCATGTTTTGTATTGTAGTCGTAATGAAAATTTTCGAGTCTGCCGCCTACACGAATGAGATCGTTAGAATCTAAAAAGGGTGTCAGAGACAGTAGTCTGTTTTTCTTAGGCAAAGGATTTCCACCTTTAAGAATTAGATACTCCTTTTGAAACATTTCTGACTGTGCGGCATGCAAAATCAAATTTAGTGACATTTGTAGCTCATGGCACGTTATAGAAGCTTTAATTCTATTTGTTTTATTTTTTTTATTGTTAATAAATCTAAGTATACAAGCAACTACTCTTTGTAAATGATTAAAGTTGGAATTTTTATGAATTAATTGCAATATGATTGAGTAAGAATTAATTTTATGAATTGATGTAATATGAACTAATGAAACGTTTCTAACTACTTCTGGTAAATCTTGCTTCACGTAAGGCGATTTAGGCAACATGGATTGATCTTGTTTTAAAAATGATGGTCCGTTCCACCACAACTCGTTATCGTTGATTTGGTTAGCGTTCAACCCCCGAGAAACAAGATCCGCCGGATTGTCTTTAGACGGTACGTAGCTCCATGTACAATCTGATGTACTTTCTTTTATTTCATTTATACGATTAGCAACAAACTTTTTTAATTGGGCTACGGGCATAGACAACCAACTAAGCACTATTGTAGAATCGCATAAAAAAAAAACACTTATCAATCCGTAGAGTAATCGATTCCTTGACCTTGACCTGAGGGCCGTGACCGAAGAGGCCGTGAGCTGTGGCGGCGTGCTGTTCGCGGTGTCATTGGACATCGCCAACGCATTCAATAGTCTGCCATTCAGCTGCATCAGGGAAGCACTCCACTATCATGGGGTGCCAAAGTACCTGAGGCGGCTAGTAGCAGACTATTTAGAGGAGCGTACCGTCGTGTACGAGGACCGAGATGGTAATTTGAGGTGTCGGCCCATGTCGTGCGGTGTTCCACAGGGGTCTGTTCTTGGACCCCTCTTGTGGAACATAGGGTACGACTGGGCCCTTCGAGCCGATTTCCCCCCGGGCTGGGTGTAATTTGTTACGCAGACGATACCCTGGTGACAGCCCGGGGGGCGAACTTCCAAGAGGCGGCGCGCCTGGCCACAAGGGGAATCTTCCTGGTGGTCGGGCGCATTGAGGCGCTGGGCTTACGGGTGGCCCTAGATAAGACGGAGGCTCTCCTATTTCATGGGCCCCGTCGTGGTCCACCCCCTGGCGCCTCAATCGTGGTCAACTCGGTGCTCGTACCGGTTCGGGCCCAGATAAAATATCTGGGCCTGATCCTCGACGGGAGGTGGCTCTTCGACGAGCACTTCCGACAGCTTGCTCCAAAGCTGGTCGGCGCTGCGTCTGCCCTAGGGCGACTTTTGCCCAATTTGGGTGGACCCAGCGTCGCGACAAGACGGCTGTATACGGGGGTTGTCCGGTCAATGGCACTATACGGTGCACCGGTGTGGGCGGCGGCTCTGACCGCCCAGAATAGGGCACGCCTCTGGCGCCCTCAGGCCCCTCAGAGGGTAATGGCGGTCAGAGCCATACGCGGTTACCGCACCGTTTCAACGGAGGTGGCGTGCGCGTTGGCCGGAACTCCCCCGTGGGATTTGGAGGCGGAAGTGCTCGCCGAAGTTTATCGGCGAGTGGCTGACTCCCGGGCGGAGAGCGGATTTCGCCCGCCGCCCGAAGACGTGCGCGAGTGGCGCGAAGCCGCTCGCCGAGCCACGATGGCTCGTTGGTCGTTCCGGCTGGAGACTCCACGCGCTGGCTTCGTCGCCGTGGAGGCTCTCCAGCCGGTCATCGCCGAGTGGGCAGGGCGGCAGCACGGGACCCTTACCTTCCGGCTGACGCAGGTGCTTTCCGGGCACGGTTGCTTCGGAAAGTACCTGCACTCGGTCGCTAGGAGGGAACTGAGTCACGCCTGCCACCACTGCGACTGCAGTGAGGACTCGGCCCAGAACACGCTGGCGGTCTGCCCCGCATGGGCGACGCAGCGCCGGGCCCTCACTGCAGTCATCGGAGTGGATCTCTCGCTACCGGCCGTAGTACGCTCCATAGCCGGTAGCGACAGTTGTTTTACCGCGGTCGCAACCTTCTGCGAGGAAGTAATCTCGCAGAAGGAGGCGGCGGAGAAGGCCCGGGAGGACGACCTCCACTCGGACCCGATCCGCCGCCGGCGAACCGGGCGGCGGAGCGGCGAACCGGGCGGCGGATGCCGGACGTCGCCTAAAGAGAGGAAATAAAAAAGCAAAAAAAAAATTGAGACGGAGCCCGCACCAGGAGCGGGCCGGCGCTAGAAGGGGTCCGGATGTCTTAATAACAGCTGTTCCCGGATCCCTCCTATTACAGGCGCAGAGTGGCACACCGTGTGGTTTTAGTCGGTCCGAGTTCGACACACCACCCCGCCGCAAACCCCGGTGGGGTAATGGTAATGGTAAATTTGATTAAAACCTTTAAAACATTATTTTTGTATCATTTATAGTTTATGTTCGAAACCTCTAAAAATTGCAAATTTGAAAAACTTCTAGGATCGGTAGAGGCCTAAAGATGACAAATATTTAATTAAATTTTGTTATATTTGTAATCTATTCACAAAAACGCAACTTTTGATACCTCTTGCGTAGCCGTCGCTTTAAAAAAAAAAAATCCCATACATTGACGGGACACCCTAGTAAGCCTTAAAACTTTGTAAAGTGCCAAATTTTCGGACCTCATCAACGAGGTGTTATAAATTATGCACATTACTTGTAATATGATCCTTTCCATAATATTTTGCATAATTTTTACAAATGAATTTAATAACGCCTGTGCTAGACGTAAAAACTTAAAATGATTTTCGTTAGAACAAACTGTGATGGCACAGAATAAACAAAGGAAGTGTTTGTATGCGTCAGTATCTAAAACATGCTTCAGTATTACCCAACTCAGGTATAATAAAAAAGTGCGGTATTCAGAGCCTTTCCAATGTGATAGAACATCAACAGTCCGAACAGATCTATGTATTTCTTTGGCAACTTAATAGTTATTAAAAACGCGTTAACTTTTACAATATCACGATTACACCACTTAGTACGTTTATTAATAAAATGTCCATCTCGCCATCCCATTAATAAACGTTTCATAACTCCGAGGTCTTTAAGATGCAGTGAATCACCAACTGGAAAATTTTCGATCATATCAATTTTCAATTGAAGTAGAGGTGAATCAACTTTATGATGTAGTCCATGTTTCTTATTGCGAAAGTCATCATCGTTTCCTTTAGGACAATCTATTTTCGGGAATATTACTGTATGTGACAAATGTGAATAATCACCAACCACAGTGCAAACATCCGTGCTTACTGTTGAAATTAGAAACACCTGCAAAAAAAAAAAGAAAAGTATAATTATGAATGTCATCCACCTAATAAACTGTATGTTTGTTTATATTTGAGATATACATGAAATTTAGGTATACATCACCTTTTATAAGAGCCCTCGTGGGTGAATCGCATATAAATGCTCGTATACTAACTTCAATCGTCTCTTGCTGTCCAGTGTCGAGTTAAAGTGGTAATTGTGTGTTGTGTAATAACCATTCTCAATTTGCTTCATTTCATTGACAAAAGGATTTAAATATAAGTTTAAATCGGCAGGTTTTGATTTCCCTTCATATATTCCCACCACGATAGGTGATATATTTTTAATTTCAGTAATGTTGCACAGTACTGGCCAGAGTTGATGATTCGAGCTTTTATGTATCGGTAAACCGTCGATATTTATATTCAAGGTTATTTTCTTGGGCACTTCATAGTTTTGGAAGGTTTTTTGTAATTGTGTAAGTAATCCATTATGCCAATAATGTCCAGTACCAATTTCAGTAATGCATATTTCTACTTTATTTGTTTTGAGCAATGTACGCGCATCTAATGGCATTTTGTTTGGCATTACATGATATAATATTTTTAATAAGTCACTTAAAGGTATATGTGAAATGTTGAATTTCACTGCCCATTCTCTAATATCACTACGAATATCAATATTCTTCAGCTCTTCATTTAAAAATATGTCTATATCACTATCACTATCGCCACAATTATATTCTTCCTCACTGGTTTCTTTTTCATTATCATTTTCTATAAAATAATCCTATGCGGAATCCTTTTTTAAATGTAAATTCTGCTCCGTAATAAATTCACAGAATCTGCTGTACTTTCAAAATGGCGAATCTAGTTATGTAAAACATTTTAATGTAACCCTAAAGAGAATAATATCTTTAAAATCACTGTTTATGGGAATACGGATTGCTTTCATCCTTGTAAAGATCATATAAAATGTTAGAATTCGTTTGTTGGTTAGACGTCTTATCAAATGCTCCTATAAGTTAGAGAGCATCATAGTTACCTTATGCATTACTTTTCTAAGAATAATTGACCATATTAAAAGTCTTTATATGACTTAGAATGTAACTAGCCTAAAAAGCAATGTAACTGGCCTCTATAAGAAGAACACATTTCGAACCCTTATTGTAGCCGTATTAATTGGATTTATTAACGTTTACCCAGCCAAATTATAAGGATAAAAGTAATATTAGCCAAATCTTCTAATAATGTGCCACTATAAGGAACATTTAGCCAAATCTTCTAATAATGTGCCACTATAAGGAACATTGACATAATAAATGCTCTTTTATAACAAGTATAAGAGTTAAGACCTTATAGACTTAATGTTATAAGCTTAGTTTGTTTGTTGGGATAGCTATTCGTACTTCCTCCGTCATCCATGCTGCGGGGGGCGCTTTATTTTAACTTGCCTAACAGGTGCGTGAACGTCGTACAAGTGCTGCAAGGTTGTCATTGTTATATTCCATTACAATTATTTTGTAGACATTTATGATAATTATAGATAAAAAAAAACGCGTATGGAATAACCATAAAATAAATTCTTGAATATTACATTGAAAAGTTGAAAAGTTGAAGGTAGTTCGTAATATTAATATTACTTACCTTTTTTTTTTTTTTTTTTAACGTGTGGAAATCCCCTCGGACCGTCACCCCGCCGGTGCTCTCGTTCGGCGGGGAGGTGTGTCGGACTCGAACCGACTAAAACCACACAGTGTGCCCTCTTTGCGCTTCCAGTTTAGGAAGGGTCCAGGGAGCTATCTCCTTTTGGACCCCTCCCAGCGCCGGCCCGCTCCTAGTGCGTCCTCCTCTCTTTAGGCGACGTCCGGCACACGCGGACGCCGCCCCCTCGCGGCTGGCCAAACTAATGCGGGTGAAGGGGAGAACCCATCCCGTCCACCCGCGGCCACACTCAGGGCGGCATGAGGTGCAGGTAAGCGCGCCTCCGCCGCCCGGTTCGCCGGCGGCGGATCGGGTCCGAGTGGAGGTCGTCCCCCCGGGCCTTCTCCGGCCTCCTTCTGCGAGATTACTTCCTCGCAGAAGGTTGCGACCGCGGTAAAATAACTGTCGCTACCGGCCATGGAGCGAATTACGGCCGGTAGCGAGAGATCTGCTCCGATGACTGCAGTGAGGGCCCGGCGCTGCGTCGCCCATGCGGGGCAGACCGAAAGCGTGTGCTGGGCCGAGTCCTTACTGCAGTCGCAGTGGTGGCAGGCGGGACTCGATTCCCCCCTAGCGACCGAGTACAGGTACTTTCCGAAGCAACCGTGCCCGGAAAGCACCTGCGTCAGCCGGAAGGAAAGGGTCCCGTGCTGCCGCCCTGCAAACTCAGCGATGACCGGCTGGAGGGCCTCCACGGCGGCGAAGCCAGCGCGTGGAGTCTCCAGCCGGAACGACCATCTCACCATGGTGGCTCGACGAGCGGCTTCGCGCCACTCGCGCACGTCTTCAGAAGTCCGCCCGGAAGTCAGCCACTCGCCGATACACTTCGGCGAGCACTTCCGCCTCCAAATCCCACGGGGGTGTTCCGGCCAAGGCGCAAGCCGCCTCGGTGGACACCGTGCGGTATCCGCGTATGGCTCTGACCGCCAATATCCTCTGGGGGCGCCAGAGGCGCGCCCTATTCGGGGCGGTCAGAGCCGCCACCCACACCGGTGCACCATACAGCGCCATGGACTGGACAACCCCCGCGTACAGCCGCCTCGTGGGAACACTGGCCCCGCCCAAGTCGCCCTAGGGCGGAGGCAGTGTTTACCAACTTCGGACCAAGCTGTCGGAAGTGCTCGTCGAAGAGCCACCTACCGTCTAGGACCAGACCCAGGTACCTCATCTGGGCCCGGCCGGTACGAGGACCGAGCCGACCTCGATTGAGGCGCCGGCGGGTGGACCACGACGGGGCCCATGAAATAATAGGGCCTCCGTCTTATCCAGGGCCACCCGCAATCCCAACGCCACAATGCGCCCGACCACCTGGGAAACTCCCGTGGCGGCCAGGCGCGCCGCCTCCTGGAAGTTAGCCCCCCGGGGCCGTGAGTAAGGTGTCATCCGCGTAGCAGATTACACCCAGCCCGGGGGGGAGACGCCCAGGAGGGCCCAGTCGTACCCGATGTTCCACAGGAGAGGTCCTAGGACAGACCCCTGCGGAACACCGCACGACATAGCCCTGCGTCTCAAGACGCCATCTCGGTCCTCGTACATGACGGTTCGCTCCTCAAGATAGTCTGACACCAGCCGCCTCAGGTACTCCGGCACTCCGTGGTAGCGGAGCGCTTCCCTGATGCAGCTGAATGGCAGACTATTGAAGGCGTTGGCGATGTCCAAGGACACCGCCAACACCACTCCGCCGCATCTCACGGCCTCCTCGGTCACGGCCCTAAGGCGCATCACGGCATCGATCGTCGAACGCCCCTCTCGGAAACCGAATTGGGCGCCCGACAGATCGGGGCCAACCTCGCAGCGGTGCCGAACGATGCGGGCAGAGAGTACCCTCTCAAAAAGTTTACCCGCCTTGTCCAGCAACACGATAGGCCTATAGGCCGCGACCGAATCGGCAGGCCGTCCCGGCTTATTCAGCAGGACCAGCTTCCCGCACTTCCAGCGCTCAGGGAAGCGTCCGGACGCCAGGCTAGCGTCCAACACCCCCCTGAGGTGGTCCGACATATAGTCGAGGGCTCGGGCCATCACTCGGGCTGGAACCCCGTCCGGCCCGGGGGCAGTGTTTTTGGATCTAATTCGTAGAACAGCCGCCCCCAACTCCGATTCCCTGACGGGCGGAACATCAGCCTCGCTGCCCCCGTCGTCTCCGGCTGATGCAGCCATCGACGGGGGTGTGTGCTCCGCCCGCTGCGGGAATAGGCCCTTGACCACTTCCTGCAGGAAGCTGGGCTGGAGAGTCTCCGTAAGGGGGGGGGGCCCGACGTGCGGAGCTTTTGACGCACCGCACTATAAGGGCGACCCCAGGGGTCACGTTTTCCGAGCTTCTCGGTAATTCTCATGAAGCCGGTCCACCTCCTCACCGACCCCGCGGTGACGTCGCCGACTAAGGGTGAGGGATTTCCGGGCACGTACACAGGCCGCACGGAGGTCTGCCAACTCCTGGGACCACCAGTAGACTTCCTTCCTTGGAGGCCGACAACCACGAACGCGGGGCATGGCCGCATTGCAAATCTGAAATCGTATCGCAGAAGCGACCAGCCCCTTGTCGACCTCCTCGGTCCAGCGAGCGTCCAGCGAGGCGGAGCGGCCAAGAGTGAATAATGGCCGCCTCCTCTAGTAGGTCCCTGTCGAGCTTGGCGACAGCCCACCGCTGGAAGCGGGAAGGGCGCCGCGCCGCGTGACCCCTACTGGGGTCCTGGGACCGGGAGAGCTCGAATCGGATGTACAAATGATCCGAGAGCGTCTCGACCTCTTCCAGGACACACTAGTTCCTTACTCGTGCGGCGACTGCAGGGGTAGCAAACGAAAGGTCCACTATCGACCCCCCCTGCTGTCGCACGCACGTATTGGTGGAGCCTCTGTTCAGCAAACAGAGGCCCACCGACGCCGCCCACTCCTCGACGGCTTCGCCCCTGGCGTCCGTCGCAGGGGAACCCCCGCAATGGACTTTGCGTTGAAGTCCCCCAGCACGAGGACGCGTCCAGACACTAGTCGCCGCATCGAGGCCTCAAAGTTGTTAAGGAAGACCTCGAAGTCGTTCAAACTCCGGTTGGGGGAGAAATATACACCATAAATGGTGATTCCCCCCCAATCGGCGGCAACATATCCAGTACCCTTGTCTCTTAGCGACAAGGGCGGGGAATGAGCCGCCGTGGAGCCGTCCCGGTCACCCATCCAGTTTGGACGGGGAGGGACAAAATAGGGCTCCGCGACAACGGCAACACCTATCGACCACTGTGCCATGGTTTGCAGGAAGAGATCTTGCGCCGCAGCACAGTGGTTCAGATTCGTCTGGACCAGGAGGTTGGAGACTTGATCCATTACTGGATCGACTCTACAACCTCCTCCATGGGCGTCGGCGTCGACGCATGGTTGACGTCGGAGGCAGCCTGGGTCGGCAGGCTAGCCCCCGGCGTTTGCCGAGAAGCGCGGGGAGGCTTGCAGCCTCCCTGCCCAATCATGTGATTGGTGGGCTTTTTACCCACATCACACACCGGGCAGTGGGGGGCGGCAGAGCACTCTGCCGCCTTGTGCCCGGGTTGACCGCAGCGGAAGCATAATCCGCTGCAGTCAAAACAGCTCTCGCACTAGGTGCGAGTGTGTCCCGCGGCTAGGCACTTGAAGCAACTCATCGGCCTCGCGGCCAGAACCGTGATTCTGGCATTCAAGAAGCCGACGAGCATGCTTCCGGCGTCGCCCAACGCTTTGGCCGACGCCACGGGACAACTCACCCACACCGCACCGAGGCCTCCCGGACCCGGACGAACGGTGCCGACTCTGATGGTGTCCGCGGTGCACCCAGTCTTTTCCATGACTGCATCGCGGACATCTTCCGATGTGATGGAGTCGTCAAGGCCCGAGATGCGCAGTTCCGCGCATTTGGTGGGCCTGGCGATCTTAACACCGTCCGTGTCGGCAAACATTCCCCGCAACTTCTCGGCGAACTTGTCGGCCGTCTTCGCGCCTTCAGCCCCAGGGAACTCGAATACTCGAGCTTCCGTCTGGGCGAATATTACTTACCTAATATAAGGTATAACCATGGGATGCCGCATTAGATGGTTAAACATTTTTGCATAGTATGTCTTGCTCATGTAACTCTGTATCATCATCATGTAGCTCATGTAACTATAAAATTGGTTTGAATGATATCAATCGTCACTTCTCATCCGCAGCTACGCTGGATCTTCAAACTAACTTTCAAACGCTAAATATCATATCTGGTCTTACCAGTCCCACTACTGACTCGTTTGAATTTTCTCCGGTGTCTTCTAAAGAAAGAAAGAAAGAAATAAAATAAACTTTATTCTGTAAGAAAACACAGCATACAAGTTAATATAAATTACTAACTTAATTCGACTTACAATAATAATATTTTTTTTGAAAAGCTTATAAATATTGACGTACGTGCAACACTATACCACGCTATCTGTGGTCATGAGTATTTAGTTGTCTGTGAGACTGTTATCATATATGACGTGGCGCTCGTGGCGCTGACGTGGTGATCACTATTATTTTAGGTTAGGTACCAGAGAGAAACTATGTTTTGCATGTAACCAAGCAGGCCTCTCAATCTTAACCACATTGATAGCTTGTGCGGATGAGAGTTGTACGCTGTGTCCCACAGAATAGGTGGACCCTCAGCATTTACTGTGATGGACATGGTCCGTCCCAGTACTGATTTTCAGTGCCCACCAGAATTATTGATTAATTTGGCGCCGACAGCCGCAATTACCACTGGATATCTCTTATGTGCTGCTTGTCATGTCATGTCTGACACAAGGACTGGATTTGGTAAGTAGGCTATACTTAACGCTAGCACAACAAAAAAACAAACAACCAAACTTATAAAACTACAATTGACTATCACGTATTAACTACAACTACAACTAAAACTTATTGCTTACCTATTAACTTACTAACTATCATCTATTTTAGGTTTTCAAAATTGTGAAAGTACGCAAAAGACACCGCATAGTTTGCTGATCCATCACAATCAACCCTCCGTCAGGAGCAGAATCAGGCTAGGAATGAGCAGGTGTAGGTGACCCATGACTTGCTACACAGTGCTGGAATCACCTGTTGATGGAACGTAACCTCAGAAGTATGTAAATTTGTTACTGGTGTTTTTGTTGTTCGAGGATGTATTTTCTTAGGTGCAGTTTAAAAGTGAATATTGTTTTTTTTTGTTCCCTAATTGGCGGTGTAATTGAGTTCCAGCATTGTGTTGCTGCATATTTAAAACTACCACGAAACGCTGTGTCCTGGTATGCTGAGTGCTCTGGCTGATGGTCTGATGGAGTATGAGAAGTGGTTATGTCTCCAGTCTATTTTCTCATACAAATAGGTGGGACTGCTTTTTTCAACTACACCAAACAGTAAGCTGGCTAAATGCAGCTTCCTTGTGACGTAGTAATCTTAGTATTTAAGACATGTGTAATGTTGTAATCGGGGATTAATAAAGCTATCGCAGTACAAGCAACATCTCTTATTGATTAGTGCGAGTCCCGTTCTTACATGGCGACCCTGCCATTTAAGGTGCGGTTTCGGTATTGGTAGCGTGTAATACAATGACGCTTGGTAGAAATAATTCAACGGTGTTCGTAAACGACGTGTGAGGTAAAATATAACATTTTGGAAAATGGGAGGAAAACCAAGCAAAGAAGAGATAGTGATTGCCCAAAATGCTGCAGGTGGAGTGAATACGGCCGATGTCGCACAGATACACCAGAACCAAGGAGTAACAAATATAATTTTAGGAGTCATTCTTATAATATTAGTATTTGGAGTGAAATTTGCAATTTATAAACTGTATAAGCGATGTCACACGAATTGGATGCGTGAGGAGATAGCTCGGAGCGCTTTCAGAAGGTCTGGGTCCAGGCGAGAACCACGAAACAAGGATCCTATTGCTGCTTAAAGAAAAATGTTCAGAATCTTACCTTCATATTTGGTGATATGTGTTTACGTAAGTCAAAGTGAAATATAAAAGCTTGAAAGTGCGGTTTAAGAATATACAGAAATAGTGAATTAATAGGAAATATAAAAACAGTTACAGAGTGCTACAAAAATAAACTTTAAATTGAATTCAGGTCAGCATAATATGTTGTTTTTTTTATAGGTACTGATATATAATGTTAAGGTATAAAGGTATAATTTAATTATTTTTTAATGTCTGATATACAAGATATACACGAGAAATTGAAGTATATTAAAGTAAATCTAGGAAAACTAAGTATTGTTAAAAGAACAAAATCTTTGTTAGAAAGACAGAAATTTATATGATAGATATACTGCGAGCCGTGAACAGTTAAACTTAAGTGTAAATAAGGGTCATTTTAAGCAACAGGAAGTAGAAAATATTTTAGTTATATGCGAAGAAATAGAGATATATTATCAGTATATAGTCAAATTTTGTTTGGATACGAAAAATTTAGAAACCGGCGCCATGACTACTGAGTTTGACATGAAAACTGCAACTTATCTTCTTCCTGTAATGACAGGAGATGAGGAAGTCACAAAAAAATTAATCGATTGTATAGAATTTTATAGCGACACTTTGAAAAAAGAACATCAGCAACTATTAATCTCTTTTGTACTTAAGACTCGGTTATCGGAAAGTGCAAAGTTGCGTTTAGCTACTAATTATACATCTTCTACAGAACTAATTGTTGACATGAAAACTCATCTTTTAGCCAAGCAATCAGCCACGGCATTGCAGTTGGAGATGGTGAGAGCCAGGCAAGGTTCTCAAAGTATCGAGGAATTTGGTAAGAGACTGGAGGATTTATTTGTTAAATTGACTATCTCTCAAGCTGATGAGGATGCCTGGTGTTTTAACATTCTAAAGCCTATAAATGAAAAATTGGCAATTCAAAGGTTTACCGAAGGCTTGAGAAATAGTCGATTAAGCACCATTTTAGCGGCCCGAAATTACTGTGTGCTAAAGGATGCCATTAGAGCGGCTAAGGATGAAGAAACTTCACATCAAGGCCCCAGTACATCTGTGGAGACAATTTTCAGCAGTCAGCACCGCAGAAGAGGACGAGGTGGATATAATGTACGTATGCAAAATCCTAGGTACAGGAACGATGTAGGGAATCAGCCGAACTCTCGAATATTTTTCCGCGGAAATAATAATAGAGGCTATAGGCAAAGTTTTGGTGGACGCGGACGGAATTTCGGATCTGCTAACCGAGGTAACTATACTCGGGATAATCGACGAAACGCGTGTATGTTAAGCCAACAAGAGAATTCTACATTAAATACTTCGAATAATTGTCAAAATATAAAGCCATCCGTAGAGTTTTTTCGAGAATAATTTAATATTATCATGTGACTATAATAATTTCATAGAATTGACAATACTCGGTACCAAATATAGGATGCTAGTTGACACGGGAGCCTCGATGTCGGTGATTAAATATGACACCGTAAGAGAGTGGAACATTCCGATGCATCCCGAATACATAACCATTAATGGTATTGGTGGCAAATCGCACGCCGAAGGCTTTGTTTACATACCATTTTCCTTAGGTGGAAAGGAATTCAAACATAAGTTTTATGTTCTTAGAGTAAGGTAGATTACCTTGTATCCAAGACGGTTTAATAGGGAGAGAATTTTTAACTAAATATTGTTGTATTTTGAATTATGAAAACAATACTATAACATTAAATAATTTAGTCAGTTCTATTACGATATCCTTAGGATTAGGAAATTTAGGTAAAAACACTTTCATTACGGTACCCCCAAGGTGTGAAAGATTTTTGAAATTAATTCGTATTTGAAAGACGATTGTGTTGTTTTTCCGAAAGAGTTGTGCGAGGGTGTGTATATTGCTGGAAGTATCTGTCAACCGAAAGAGGGAAAGATTTTAATACAAATTTTAAAAGAACAAAATCTTTGTTAGAAAGACAGAAATTTATATGAAAGATATACTGCGAGCCGTGAACAGTTAAACTTAAGTGTAAATAAGGGTCATTTTAAGCAACAGGAAGTAGAAAATATTTTAGTTATATGCGAAGAAATAGAGATATATTATCAGTATATAGTCAAATTTTGTTTGGATACGAAAAATTTAGAAACCGGCGCCATGACTACTGAGTTTGACATGAAAACTGCAACTTATCTTCTTCCTAAACCTAATTAAACCAAATTAACCTAATTTTAAACATACGCGAAACAGAAGTTAAGCTTAGTTATTTTAGACCGGATGTGGATAGTTTATCTTGCTATAAAATTTGTTCTTTTTGTAGGGGTTTACATAGGCAACGAGGCGACGCACACTTAGGTCGCATCGGTAATAAAAAGCCTTTTGTCACGTAGGACGCGGTTCACTAGTTGTGCATCATTTGTAGGTATAACATCTCTGTGTGTTCTGAATAAACAGTGTAATAATTAGGTACCACCTTTTATTTAACCTCATCACCTAAAGTGGTGACCCCGAGAAAAAGTAAACAGTGCAACCTTCAAAAATATTGTCGAAATTTTCAAGATGACTACCACACCACCTACACCTGCATCGGAGTTAGCGGCGATCACCTTGACCTCCAAAATTCCCGAATTTTGGACAGACCAGCCCAGGGTTTGGTTTATCCGGACTGAAGCAATGCTGGCACCACAAAAACTATCGGATGAGGCCAGGTATGATATCGTCGTGTCAAAACTAAGTAAAGAGGCTATCCAGCAAGTCACCGATATTTTAATAGAACCGCCTGCCGTCAAAAGATTCGAAGCACTGAAGACCCGTTTGCTTAAAATATACGAGGAATCGAAAAACCGTCAGTTACAAAAATTAATAAGTGAGATGGAGCTAGGAGATCAGAAGCCGTCACAGCTTTTACGGCGTATGAGGGAGCTCGCAAAAGATAAAATACCGGACGACACCCTTAGAATATTGTGGCAAGGTCATTTACCAGACACAATCAGAGCGGTATTGGCAGTTTCAGAGACCAAAGAACTGGACAACCTTTCGTCCATCGCTGACAACGTTTACGAGACGTCACGGACTGTACATCAGGTTAACGAGGTCTCACAGCCACAGCATCCCACTGTGAGTCGAGACACCGAAGCTATCGTGGCTGAGATAGCGAAACTAACTCTCAAGGTTAACGAGCTGGAGAGAGCAAGGCCCAAATTTCGCCGTCGGTGGAACAATAATCAGCGGTCTCGTTCCACGTCACGTAATCGCAGTCGTGATCGGACTACACCGCAACGAACCCCAGACAGCCCAGACTGGCTATGTTATTACCACCATTGGTTTCACGCGCGAGCAAGGAAGTGCGTGAACCCCTGCTCATGGAAAGCGTCGCGACAGGAAAACTAAGTGAGGCGCAGCCGACGGCGGAGCTCTGCGCCATATCTCCTGGACACCGCCTTAAAATAACGGACATAAACAGTGGACTTACCTTCTTGGTAGATTCGGGTGCCAATATCTCTGTTCTACCGGTGAAAAGAAAGAGTGCAGTGATTACAAGTTATTCGCGCCGAACAGAACGGAAATTAAAACTTATGGACAAAAATCGTTAGTGTTAAACTTTAAATTACGCCGACCCTATCGATGGGATTTCGTGATTGCCGACGTGAAGCAGCCAATATTGGGAGCTGACTTTTTAAGTTACCATAAGCTTCTCGTTGACGTCGCTTCACGAAAACTTATCGACCAGGTAACGGATTTGAAAGTTATCGCATCTTTAACTTGTACGAACGAACCTTCTGTACTTTCCGTTAGCACGAACCATCCCTATCACGAGCTATTATTAAAATTCCCTAGAATTACCAAACCGTGATCATTCACTGAGTCTTCTCCAAGTCCCGTACAACATTGTATCGAAACTACGGGACCACCCGTGTTTGCTAGAGCTAGACCGCTTCCCCCCGCGCGTTATAAAATCGTTAAAGCAGAGTTTCAGAAAATGCAGGAACTGGGTATATGTCGGCCGTCAAAGAGTGCGTGGGCAAGTCCCCTTCACGTTGTTGAGAAGAAGAACGGTGACATTCGACCGTGTGGCGATTACCGCCGATTGAATGCTATCACAAAACCCGACAGATATCCAATTCCGCGTTTACAGGATTTTACGTACATCATGGCTGGCAAAAATATTTTTTCTAAAATAGATATAAATAGAGCGTATCATTTTATTGAAACAGCGCCGGGAGATATAGAAAAAACCGCGATTATAACACCCTTCGGCTTGTTTGAATTTCCTCGAATGACTTTCGGATTGCGTAATGCAGCACAGAGTTTTCAAAGGTTTATGGATTCCATCTTTAGAGGTCTAGATTTTGTTTATACGTATATTGATGACGCATTAGTATGTAGTGAAAATATTAGTCAACATGTCGAACATTTAACTATTATTTTTCAGAGATAACATAACCACGGTATAACAATAAATTTGTCTAAATGTGCATTCGGTCAAACTACATTAGAATATCTAGGATATCAAGTATCAGCTAAAGGCATACGTCCGTCCGAGGAGAAGGTCAAGGCCATCATGCAGTACCCAAAACCGGAGACTGTTGAGGGGCTGCGTCGTTTCACAGGTATGATCAACTTTTACCGCGGTCATTTGCCCAACGCAGCGTCATATCAGTCATTGTTCAATAAGTATCTCGGTAGCTCAAAAAAGAATGACAAAACAAAAATTCAATGGTCGGACGAAGCGAGCGAAGCATTTGAACGATGTAAACAAGGTCTTAAAGAGGCCGCTACATTGTCACACCCCCGGACTGATACGACACTATCCTTGATGACCGACGCTTCTGATTTTTGTGTGGGCGCAGTCTTGCAACAGGAAGTCGATGGTGTTTGGGAACCCTTAGGTTACTTCTCAAAAAAGTTATCTACAGCCCAACAAAAGTATTGTACATATGATCGTGAGTTACTAGCTATATACATGTCTCTAAAATACTTCCGAAAATTGTTCGAAGGACGACAGATAACCGTTTACACCGATCACAAACCATTAACATACGCCTTTTCTAAACTCGGTAAAGAATCGAACGAAACACCCCGTAGAATTAGGCATTTACTTTACATTACTGAATTTACAACGAATATTTGTCATTTAAGCGGAAATAAAAATATCATTGCAGACAGTTTATCGCGCATAGAAACAGTTTATTGTCCTACAGTTCTTGATTACGACAGAATCGCAAAAATACAGGAATCGGATGACTATGTGACCCAGATAATGTCTAACGCAAATAACAACACATGTATTATTTTAAAGAAATTATATTTACCTACGTGTAATATAGCAATTTATTGCGACGTATCTACTGAAAATGCAAGGCCATATATACCCCATGAATTTAGACGTAACGCATTTGAAAGTGTCCATAATTTAAGCCACCCAGGTATACGCGTCACCCGAAAATTAGTCACCGAAAAGTTCTTTTGGCCAAACATGAATACTGACATCAATAATTGGTCTAAAACGTGTATAGATTGCCAAAAAGCCAAAATTGACAGGCATACTATTTCTAATTTAGAACAATATCCAAAATCTAATCGCTTTGAGCACGTGAATATTGACATAATTGGCCCTTTACAAATTTCAGAAGAGGGGTATAGATACTGTCTAACGATAATCGATCGGTGTACACGGTGGCCTGAAGCGTTTTCCATACGTGATATAAACGCAGAAACGGTAGCGAAAGTTTTTTATAATAACTGGATCTGTCGCTATGGTACACCTGTGCGACTTACAAGCGATCAAGGTCGCTAATTCGAAAGTTTTCTGTTCAAAAACCTTTTAAAATTACTAGGAATAAACAGGATCCGAACAACGGCTTATCACCCACAAGCTAACGGAGCGGTGGAGCGATGGCATAGAACCTTAAAAGCCGCCCTTATGGCGCGCTTGAGCGTTAAGTCCTGGGTAGAGGAACTACCTACCGTACTATTAGGACTTAGAGCTGCATTTCGGAGTGACAGCGGAGTTTCTGCGGCACAGTTAACTTACGGTCGTACATTGCGTTTACCTGGTGATTTCTACGAGACTACGCAAGTAGGTTGCTCAGAACCTCATAGCCTAGTAGAGAATATCAGGAAGACTATACAGTCATTGAAACCCGTGCCTAAATCACATAATAACTCACGTCCATGTTTTGTCCATCCAGACCTCTCTAAGGTTGAATATGTGTTCGTTCGCGACGACACTGTACGTAGACCTTTGAAACCCCCTTACGACGGCTCATACCGCGTTTTAAAAAGGAGGGCAAAGGTGTACGTCATACAGTTGCCTGGTAGGGCAGTCAGCATTTCTATTGACAGACTTAAACCTGCGTATATTTTAACAGATAATAGATAGCAGACGATACCCTGGTGACAGCCCGGGGGGCAAACTCCCAAGAGGCGGCGCGCCTGGCCACAGGGGGAGTCTCCCTGGTGGTCGGGCGCATTGAGGCGCTGGGCTTACGGGTGGTGATAAGACGGAGGCCCTGTTATTTCATGGGCCCCGTCGTGGTCCACCCCCTGGCGCCTCAATCGTGGTCAACTCGGTGCTCGTACCGGTTCGGGCCCAGATGAAATATCTGGGCCTGATCCTCGACGGGAGGTGGCTCTTCGACGAGCACTTCCGACAGCTTGCTCCAAAGCTGGTCGGCGCTGCGTCTGCCCTAGGGCGACTTTTGCCCAATATGGGTGGACCCAGCGTCGCGACAAGACGGCTGTACACGGGGGTTGTCCGGTCAATGGCACTGTACGGTGCACCGGTGTGGGCGGCGGCTCTGACCGCCCAGAATAGGGTACGCCTCTGGCGCCCTCAGAGGGTAATGGCGGTCAGAGCCATACGCGGTTATCGCACCGTTTCGACGGAGGTGGCATGCGCGTTGGCCGGAACTCCCCCGTGGGATTTGGAGGCGGAAGTGCTCGCCGAAGTTTATCGGCGAGTGGCTGACTCCCGGGCGGAGAGCGGATTTCGCCCTCCGCCCGAGGATGTGCGCGAGTGGCGCGAAGCCGCTCGCCGAGCCACGATGGCTCGTTGGTCGTTCCGGCTGGAGACTCCACGTGCTGGCTTCGCCGCCGTGGAGGCTCTCCAGCCGGTCATCGCCGAGTGGGCAGGGCGGCAGCACGGGACCCTTTCCTTCCGGCTGACGCAGGTGCTTTCCGGGCACGGTTGCTTCGGAAAGTACCTGCACTCGGTCGCTAGGAGGGAACTGAGTCCCGCCTGCCACCACTGCGACTGCAGTGAGGACTCGGCCCAGCACATGCTGGCGGTCTGCCCCGCATGGGCGGCGCAGCGCCGGGCCCTCACCGCAGTCATCGGAGTGGATCTCTCGCTACCGGCCGTAGTACGCTCCATGACCGGCAGCGACAGTTGTTTTACCGCGGTCGCAACCTTCTGCGAGGTAGTAATCTCGCGGAAGGAGGCGGCGGAGAGGGCCCGGGAGGACGACCTCCACTCGGACCCGATCCGCCGCCGGCGAACCGGGCGGCGGAGGCCCGCCTATCACAGCCTCATGCCGCCCTGAGTGTGGCCGCGGGTGGACGGGGTGGGTTTCCCCTCCACCCGCATTAGTTTGGCCAGCCGCGAGGGGGCGGCGTCCGCGTGTGCCGGACGTTGCCTAAAGAAGGGAAAAAAAATTGAGACGGAGCCCGCACCAGGAGCGGGCTGGCGCTAGGAGGGGTCCGGATGTCTTAACAACAGCTGTTCCCGGATCCCTATTGTTACAGGCGCAGAGTGGCACACCGTGTGGTTTTAGTCGGTCCGAGTCCGACACACCACCCCGCCGCAAACCCCGGAGGGGTGACGGTCCGAGGGGATTTCCACACGTTAAAAAAAAAAAAAAAAAAAAAAAAAGGTACATGCAATCTTTATGAACAAAATATTCAGTTGAAACTGAATTCAGAGCCAGTATACGTTAAACAATATCGTTTACCATTTTCGCAGCGAAACGAAATTGAGAACCAAGTTCAAAAAATGCTTGATAATGACATCATTGAGCCTGCGAATAGTGAGTGGTCTAGCCCAGTATTGTTAGTACCCAAGAAATCAGACGACAATACTAAACGGTGGCGTTTAGTTATTGATTTTAGAAAATTAAATGTTCGCGTAATGGACGATAGGTTCCCCCTTCCAAATATTACCGATATTTTAGATTCGCTTTCAGGTGCAACTTATTTTTCTCAACTCGATTTAACTAATGCATATTTCCAATCAAAATTAAATTCAGATAGTCGAAAGTATACGGCATTCACTACACCTTCCGGACAGTATCAAATGACTCGAATGCCGATGGGTTTAAAAACTAGTCCAAGTTCTTTTTCACGTTTAATGACCGTAGCAATGTCAGGACTCAATTATGACAAATGTTTCGTATATTTGGATAATTTGATTTGTTTTGGTCGAAATTTAGATATTCACAATAAAAACTTATTAGATATTTTAACAAGGTTAAGGAAGGTAAATTTAAAATTAAATCCTGAGAAGTGCGATTTTCTTAGGAAAGAAATATTATATTTAGTATATATATATATATATATATATATATATATATATAAAAAAAAAATTGAAGTGTTAAACAATTATCCAGTTCCTAAAAATGCAGATGAACTAAAACAGTTTGTAGCTTTTTCCAATTATTACAGAAAGTTTATTCCAAATTTTGCTAAAATATGTATACCATTAAATAACTTGTGTCGTAAGAATGTAACTTTTAATTGGGATAAAGAGTGTCAAAAATCATTTAATATTTTAAAACAATCCCTTGTGAACTGCTGTATAACCCATACTGCAATATCCTTTATTTGATGATGATAATACATTTATTTCACAAACAGACGCATCGGGATACGCTATAGGCTCTGTGTTATGTAATGGTGATCGTAGGCCCGTTGCTTACACCAGCCGTAGTTTAAATAAGGCCGAACGCAGATACCCGACCATCGAAAAGGAATTATTAGCAATAGTTTGGTCTGTAAAATACTTTCGACCGTATCTCTATGGAAGGAAGTTTGTTATTGAAACTGATCACAGACCATTGGTATTTTTATATAATTTGACAGATCCTTCCAGTAGGTTGTTAAAGTTTCGGTTATTACTCGAAGAATACGATTTTAAGGTTGTATATGTAAAAGGTCATGATAATGTAGCTGCAGATGCATTGTCACGGATAGAAATTGACAGTGAAGAATTGAAGGAAACGAATGAACATGTCTTGTCTGTACTTACAAGGGCACAAAAGAGGAAACTTGACGAAATTCCTTGTAATCGTACTTCGGTGGCTAGCATTCCTCAGGACGATTGGACTGATCACCCAAGAGTTGTAGAAATGTTAAAACTACCAAATGATTACACGGAATTGGTATTTGTGAATGAGGAAGAATGGAAAAAGGTTAAAACCTGTGTGTCAGAGGAGCACGGGGATTATGCGTATTCGTCTACAAATAGTACTATATTTGTGAAACTGTTTACTCAATCACAGCGTACACGAGCTGTCTCTGTGAGAGAAATGGAATCATTTTGTAAGAATTTACATATAGATACTTTATATGTCATTAAAGACGACGCAAATTTTAAAATAATAAAAGAGCTAGCTCAGTGTATAAATAAATTGCCTAAGTGGTCCGGACCCCGCTTATGCGTAATAAAAGGCGTTAAAAAGATTAAAGACGACGATACAAATAGAGTAAACGATAATCATATTTTACCTACAAGCGGACACGCAGGAATAAGACGAATGACTAATAATATTCGTAAAAAATATTTTTGGACAGGATTAGAGCGCGATGTAAGTAATTTTATAAAAAATGTAGTAAATGTCAACGTTATAAATATTTGAAAACGGTAAAAGAACCCATGGTTATAACCGACTGTGGAAATTCAGCTTTTGATAAAATTTATTTAGACTTGGTCGGTCCTTTGGCGAGAGATAATAATTACAGCTACATTTTAACGCTCCAGTGCGACCTCACCAAATATGTCGAGGCGTATCCGATAACAGCTAAGGATGCGCGCACAGTTGCTATGTGCTTGGTAAATAATTTTATACTCAGATACGGTGTCCCACGCGAGATCGTAACCGACAGGGGCACTGAATTTATCAACTCGACAATGAACCATGTATGTAAAATATTAGAAATAAATCATTTAAGTTCAACAGCCTTTCACCATGAAACTTTAGGTTCGCTAGAAAATAATCATAAACATTTAGGTTTCTATCTCAGAATGCAGGTAAATAGTCAAACTCAGGAATGGAGCTCATGGTTGCCGTACTGGTGTTTCTCTTATAACACTACTGTACACTCAAGTACAAAATTTACACCTTATGAATTAGTTTTTGGGAGACAATGTAGTCTACCTAATAATCTCACAACCACTTTAGATCCAATTTATAATTTTAATGATTATGCAAAAGAACTTAGATATCGCATACAAAAATCACAAATTGAAGCGAAAAGTAACCTGTTGAATTGTAAATTATTTAGAAAAATGAGATACGATAAAAGTGTAAACCCAATTACTTATAAAACTGGAGATTTTGTTTTAGTCAAAAATGAAAATTGTAACAAACTTGATCCATTATACGTGGGTCCATTTAAGGTTGTCAAGGATGTATCACCTAATGTTATCGTTTCAATTAATGGTGGAGAAAAATGTATTCATAAGAACAGGACGAGACTTTATAATCAATAAAAGATTTTTCGCTCCGATTGTACTTTATTCAGCGTATGTTATTGTTTTTATCTTACTCTTAGTTAGGCACGTTTGTAATACGAGTTCGCCTCGAATTTGTTATGAATTATGATATTATTGGAACATTACTCTTATATTGTAAGCAATGTATCTATACTCTATAATTTTAAAATAAATAACCTATATTTTAAATTATCTTTATATTGCTATAGTATTCATGTATTTCACTTTGCTACATAAGTAAAAAAAAAAAAAAAAAGACAAAAAAAAAACTGTAATTGTATTTATTTTTTTTCTTTTGGAAGGGCATGTGACGTAGTAATCTTAGTATTTAAGACATGTGTAATGTTGTAATCGGGGATTAATAAAGCTATCGCAGTACAAGCAACATCTCTTATTGATTAGTGCGAGTCCCGTCCTTACATCCTTCTGGCTTCCATCTTTACAATATTATGTTCATTCAAATATGGTGTTACATGATGACGACTAGGAATCCTAAAGCAGTAACGAGCACAGGCATTTTGAACTCTTTTTATGAGGTTTTTTGTTCTGGCTAATAAGCATGGACCGTACATAACAGTAATTGAATCTGGATAGCACCAGACTGTCTACTAATTATTTCCTTAATGGTATACTGAGGTAGTTACGGATGTTATATAGAAATTTTAACCTATAAAAACAATTCCTAACAACATTATTTACATGTGCTTTAAATCTCAGCTCTGGGTCCATTAGTAGTCCTAAGTTGTTAGCTTCATCTACCCTTGCAATCTTCTGTCCGTTTATGATGATAGCAGGGTCAGCCTGCAGTATAGACTGGATTTGCCCCTTACTACCCAATATCATGAACTTGGATTTCACTGGGTTTAGAGCTAAGGAGTGTTCTACAGACCATCTGACTACTCTTTCTAGATCCTTGTTTATCTTATCCACCGCTGACCTAGTTTCATTAGGCTTAAATGACAACAAAAACAGTTGAGTATCATCTGCGTACATGTGGTACCCACAATTTAAGAAGCAATCAGTTATGTCGGCTGTGTACAATATAAACAAAAGAGGCCCCAGGATAGAACCTTGTGGAACTCCCTTGGTTACTGCAAGAGGGGGGATGACATAACTGATCCATCCTGTTTATATATTTCTACCTGTTGGGACCTATTTGAGAGGTAGCTGTGAAACCACTGGATTGACTCAGGGGCAAATCCATAATATGCTAATTTGGACAGGAGTAAGGATATATCAATGGCATCAAAAGCGCGGGAGTAATCTAGCAAGGCCACGGTGAGTAATAGTAAGAGTATAGTTCCTTCTCCGCGATCCCTAGCTTCCAAGATGGTGCCTACAACATCACACAAAGCCGTTGCTGTTCCACGTCCCTTCCTAAAGCCAGACTGTTTATCTGGAAGTATGCCATTGACCTCCAAGTATTGAATGACCTGCACATATATCACCTTCTCCAGCACTTTTGACAAGCAAGGAAGTAGGCTAATAGGTCTCAGGTCCTTTGTAGTATCCGGAGAGCCAATTTTGGGTATAGGTCGCACTATGGAATGCTTCCATATGCTTGGGAATTTATGGGTAATAATAGAGGTCACTAAAAGCTATTACAATATCTGTAATAGCTTTTAGTGAATTTGGTAATGTTAGTGTTAGCATATAAATGTTCATTTGATCTATACCAGCTGCATTTGTTTTAATGCTCTGTAGAATTTTAAGTATACTGCTCTAATCTACTGGTTCTAGTTTAAAGTATAGTTCAGAGTTGTACCTGTAAAATTCGTAAAATATTAATTTGGATATGCTCAGTTGTCTCTCGCATGGTAGCTTCATAAAATCTCTATTTATAATATTTGGATCAGTGAAATGGTCCGGTAAAAGTTTATGCTTATGTGATGGAAGCACTTTAGATTTTAAAGTTTTCCACAAAGATTTTGAATCGTGTATTTTATTATTTATATTATTTGAGAAATATACAGATTTTTCATTATATAATGCTATATTAGCTTGATGTTTGAGTTCCAGATAATATTTTTTTTTTGATGGCAGTTTAGTTTGATGGTACTCAGCTCTAGCTTTGTCCCTCAGCCTAAAAATGAACTTAATGTTGTTGGTTATCCATGGGGTGTACTCCCTTTTGACTAAAGTGTGTTTTATGGGAGCATGGTTATCAAACAGATTTATTATGTGTTTTGATAATTCTTCAACCATATTGTCAATCCTATCCTCTAAGGCTAAGGCTTGCCACGGTATATGATAATCTGTATTGAAAAGGTCTGGTAGAATGTCCTTGTATGGTCTATATGTAATCCATTTGGGTTTGATTTTGCCCTTCCTAAATACTGACTCACAGGTCACTATCGAATGGTGACCCAAGTTGGGAACATGACTGACTACAATATTTCTCACAGTCATGTCAGTGCATATGACATCTATCAAAGTGCTACTATTTCCTATGAAATGTGTTACAGTGTTTACTACTTGACTCATATTAGTTTAATGAAGGAACTGTTGCAGCTTTGTAGTGTTTGCATAGCATCCATCCAACATGTTGATATTGAAGTCGCCTAGAAGAATTATGTGGTCAAACGGAGCCGTGCACCTATGCTGTCAGTCAGACCATCCAAGAACTTATCAGTAAACATCCAAGGGGGTCGGTAGGCTGTACCGACCAGAACCTTTTTTCCGGCTATGTTTAATGAGAGCCAATACTGCTCCACCTCACTGAGTATAGGATAACTTCTGGTTTGTACCTTAACCCCATTTTTATGTAGAATCCTACCCCTCCACCACGACCACCTCGAACAGAATTAGGTCTCGGAGTGTGCCTCAATCTAAAGTCCGGTAGTGAGGGTGCTCTCCCCTCCTCACCTGGCCTCAACCAGGTCTCATTAATGGCCATGATGTCAACTGAGTGTAGACTCATTGCAATCAAAAATTCATCATGCCTAGTTCCCAATGACCCTGCGTTAAATAAAGCAAACCTTAAGGATTTGTTCTGGATCATTTTTATTTATTATATTTTTCCAAATGAGTATACCATATTACCAACAAATTATCAATATATCTTAGTAATTGCCGAATGCAGGTGGTCATCATGTAAACCATAAAATGAGTTAAATTTAAATCTATACCCAAAAATATGTTCAATTTAATTTGTTCATTTGTGAAATTAAGTAGGCGTACAACCCTCATCAAAAACACAACACTACTCGTATAGTTAAGGAAATCACAACAACACACTGTAAAAAAAGTTACCTACAATGTATACAGTTCACACTATTAGTTATAAGGAAATGCCTGTTATTTTTACCTACTAATACCTTTATGTAAATAGTTTTGTAAATATTTGTATGTAGGAGTTATGAAATTTATTCTGTTAACAGTTGTGTATAGATTTGGCTTAAACATGTTTGCAATCAAATGTGTCTTGTAAATAGTCACATGTGAATATGTATTTTGTTTTATAATAAAAGTATTTGTAATCTTATGTTCCTTATAAACAGTCACATGTGAATGTGTACTACTCTGCTCCCCACCTTCAATGATATAGACAACATAAAGGATCATTGTTAACGCTGATTTAATTATTGGAAACTGATCTTCACACAATGCACCCATGATACATTTGTATAGCATGTGATAAGGCAGTGGGCATTTACAGATTACCTGAGATGTTGATAAACGAACGTACCCCGATGTGATCATGCTGGTCTTTACTGGCTGTAACGGTTTCTTTACCGAAAACCTGTTCTAGATCGGCTTCAGAGCGAATTACATAGGTGCGCTTTCCGTCAGCTTCCTTAGTCAGTACTCTGCCCCGATTCGTCCAGGTGAACCTCCAGCCCAGACTGGCAGCCGCCTGTCGGGCGCGGTAGAACAGGTGTTTGTTTGTTCTGGTGAGTCTCTCGTTGAGATAAAAGCGTCGCGACGGCGCATCTATGCCGAGGTCGACTGAAGTGGCAACGCGCCTAACGCGCGCGCTCCGCAGCAGCTCGTCCCGCAGCCCGCGCCGCGCCAGCCTCACCACGATGCGCCGACACCGCGCCGCGCCCGACGACTCGCCTGACTCACGCGACCGCGCCGCACGGGGGCCCACGCGCTCTGCGAACACTATGTCCCGGAGCTCCAAGGTGACACCTAGTTTCTTCGCTACCAGTTCCACGGAGTGAAACATATTCTCACCGGGACTCTCACGGAGGTTCGAGATCTCGATGTCAGAGAGCAGGAGTTCCTGCTCTCGTTCCCCGAGCTCTGTTTGCAGCTGCTTCACCGTGTGCTCCAACTGGTCCACCGCAAACTCGGGGGAGGTCGCCTGCTTCCTCTCGAGGTCATCCAGACGTGACTCCAGGTGACCGACCTTTTTTTTGTAGGTAGCCACAGTCTGACGCAGGTCAGCCATCTCGAGGCGGAGCTTCCGCAGCTCGGTTCTAATATCTTCCCTCATTTCCTTCATCTCTGCTCTCATCAACTTCATTTCGTAGGCAATATCAGCACCATGATCTTGATCTTTATTGGCGGAGCCACCGGTAGATTGAGAGGAGTCATAGGAGTGGAATAGTGGGGGAACTCTAGAACTAGTTCTTCTCATTGCGTGTTTCCTTTGCCGAGCTCGGCTGATTGCGGGCCTTGGGGATATTATTTTTGCAGTCTTGGCACTGCCATTCCCTGCTTACCCTCGTAGTATCCGGCAAACGCAAACAAGGCAGGTGATTCTTTTTTTTGCATCTGCAACATACAGCGACACCTTTTGACGAGGTAAATTTACCACATGCTGCGCAGTTTGCCATTTTATTGATATGTAGCAGATAGTTATAATAGGTTTAGGTAATTTTTATGGGAGGGGGCAAAGGAGCAGACGGGTCACCCGATGGAAGTCTACAAGATCGATTAAACACTCGTCCGTATCGAAGTGTCGCAATAAGTTCTGCTATCGATCAACAGATGGCGTTGTTGTCAGTATCAGTTTAAGGCTTTATTTTAGGCTGTACTACGCAATTTTTCCATTCATCACGAAATAAACCTATCACCACACACGCGTCGAGGGAGATTGAAGTAGTTCTGGGAGCGACAGAGTTGCTTTTTCATTAATTTAGCACTTTTATTTTGTAGATTAGGGTAGATATTAATCACTGTTCTGATTCGTATTTTATATTTAATTTTATTTAACAGTACACAACACTTTAAGACTTATAAACACTGCACGGTAATGCTTAGGACACAATTAATATTGTGAACAAATAAATTATTTAAATAAGAGGAGTTTATTATTTTTAAATTGAAACATAAACAGAGAACGCTACGAATCACTACTACCGACGTCGAATCGATCTCATTCAGAAATCAGGAAGATTATTCTATCTATCCGTTCTAATGCTGTGGGGTGTGATGGCATTAGCCGTCGCATGATTGTCACCATCCTAGACTGTATTCTCGCAGTAATTACTCACATTATCAACTTCTCTCTCGACTCTGATACCTATCCCTCATTGTGGCGTAATGCTTACATTATTCCTCTACCAAAAAATAATAACCCTTCACTTCCTGAACACTTTCGACCTATTTCTATTCTTCCCTTTTTATCTAAATTACTCGAGGCCTGTGTACATAAACAACTTTCACAATTTGTATACAGAAACCAACTTTTAACCCCCTTACAATCCGGCTTCAGGCCTGGTCACAGCACAGTTACCGCTCTTCTTAAAGTGACTGGCGATATTAGGAAGGGCATGGAAGACACCAAAGTCACAGACCTTGAGGTCATAAAATTCTGGTCGATGAGATTTGGACTGTCTAATCCACCAAGTGTCAGGCAATCGTGGTAGGCAGTAAACGTATAATGAGCAGATTGGATACTGCCTCTATCTCACCGATCGTCTTCAATAGTTTAATTATTCCATTCAGCCCAGCAGTCAAAGATCTGGGCTTACTTATCGACTCAACCCACGATTGGCGAGCCCAAGTTACTAGTGTGAGCCAGAAAATAACCGGAAATTTGCGAGCATTATATCGTCTCAAGAATTTCCTTCCTCCTAAAACCAAAACTACCCTCATGCAGTCCTTAATAATCCCAATAATTGACTATGGTGATGTGTGTTATTTCGACCTGAATGCAGACCTTAATAAGCTAGACCGTCTCCTCAATAACTGCATTCGGAGCTGAGTCCTTGTCGCGTAAGCAGCTTTTTTACTTTGCTCCGGTACTAAAAAATTCGTTTTCGTGGGTTTTTTAAGTGATACGGAATCGTGCGATACGTCAAAAGTTGCGTATTTGCGGGGCGCTTCAGACGACATATCATCTGCGAAATTTAAAGTGATAGTGAATAAGAAAAAAGTGAAAAACCCAACAATTTGGATGTTAGAAAGTGAAAAGTTTTAATATTTTAGTGAATTACGGAGTGAATAGTGAAGTGCGGAGTTAGAAAAAAGTGCCAGGTGGTGGGCCACACTGGTCCCCACACGCTGCAACCCGCAGAACCAGCCGCACGCACGCCGCTTAGCCGTGAAAAGCGAAAAAACAAAAACCACGTGGTAGTGAAAAAACTGAAGGAGGCTAGCTGGGAGCCTGAAATTTTGGTGACCTTAAGAACCCTACTTGCCACACCTGTTGCGACTGCGAGTTAACTAAACGCACTATAACGGGCAACAGCGCGGCGTGCGGGGGGACTACCCGGACGTGTGCGACGAGTGGGGGACCGAGCCGGGAGGAGCAGAGGACATAAAAAACAGCCGTTGCTCGCCTTGGGACATCACCGTGGACGGTCCGACTTCAACCTCACACTTGATAACGTGTAAAGACCTGGCGATTAAAATACCAGTAATACAGTCCACTGCCATTTTATTTACTTTTCCGGAAAGAAAATATTTTTCTGTAAGTTGGAAAATTTATAAACGCTATTTGAAAATTCTAACTTTAGGCGTCAATAACTGCCGTTAGAAATAAAATTTAAGAAATCTGCAACTGCTGTTTCCTGCGCGCTTCAGAGAAGAGAAGACCTACAACTTTTGAAAAATTTTTGGACAATATGTATTTAAGCTATAATTAAAAAAGTAAAATTTTTGAAACTTTTTAAAAAAAATTGTGCTAGCAGTAAGATAAATTTAAATTAGTATATACATAAGATAGAGATAGATTTTAGACTAATTTTAGAATTTTTTTCGTATTTTTATCACCTGCCAATCCGGAGATACATAATTTTTAGTGTTTCTTCTTAATTAAATTAAAATAGGTAGGAATTCTACAATTCTGACAGTGGGGCCGACTTTATATAGTCGGTCTAGACTTGGCTAAGCCCAAACTTGGTGCCCCTAACGCTAGAATTGAAGAATTTCATAAAATCCGCCATTTTGGTTTTTTAGGTTTAAAATTTAGAACGACTATATCTCCGGACTGGAAGGTCGTAGCGGGCTGGGGTTTTCGCTGTTAGGTACCCTAAACGCCCTTTTAGGCAGTTAAAATAGTTTCGGCCAGATTAGGCGCCATAATTTTTTTGCCCCAAAAGCTTATTGGCAAGAAAGCCGAGGTGATCCCAAGCTGTCTGGAAGAAATCCGGACTCTCTGCGACCACTGGTTGCGGAGAAACGGGCCGTCAAAGTTGGAGTTTGACAGCTCGGCGGCCATCTTGTTTGAAGTGAGACAGCCATAACTCCACAACCGTTTAAGTTAGAAGTGTGCGGTTTTCACTGTAGATATTAGGAGGGCCTTGGCTACCTGTTCCTGAATTTTCAGGACTATAGGAGGCAAACAATTTTCAGGTCCTGAAAACCGCATTAGGGTATAGAGGAGGTCGGGGCGAGTTGGGAGAGCCCAAACTCGGGTATTCTGGGGCGCCTCGAACCGAAGGATTTCGCCGATTTCGGAAAGCGGCCATCTTGAAAATTTTTAACACCTTATATCTTCGGAACGCGTCGTCCCAGCGAGTCGGGGTTTCTTCCTGGCGCCGTGGCGCCCCTTGCTGCGCACAACAGAGTAGGTCTTGGGGGGATTGGGGTCAGAAAAAGTTTGGGGGTCAGATTTGCTGTCGTGTGGTAGATCTCTGCGGGCTGGTCCGATTGAGCCCAAGCACGGTGGGAATCGGATTATCGGTGCCAGAGACACGAGGTTGTAACCAAATAAGGCAGCCATCTTGGATCGTAACCAAAAATCTTTAAACACCTCTATCTCTGGATTCCTTTGGGGTGGTTGCGCCGTGTTTAGGGTCTTTGGAAAGAGCTCGGCAGGGGCTATCTGACCAAATATAGAACGGGACTCTACATAGAGTCGAAAAAATTTTTTTTTACATTTTTGACATTTTTTAAAAAACTTTTTAATTTAAAAATAAATTTGTGAATAGTTTTGACCCCGGGGGTAGCTCTATATCCCTTTAGATCCACAGGCAACTTAGCTGAGTGTGATAAGACTGCTCAATATAGAGCAAAAATTTATTTTACGTTTTACTATATATATTAGTTAAGTTAGTAGTAGTGACAGGGACTTTACATCCCCTAGAACCGACAACTCTGCTGAGCAGAGCAAAACCTATATCCTATAATTTTGATTCTTTTATTTTGCATTTGCTTTTGTATCATATCGTTAACTAGCTTAATTGTATTGACACTGCTGTTTGTAGTCTCCTTTCTGCATACAGCAACTTCACATACAGGTTACACGCACACCCGGGTGACATTAACAAGAACACCTTAACAACAACACAACACCCCACACCAACTTCAACACACGCACAACACTGCGATTCCGGGGCTAGTGTCCGGATTGGACGCCGGTGCCGGTTGTGCAGCGGCCCTGTACGTATTAAGCTCTTAAGCTTTATCATTTTGTTTTGTATTGTTCTTTTCTATATTTGTTAACTTATATTGAATTTACAACTTTTACAAACTTAATTTTAACCTTTGACTTGAACTCGAAACTTATCTCATTAACGCGCACGGCCAATGTGTTCGGTCATAGAATCCCGGTAAAGAAGCAAAGTTCTTCTCCAACTAAGGCGGGACCAACACCCCCGCCGACAAAACTAGCCCGGCAGTGGAGGTTAATACCACAAGGCCGGTTAGGCGTAGCGTGGACGAAATCGAGCTCCGCGGAGTGGCGCTAAACAAAAAGGAGACAAGGGCAACACCCATCCCTCAAAAGCCCAAGGAGGGGCCGTCCGAAAGGATTGCGCCGTCAGTCCTGGCACCCCCGAAACGCTGCGCCACGGCCACTCAATGCTGTGAGGCAATTAGGGAACAACTCGGGCTCTCCGGGAACATCAAGAGGGAGATAAAGAGGGAGATCGAGGCCAGGGTAAACCAGATAGAGAAAATCATAAGAGCCTACGAAGAGGATAGGAAAGGGACAACTAAAGGGCAAATCGCGAGAGTAGCAGATGTCGGAGAGAAAAATGCAAGCATGGAGAACGACATCATGAAGAGAATAATAGAGAATGAAAACATATTAAAGGAAAACAATAAAGTTATGATCGAGATAAAGGAAAAAATTGAGAAGCAAGACCAGAGAGAAAAGGAGAGAGAGAGCAAAGAACCTACGACCTATGCAGGGGCGGTGGCGGGCCGTCCTGGTGCCCAGCTCCCAGAGCGGATGACGCTGCACTCCGTGGTCGTAACGTCAAAAGATGAAAAGGACACCGGAGAGCAAATAATGGAAAGATTGAGAAAGGTTGCGAATGAAGACGAAGGGTGGGTAAGAGTCGAAAAAGTAAGAAAGGCAAAGGACAGACGTGTTTTCATCGGATATAGGACAGAAGAAGAAAGGAATAGAGCCCAAGAGAGGTTGAGAGAGAAAGAAAAAGGCCTCATTGTGGAGGGCGTAAAGAATAAGGACCCGCTTCTCATTCTGTACAGCGTCCTCAAAAATCAGAAGGATGAGGACCTGCTCGTAGCTATACGGTCTAGGAATCAGGACGTATTCCGTGGCCTAGAGTCTGAGCAGAACAGGATGTCGGTACTGTACAGGAGGACAGCAAGAAATCCCCACACGTGCCACGTGGTGCTCAAAGTCTCCCCAGCGATTTGGTCCCGCGCCCTGGTCTTTGATCCAAATCTGGATGTCGTACCCGCAACTCACCACCGATAACATCGTGGTGGTGGGAATCCGGACCAGTGCCTGGATGATTACGCTGGTGTCCTTCTACTTCGAGCCGACCGAACCTGTGGGCCCCTACTTGGAGCGACTGAAGTACATCAGGCGGAAGATAGGTTCCCAGCGCATCGTCTTAGGAGGCGATGCAAACGCAAAGAGCACCTGGTGGGGCAGCAGAATAGAGGACAGTAGAGGCGAGGCGTTTAGTGGAGCGCTTGGAGAGATGGACCTCCATGTCCTGAATAGCGGAAACATTCCAACTTTCGACACTGTGAGGGGCGGAGTGAGGTACTGCAGCTACGTGGACGTCACCGCCTGCACGAGCGACGTGATAGCCTGGATCGATGGCTGGAGAGTCGACGAGGGTCTCGTGAGCTCCAACCACAACGGCATAGTGTTCAACATCAATCTGAACAGAGCAAAAGGAATAAACATCAAACGCACAACGCGCAAGTATAACACCAAGAAGGCGAATTGGGATGGCTTTCGGGTCCAGCTGACCCGTCAAATCGCTGAAAATAACATCAAACCGGAAGATGCTACCAACACTCGCGAGTTGGAAAGCATAGCTGAAAAATACAGCAGATTGGTCGGGGAAGCGTGTGACCGGAACATCCCAAAGAAAAAGAGTAGCGAGTTGCTCACTATGCCATGGTGGTCGGAGAGGCTAGCAATATTAAAAAAGGAGGTTACCACCAGAAGACGCCGAATCAGGTGTGCAGCGGCGGTCCGAAGAGACTGGGTAGTTTCGCAGTACCTGGAACAAAAAGACAGATATGAATCTGAAGTGAGGAAGGCGCAACCCAAAAAAGGCTCCGGGATCGGACGGCTACACGGCCGATATCTGTGCCCACGCCATAGGATCAGACCCCGCTCTTTTTCTGGGGCTATCAAACCGGTGCCTCCGCCACGGTTACTTTCCGAAGATCTGGAAGGAGGCCGTGGTAGTGGTACTGAGGAAACCGGGTAGGGACTCGTACGCCATCCCCAAATCGTACAGACCGATTGGGCTATTGCCTGTCTTGGGGAAGGTGTACGAGAGGATGCTGATTGCTCGCCTCAAATACTATCTGTTGCCGAAAATGAGTACTCGCCAATACGGCTTCATGCCCCAAAGGAGCACCGAAGACGCCCTCTATGACCTAATGGGGTACATAAGGGCTAGACTTGATGAAAAGAGACTGGTCCTTATGGTGTCCTTGGATATAGAGGGCGCCTTCGATAGCGCCTGGTGGCCTGCTATTAAGCGACGTCTGGCTGAGGAAAGGTGTCCGGTAAACCTGAGGCGAGCAATCAGCAGCTACTTCAGCTGCAGAAGGGTGAGGGTGAGATATGCCGGAGAGGAGTGCAGCCGTTCTACAGAGAAGGGATGCGTCCAGGGATCAATAGGGGGTCCCCTACTCTGGAACGTGCTTTTGGGATCCATTACTGCACCAACTAGAGAGTAGGGCGGTACACGTGCAGGCATTCGCGGACGACGTGGTGCTGGTGTTCGATGGGGATACGGCTCTGGAAGTTGAGAGACAGGCCAATGCCTCTCTCGAGCATGTGCGGGTGTGGGGGATCGGAATGAAGCTGAAATTCGCACCGCACAAAACTTGTGCGATGGTAATCACGCGGAAGCTTAAGTACGATCTCCCGCGCCTCAGCATGGGCGGGATAGACATTGGACTGTCAAAACAGATCAAAATCCGGGGGCTCACTATCGACCACAAACTCACCTTTAACACACACGTCACAAATGTATGCAGAAAGGCGATCGGCATATAAGAGAAGCTGGCACGGATGGCCCGGATCAGCTGGGGGCTACACCCCGAGGTGATTCGGACCATCTATGTCGCGGCAGTGGAGCCCACGATTCTGTACGGGGCCAGCAGTTGGTGTGCGGCGGCGAAGGGGCTTGGCGTCCGAAAACAGCTGAACGTGGTACAGCGCGGATTCGCCCAGAAGCTGTGTAAGAGCTATCGGACGGTCTCTCTGCACTCAGCGCTGAACCTGGCTGGTTTGCTCCCTCTGGACCTCAGAGTTCGCGAGGCAGCTTCGTTATACGAGGCCAAGAGAGGGGTGGCCCAGTCATGGTTGGGAGACAGAGAGATCGAACGAATGACTCCAGCTATAGAGATGCCTCACCCCGCGGAGCATGGGACCCTGGAGTTCAAAAGTTTGGTAGACGAGGACTCTTTGCAACTCATACCAAAGACTTCAGTCGCAGTAGTTTATCAGCTGAGGAAAGCGCAGAAATACTATCAGAAACTTTTACATACTGCGCTGATGTAACTATTGGTCGCGGATCTATCACTAACACTCGTAGATGTGATTGGTGGAATGATAGATTAGCCGAACTACGTAGAAGCTACCGGAAAGCTCGTAGAAAATTAAACACTATTAAAAAACATAACGTAACAGGAGATTTGTACAACATTGCTCTCATTGCTCTTAGAGTTGCCAGGTCCCACTACAGAGCTGCTGTGGAAAAATCCAAGGGAAACTTAATTCAGAAACTTGTTAATAAACTCGATAGAGAGGGCCCGTGGTCACCTTTGTATCACGAATTTAAGGCAAATAGATCAATCGACCACGCATACATACAGAACATCAAAATTAATAACAGATATACCACAGGAGTAGAACAAACAGCAGAATATCTTTTAGACTCACTCGTACCTGACGATCGACCGGAAAACGACACTGATCGTCACCGACAGATCAGGCAGTGGGCCATCGAACCACCACTGTTTCCAATGTCTGATTTACCATCTTCAGACGAATTTCTCGGTATCATTAGATCCTTGCCGCTAAACAAGGCTTCGGGTGATGATAAAATATCTAACAAAATGATAAAAGAAGCTTGTAAACTTTCGGGTGACACGATTTTCACTGTCTTTAAACGTTGCATTGCTGAAGGAATATTTCCTCGTATATGGCGGTGCGGTAATATTCGTATAATACCAAAAAGTGGCGACAAGCCACCGGATGATCCTAAATCCTACCGACCAATCACATTGTTACCATCGTTAGGAAAGCCTTTAGAACGTCTTGTAGTGCCCCGGCTTCTGCCAGGTGGAGTCAAATTTCATGATAGACAATTTGGATTTACGTTGGGTAAATCGACAACTGACGCTGTTATATCGGTTAGAAAGTTTGTCACAGAGTCAAAATTTCAATACGTGCTGGCTATTTTCTTATATCTGGCGCCTTCGACAACGCTTGGTGGCCCATGCTGTTGCTGAAATTAAAATCACGGGGGTGTTTTAAAAATATTTATTCCCTTATCTCTTCGTACTTTTCACAAGGTACAACTAAACTAAGACTTGGTCATCATTCTGTGTCGAAGGCGCTTACAATGGGATGTCCTCAGGGATCGGTGCTAGGTCCATACTTGTGGAATATCGGCTTCGACGATTTTCTTACGATACCAATACCATCCGGATGTACTCTGAACGCGTATGCTGATGACGGCTTATTACTGGTGGAATCTGATACTAGGGCGGGGCTTGAGAGATTAGCCAATAGATGTTTGAACTTGATATCTCAATGGGGTGAACGTAATCGCTTAACTTTTGCACCCAACAAAACCTTCCAGTTACTTTTAAAAGGTAACCTCAAATCACCGCCGAGCATTAGATTTGACAATGTTACTGTAAAAAATAAAACCACAGTGTGTTATCTAGGATTAGTTTTAGAAAGAAACTTTTCATTTATCGAACATATTAAAATAGTTAATGAAAAGTCTAAAAAGAGTTTCTGTGCATTGACAAGGATATCAACTGCGACATGGGGTCTATCATTTAATACATTAAAGATCATATACGGAGCTACTTATTTAGGTTCTATGTGCTATGGTGCACCTGTATGGGCCGATAGGGCGACCGTAGGCGCTGTCCGTCGCAAACTGTTACAAGGCCAACGACTTGCACTGATATTTTTGTGCAAGGCATATAGGACGGTTAGCACTGAGGCTTTGCCGGTGTTGGCGGGTGTGCTTCCGGTCGATCTCGAGGTGCAGAGACGTGCAGCCATGTACTATTCAAGACAAAACATGGAATGCGATTTCTTGGGCGCGCGGGATCGCGGTAAAATTACAAGATTGCTTCAACAGCAGTCCGATGTCTATAATGACCTCATAGACGAATGGCAGCAACGCTGGGACGAATCATCCAAGGGGCGCCATCTTTACCAATTTTTTCCATCTATTCGCGAACGGTTGTCGAGGACATGGCTTGAGGTGGATCACTGTGTCGCTCAATTTCTTACGGGTCATGGTAACTTTAAGAGCAAGTTGTATTCATTTGAATTAGTCGAGTCACCATTGTGTCAATGCTCAACACCTAACTCTCATTGTGAACAGTCTGCTCATCATATCCTCTGGGAATGTAGTCTTTGGTATAATGAACGTAATATAATGCTGAATAGCTTGCAGGTGACATCTGGGGCGGTATACTATGGGGATCTTGTGTCAACTAGGGTGAATTTCCGTGCGTTTAGGCGATTCTGCCATACATATTATAGAAATCAAATATAGCTCATGTAGGACCCGTAATATTTTGTGGCCGTGGTGCTTCCCTGTTTAAAAGGGTGTATGCCTATTTTACTTCATTTTGTCTCCCGCTTTGCTAAGGAGGGAAGTGGATTTACTGTATTTCCAACTCCTCCAATTTTCTTCTGATTAATTTCGTTGCGGGTTCCAAGACAGTTTAATTTCTTCCTGGGACTTCCCGAGTGTCATAACTCGGTGTGTTCGTGGGTCACTGCTGTGGATCCTGGTGTACAGGAGTTACAGTGGTGGGCGTGTGGGTGGGATTAGTCCCAAAAAAAAAAAAAAAGACGAGGATCATTTACAGAGCACCACCAACACTGAGGTGCGCATTTTCAAGGACGGGAGCAAGATTGAGAGTTATCCATATAGTATGACGGAGCCGAAACCAGGGCCCTCAAACTTGCTCTCTCATCCCACTGCACCGTCTACCAGGCTGAGCTTTTGGCCCTATGCAAAGCGTGACACAAATTTCATTCGTGAAGCGTGGTCTTCGACAGGCCACGCTTGGCGAGTGGAACAAGAGGTACAAAGAGGGCGAGACCGCCTCCGTCACCAGGCTCTTTTTCCCCTGTGCACTGGCAGCATATAGTGTTGTACGCAAGATCGAGGTCGCCGGCAGTACGACCCAACTATTAACGGGGCATGGTGGGTTCTCCGAATACTTGATACGTTTCAAGTGTAAGGAGAACCCAGCATGCATTTGTGACCCGAATGTCAGCGAGACCGTCACTCATCTTATCACGGAATGCCCTACTTTTGATAAACAAAGGTTTGATGTAGAACAAGAATTGGACGCTAGGGTGACAGTCTCAAATTTGAATATGCTAATTAGCGGGAAAAGTCGAGATATCTTTTTAAATTACTGTACTAATATAATTAAGAAGGTTAATAAAAGAAATAATTAACATATGATACAAGATAATATAAGATTATTGTTGTTTATCATATAAGAAATATAGTAATATAATAGAGGTAAATTGTATAGTAAATAGAATTTAGATTTAGTCAATGAGACTGTAACCTAGTTGTAAGAAATATAACATGTAATAAGTTTAAGCACAATATGTATAACCTACGATGTAAATGTATAATATATAATAAGTTAAGCACAATATGTATAACCTGAAAGTATAATATGTAATAAGATAAGTATAATATGTATAACCTACGATGTAAATAAAGAGAAAAATTGTAGTGTAACTTAATAACCCTGAATAAAAAAAGTAGAAAAAATAAAAGATAGAGGATAGTAATAGCAGAAATCCCACCTGGACAGAGTGAAAGATGTATGATAGAAAGACAATAGTATGCAGCATGAAAGTACGAGAAGTAGCAATAGTGAGAACTTGAATGAACGTAATAGTGTACAATAGGCTCCAAAGAATATTGGAGGTGCTAGGAAAAAAAAAAAAGTATCTGCTTTGCGTTCCCAATTAAACTGGTTACCTAATCGCTTGCGCCGCAAACAGCTTGCACTTACCTCTCTATTTTCATTTCTCAACTCACCGTCCTCACCTACTTACCTTGCTCCCTACTTCCGTTACCTGTCCACTAACCACGACAGAAATCTTCGCTCAGTTAATAATCTGCTTCTCTTATGTCCCTCTCACAACTCCGACTTCGTGAGTTCTTTGTTCTTTGTTCAAGCAGTACTACTACTATCTAATCCATAGTATACCTCATATTCCGGTATTCATAGTGTGCGAATATAATATGTCTATGTATCTATATAAATATAATTGAATATATATGTATGTGTGTAATTGTATATATGTGTATGTATGATGTATTGTGTTAAATATGTGTTTGTATAAGTTTATATATGTAGCGAACCGTTACATATACTTTCACTCATTACTTAATATATTAAGACGTAACCTCTGTGCACCTACCTTACAAAATTTCTACACCACCCAAAGGTTGACTGGAAGAGAATGCCCTGGGCATTAAATAAATTAATAAAAATAAATAATGTTATTTTTAAGTCTTACTTTACCACCTAGCAGAGCCTCCGCCAAGACTAGCCAATTTGTTTATATATTGTAAACTAGATAAATAGTTTGATGATAATGTATGGATGTGGCATTCTATTGTTGACTTAATCTTGTTAAAAAATCTGTTGAGCACTCATTCTCAAAATTAACTGTACCTGAACTGTTCAAAGATGCCATCGCGTTGTAGACTAATTGTGGAGGCTTGTTATTGGGCATTGGCATTTATTGAACTTACTTAGATACCCTATCTATTTGTATGTGTTTGTCACCTTTCCTAATGATAATAATTAAAAAGAAAAGGTGTAACACCAATTCGTGGTTAAATACTTTTGTGTTTCACATATAGTGCTTATTCACATATTAAATTATGAATATTCAAATTCAAATTTTCAAATTCAAATCGGTTAATTCAGACATAGTCCATAGGGTTAGTACAAACAAAGAAACTTAAGAACTAAAGTTAGTAAACACAATCAATTATTTTGGTGACCGGTGTGGATCTTTGCCCAGTGGCGCAACAGAGGGGAGTCCCACCGATCCGTAAACACGTTCAGGACACTATTAGTAGCGGTACGCAACCGGCCGGCCATGGATGCGGTCCTCTTTATTAAAATTGCGTAAAAGTCGTCTGTGTGCGCCTCCGCAAACATACCGGACGCACTACAACGCCACGACAGCCCCAACAGCATCTTGAACGCGTTATTATATTGGACGCGCAGGTCGCTGTATGTCCTCTGCGTAAAACTGGTCCAAAGACTGCACGTGTAAAAGGACTGGCAGAATGCTTTAAAAATTGTAACCTTTACTTGATTTGTACAGCGTGAAAATCTTCGAACCAGCATGTTACATCGAACAGCCAGCGACCTGCGCTCCCTCTCTATATCTAAATTATCCTTAAGATCATCAGTGACCCAATGACCCAAGTACTTAAATTTAGTCACCCACGTTAAAGGGGTGCCACATATCGTGGCACCAGGGACATTTGAATATGTTATGGCCCGCGCTTTAAACATAATAAGTTCGCTCTTCTTGACATTGTACTTAAGCCCATGGGCCGCTGCATAGGACTCACAGATCGCCACAAGTTTCCTCAAAGCTCTGATCGATGGGCTCAGCAGCACCATGTCATCGGCATAGCTAATGTTATTAATACAGACGCCATCAATATGACACCCAACTCTGGTGCTGCTGAGGTCACTTATAAGCCGGTTAATGTATAAGTTAAAGAGACGGGGCGAACTCAACCCCCCCTGTCTCACCCCGCACTCCAACCCATACACATCTGATTGAGCAGCTGCCCATCTCACACTATTTGTCTGATTATAGTACCAGTAATGAAACAAGGACGTAATTTCATTCGGTAGTGTCGTATCCCTCCGCACTCTATCCCATAGCACCTCGTAGGACACCAGGTCGAACGCCCTTGACAGGTCCAAAAAACAGGCAAAAACAGGTGTCTTTCTGGAGGTATAATATTGAACAGTTTGCTTGAGGCACAGAATGGCACTCTCAGTAGATAGACCAGGTTTGAAGCCAAACTGCGCGTCATGGAGTTCAAAATGTTTAGCCAACTGTTGATCAAGCAAACTGTCCAAGACCTTGGCGATTATCGTGGCCAACGAAATAGGCCTATAATTGGATACGTCAGAGGCATCCCCCGTCCTGTCCTTAATGACTGGTACTACCACAGTGCGCATGAGGCCCTCCGGCAGATAACGGTGGCTGAGACATAAATTAAAAAGCAACGCAAGAACCCTACACAGATATGTCCCAGCGTGCTTTAGGTGCTCGACGCTGAGGCCATCGTGGCCTGGTGACTTACCTCTTGTCATATTTTTAATAACAGTGGCAACCTGTTTAGCTGAAAACATTACGGCAAGTTCACCAGAACCCGCCAGTTCCCCTTCCTCGAACACCCGCCGCCCAGATTGTAACAAAGACTGGACTTTAAATTGTCTTTGGAAAAGGTTGGCGATCTCTTTCGGCTCGCTCTGACCCGCCACACTCACAGGGAGACTCGGTTTGACATTTAGTTTATTGGTTGATTTCCAAAACTTAGTAAACTCTTTTTTTTAATGACTATTAGCCAATATATCTAACTTTATTTGTTCTTGATTATTTTGAACAAATTTTAATTTAGTCTTAAATGTTCTCCGTGTTTCACACATTTTCTCATATATAGGTCCCTGTGGAGCACCAAGGGATAGCCACGTTTGGTAATACGTACGAGCCTCCCTGTGAGCATCGCTGACATATTTGTTCCAGCCTTTGACATGTTTACGTCGCTTGATGAGCTCACTACCGACATATGTATATTGGGCACCCTCTTGAAGAGTTGATACTATTTCCAAATACAGACTGTTTATTAATAACAAATGCTCTGAATTATTACACATTTTGTGAGAACAAGTAATACATTGTTCGGGCAAATCTATTAATTTTAATTTGTCATTACAATACTCATAATAGTCATTTAATTGTTCACTATTTCTTTCACCCCACCGTACTTTGTTACTATGAGGATTTTGAGTTGATAACATCTGGTTAATTTTAGTCAAGTTACATTCAAATAGAATAGGATAGTGGTCAGACTGGTAAACTCCACATGAGACTGATGCCTTATTAATCAACTTTTTAGCTGCGCTTGTTATTAAACAATGATCTAGCCAACGGCATGAGCCGCTAGCCTGACAAACAAACGTGTGTGTATCCTTCGGAAAAAGCTCATAGTCGGCGCAAAACCATGTCTGCTCACTGCAAACTGACATAAGTTCATTAGAGTTAGTTGGCATTAAAGTCCCCTAGTATAATTACACATTCAATACTACTACTCTCAATTATGGCTACAATCTCACTAAGTGTTTGTGTAAATAAAGTCAAATTTTCACTTTTACCGTTATCGTATGGCAAATACACTGAAAATATCAATATCAACATAGGGCGATTTTCATATTCAACTTTTATTGCAACTAATCGATCACTTGAACATTTTACTGTTGAAACAGACGGAAACACAGACTTTTTCCATAGTAATGCCACCCCGCCGTACGGTCTTCCCGTGATCACCTTGAGAGACATGTCAATGGCTGACAATTGTACGCGAAGCTGTCATCTATGCTTCCCAAGAATCCTACATCGTGTGGCCATATCCAGGTCTCCTGGAGTGCAATGATGTCAGCACTCTTACATAAGTTTCTCACACATTCAACCGACCTGTTCACACCTTTACAGTTAAAAGTAGATAATGTGATTTTACTGTTATCATTCATTAGAGCCATTATTTGTAGATATGCTGTTTGTAGCTGGGAGCTGAGTCTCGTACGAATCCTTATTCTTTTTAAAGAACATAAATCGTCTAAAGCGTATTCCTTCCGGCCAAATGCTATCGTCTAAAAAGGTGTCTAATTTATTTTTAGAGACGTATACCTTAAACGCATTATATGTCCTCTCCGTCTTCATATTAATTTTTTCCAGCTTTACAGTTACCTGAGTCTTGCTTTTAATGTAATCACAAATATCGGTTTCAAATGTGCGTTTGTCAACATTTGAAACAAAAAGCGGGACAAACGATTCCTCCGCTTTAAAGTTTTCCGTTGGGACAGTGTGAGCCTTACCAGTCTTACCAGCGAATCGGTTTTTAATTTTTTTATTTTGAACAACTGTCCACTGACCATCGTGTTCCATCCCTTTCCACTCACCCCTGCTTACTACTTCAGCCATAGTTAAGTGTTTACTTGGAATCTCCGGAACATTCTTAACATTTCTTCCCAACAAAGTTGAGTTTACGGGATCTAGTGCGACAAAGTCATCCGCCGCCCCGTTCGAGTGACAGAGAGAACGATATTGTAACGAACTGTTTACACCCGGCAAGCTGTTATTCGCGCCGGCACATGTTTCCAGAGCAGAGGCGACAGGGCGTGATGGTGGTACCGTCGCATAGTGGGCGCACAGTAGCTCGTTCTCACTATCACACGGGACAGGCGTATGCGCAGGCGCAGGTACAGGCGGCGACGACTCCTCCTCTTCGCACATTAATATTTGAATTAATATAAGACTCCCTCTTTTGCATACTTTCTAAATCTTCTTTGGTAACATAATTTGCTTTAGACACACACATAATTTGCTTTAGAGACACAGGCGTGTCCCAGTCAAGCTTGCTAAGCCACAACTTTTGTAACAATATTTTCACAACTATAACTACAGGGGAGAGTAGACCCAATAGATCATATATCTGAAAAATAGTAGATAACATCAGACGCTTTGTTTTAGCTGCAGTAAAATGCTCGTCAATTTTAGTGACATAGTACAACTCATCAGTATCGTTATGCCAGCCTTTTTTTTTTTTTAAGGTGTGGAAATCCCCTCGGACCGTCGAGGCTCTCGTCGTCGGGGCTCTCGTTCGGCGGGGCGGTGTGTCGGACTCGAACCGACTAAAACCACACGGTGTGCCCTCTTTGCGCTTCCAGTTTAGGGGGGGGGGGGTCCAGGTAGTTATCGCCTTCTGGACCCCCCTCCCAGCGCCGGCCCGCTCCTGGTGCGGGCTCCGTCTCAAAGTTTTCCTCTCTTTAGGCGACGTCCGGCAGACGCGGACGCCGCCACCTCGCGGCTGGCCAAACTAATGCGGGTGGAGGGGAGAACCCATCCCGTCCACCCACGGCTACACTCAGGGCGGCATGAGGCGCAGGTGAGCGCGCCTCCTCCGCCCGGTTCGACGGCGGCGGATCGGGTCCGAGTGGAGGTCGTCCTCCCGGGCCTTCTCCGCCGCCTCCTTCTGCGAGATTACCTCCTCGCAGAAGGTTGCTGCTTTGCCCATGCGGGGCAGACCGCCAGCGTGTGCTGGGCCGAGTCCTCACTGCAGTCGCAGTGGTGGCAGGCGGGACTCAATTACCTCCTAGCGACCGAGTACAGGTACTTTCCGAAGCAACTGTGCCCGGAAAGCACCTGCGTCAGCCGGAAGGTAAGGGTCCCGTGCTGCCGCCCTGCCCACTCGGCGATGACCGGCTGGAGAGCCTCCACGGCGGCGAAGCCAGCGCGTGGAGTCTCCAGCCGGAACGACCATCTCACCATGGTGGCTCGGCGAGCGGCTTCGCGCCACTCGCGCACGTCTTCGGGCGGAGGGCGAAATCCGCTCTCCGCCCGGAAGTCAGCCACTCGCCGATAAACTTCAGCGAGCACTTCCGCCTCCAAATCCAACGGGGGTGTTCCGGCTAAGGCGCAAGCCGCCCCGGTGGACACCGTGCGGTATCCGCGTATGGCTCTGACCGCCAATATCCTCTGGGGGCGCCAGAGGCGCGCCCTATTCGGGGCGGTCAGAGCCACCACCCACACCGGTGCACCATACAGCGCCATGGACCGGACAACCCCCGCGTACAGCCGCCTCGTGGGAACACTGGCCCATCCCAAATTGGGCAAAAGTCGCCCTAGGGCGGAGGCAGTGTCCACCAGCTTCGGACCAAGCTGTCGGAAGTGTTCGTCGAAGAGCCACCTACCGTCTAGGACCAGACCCAGGTACCTCATCTGGGCCCGGACCGGTACGAGGACCGAGCCGACCTCGATTGAGGCGCCGGCGGGTGGACCACGACGGGGCCCATGAAATAATAGGGCCTCCGTCTTATCCAGGGCCACCCGCAATCCCAACGCCACAATGCGCCCGACCACCTGGGAAACTCCCGTGGCGGCCAGGCGCGCCGCCTCCTGGAAGTTAGCCCCCCGGGGCCGTGAGTAAGGTGTCATCCGCGTAGCAGATTACACCCAGCCCGGGGGGGAGACGCCCTCGTAGGGCCCATCGTACCCGATGTTCCACAGGAGAGGTTCTAGGACAGACACCTGCGGAACACCGCACGACATGGCCCTGCGTCTCAAGACGCCATCTCGGTCCTCCTACATGACGGTTCGCTCCTCAAGATAGTCTGCCACCAGCCGTCTCAGGTACTCTGGCACTCCGTGGTAGCGGAGCGCTTCTCTGATGCAGCTGAATGGCAGACTATTGAAGGCGTTGGCGATGTCCAAGGACACCGCCAACACCACTCCGCCGCAGCTCACGGCCTCCTCGGTCACGGCCCTAAGGCGCATTACGGCATCGATCGTCGAACGCCCCTCTCGGAAATCGAATTTGGCGTCCGACAGATCGGGGCCAACCTCGCAAAGGTGCCGGACGATGCGGGCAGAGAGCACCCTCTCAAAAAGTTTACCCGCCTCGTCCAGCAACACGATAGGCCTATAGGCCGCGACCGATTCGGCAGGCCATCCCGGCTTCTGAAGCAGGACCAGCTTCCCGCATTTCCAGCGCTCAGGGAAGCATCCGGACGCCAGGCTAGCGTCCAACACTTCCCTGAGGTGGTCCGACATGTAGTCGAGGGCTCGGGCCATCACCCCGTCCGGCCCGGGGGCGGTGTTCTTGGATCGAATCCGTACAACAGCCGCCCCCTACTCCGATTCCCTGACGGGCGGAACATCAACCTCGCTGCCCCCGTCGTCTCCGGCTGATGCAGCCATCGACGGGGGTGTGTGCTCCGCCCGCTACGGGAATAGGCCCTCGACCACTTCCTGCAGGAAGCTGGGCTGGAGAATCTTCGTAAGGGGGGGCCCGACGTGCGGAGCTTTTGACGCACCGCACGATAAGGGCGACCCCAGGGGTCACGCTCGAGACTCTCCAGCATCTCCTCTCTACATGCATCTTTGGCGCGGCAGATGGCTAGCCTCAGAGTTTTCCGAGCTTCTCGGTAATCCTCATGAATCCGCCCCAGAGAAGGCGGAGCCCGACGGGACGGGGACAGAGGCACGCGACCTCGCGATCGGCGTCCTTGACCGTCCTCGCTGGCTGCCGGCCACCTTAGGTGGCAGCATGTCTTGCGAGGGGTCTACACCCTCCTCTCCGGAGCGTCCACGCTTGCGACTCCCGGTGTCGCGGAATTCAACATCCATAGCGTCCAGTGCGTCAATCGACACACTGGAGCCACCGTCTGATGAAGCCGCGGACCGGGAACGAAGACGCTCCGATGTTCTTCGGCTCCCAGCAGTCAGTCGACTACAGACTACTACTGGGAGCCCCACCGAGATAGGCATTCTCGGCATCACCTCGCCTGCAGTGGACGCCGAATCCACTCCACCACTCCTCCTCTTCGACTCCTCCTTCTCCTTGCATCCCACCGTTTCCTGTGCCATTTTGCTCGCCTTTGTCGTTGTTGTTTTTGGTTTCGATCCTTTATTAGCCCCGGCTGGGAGTGCGCTTACGACTGAACTACCCATCAGCCATGCATCCCCTGGCCACGCACCAGAACACGGGATTGGGGGAATTTTTTAGAGAGGTTTTCTTCCTCGCGGTCCGGGCGGTTAAGCCGAAACAGATCAGATCAGGATCAGAGCCGCGAGACTTGACCACAGCGCTCTTCTCGGGATTACCATATGCCGACGGTGACAGGGAGACTACCTCCCCCTGCCTGCTCGGTGGTAGTGTCAGTACACGCCGAGCCCGTCCTCCTTTCTCCACCGCTATCAGCGGAGAAGCTGGCCCCTACAGAGCCCCACCTTCTGGTTTTTTACCGAGGTTTCCTCCTCCATGCTCCGAAGAGCGAAGAGCCAGCAGGGCAACCGGCAAAAACGCCCACTCTGCTGGACCAGGCCTTGCCCGAGAGCCGATAAACGGCTTCCTCTTCTGCTAGAATATTAGGAGCTGGCGATAATCCTCTCCTCCAAGTGAACAAGGAGAAAACAGTGCCATCACCAGCGTTTCCAGGGTGCACCACGGGGAGGTTTTCTAGCGTAGCACCCCATCGTTATGCCAGTCTATGCACAGCGTTTTGTTTTGCGTATGCTCGTCGATGAACATATCAACCGGCGCGCTACGTATTACGTCAGAGTTAAACGTCCACTTGCGAAGTGTGAACCCACCAGACTGCAGCACCCTTGAAATTTTCTCACAAATCAATAATAATTCCTCATATCTATCACTCTCTCACTTGCGATTTGCAGATGACATCGTCATCATGGCAGAGACGTTGCAGGACCTACAGCAAATGCTGAATGACTTAGCTGACACTTCTGTACGCATCGGCCTACGGATGAACTTGGATAAAACCAAGGTCATGTTCAACGAACATGTACTACCGGAACCGATTGCGGTACACGGTGCCGTTCTCGAAGTTGTTCAAAATTATGTGTACCTCGGGCAGACATTGCAGTTAGGTAGAAACAACTTCGAGGACGAGGTGAACAGAAGAATTCGGTTGGGTTGGGCAGCGTTTGGGAAGCTACGTCGAGTCTTCTCATCGTCGATCCCACAGTGCCTTAAGACGAAAGTCTTTAATGAGTGCGTCCTACCCGTCATGACATACGGAGCTGAAACGTGGACACTTACGGTACGGCTGGTCCACAAGTTCAAAGTCGCTCAACGTGCTATGGAAAGGGCTATGCTCGGCGTTTCTCTAAGGGATCGCATCAGAAATGAGGTGATCCGGCAGAGAACTAAGGTCACCGACATAGCGTACCGGATCAGCAAGTTGAAGTGGCAGTGGGCTGGCCATATTAGCCGCAGAACCGATAACCGTTGGGGAAAACGAGTTCTTGAGTGGAGACCGCGTCTCGGCAAACGTAGTGTAGGACGCCCACAGGCCAGGTGGAGTGACGATTTGCGCAAGATGGCTGGCAGGAGCTGGATGCGAGAAGCCCAAAATCGATCTAAGTGGCGTGCAATGGGAGAGGCCTATGTCCAGCAGTGGACTGCGATAGGCTGATGATGATATCTATCATGACCCGTTATCAAATCATCAACGAATAGGTCGTTAAGGATGACGCGTGAGATGACATCATCACCGCAGTCCAAGGCTAGCTGCCGTATGCAGCGCATACTTAGGTATGGTGCCGATGCAGTCCCATAGGTAACTGTATTAAGTTGATAGACGTTTAGAGGATCCACGGGTTTCTCCCGCCAAAGGACAAGTTGTAATGATCTCTGATCCTTTTGGATCCAGGATTGCCTGAACATCTTTTCTATATCTGCACAGGCAACGTATTTATACTGCCTGAACCGCAGCAGAATAGAGAAGATATCATTTTGCAGCTTTGGGCCTGGTAACTGAATATCATTCAGTGACCTTTGTGACGTAGTCGGGGCACTTGCGTCAAATACTACTCGCAGTTTAGTGGTACTGCTTTCTTTAAACACCCCGTGATGTGGTAGAAAATAGTTTGGGTTTTCGATATTATCAATACGCGTCATATGGCCTAAGTCCTCGTACTCACGCATAAAATCGCAGTACATACGCTTATAGTCAGGGAAACGTTCTAGCTTACGTTCCAGTGACATGAACCTATTCTTTGCCATGGTATACGAATCGCCTAAAGTACCAGGTGATTCCCTCAATGGGATACGTACAGAAAACCTACCATCAGTCTCGCGCTTTGTGGTGGTAAGAAATATCTCCTCACACAATTGTTCATCTTTGGTGAGGACATTACCTGGCTGTGGTAAATTTTCTAACTCCCAGAATCGTTCCATCTGGTTACTTAAACTTTGAGTAAAGTTACAATTAATTTTTTGCTCAACGCTTACATTATCTGTGTTAATAGGACCAGATATTAACCAACCTAGCTTTGAGCTCTGAAGATAAGGTCCATTAACTAAACGAATCCTATCACCGTCCAATAAGTCCCAAAACAGGTCCGCACCAATTAATAAGTCAACTTCGGAAGGTTTGCAATAGGTAGGATCTGCAAGTTGAACATTAGGCGGTATACGTAAATTTTTAGTATCAATGTTTGTTGAGGGTAAACTGTTCGTAATACGCTCTAAGATAAAACATTGGACCGTGGTAGTGTAATCGCATAGTTTAGAACCCATTATTATTTTACACGATTGACTCGATTGTGTCACGGATTGTGCCACACCGATAATTTGTACAGTGGACTGTATGGTAGGCGCATTAATTTTTTTTCGCAAGGTATCCGTAATAAAACTGTGTTGACTTCCATAGTCCAACAGCGCCCGGGCTGTGACAATTCGCTTATTATGGTCGTCAACCAATTCCACTAATGCCGTACATAGCAGTACCGATTGCTTATACTGATAACATTTCGCATTATTATCAACAGATAAAGAATGCAGCGCCGTCGACGTTGTAGTTTGAGACAAACTGTAACAGTTATTTTTTTTGTATATTTGTAATGCGTACGGTCTTGTTAAAAGCGACATCTATTGGCCGCGTTGCATTGTTGTTGATTTATCTAAAGTAGTTTATAACTACAGTATTGATCTTCTGCGTTCACTGTTGGACCACTAGATGGTGTTTTTGTTTGTGGATAAGTCAGTATTGATCTATCATGACAAATTGTATAGGTATTGAGAGTGTTCTGCTATGGTAGGAAGGAGTTACTTTTGATCTTGGTCGGGTTAATCCTCGTCGGTAATTTAAATGTCAAAGTAAAGTGTTGAGTAGGGGTTAATTTCTGGAAGCTTCGTTAACCGAAGATATATAAGTCCGGCTTTCAGCCACGGGAGACACTGCTATCTCGTGCCTTCCGATCTTAAATAGTGTTTTGATTGTAGTGTGATTTGATTTTCGTAATATATTATCTGTTCAAAAGTACCCACAAGAGTGGTGAGTATGGTCTTAATTTTTTCTTAAACCTATTTGTTTCTGGAACCTGATTAATTATATGAGTGCTAATCCATTCGTAGGGTCCCAGATTTCGGGGTCAAGACGGTCAGTCTCAGACGGCGTGCTTGCTCGTTTGTGGCCTTCTGGTTCAGACTCAAGTTTCTCGGTACCCTCTGGCAAAGCTGGTGATTGCGCGGCTCACGACGCAAGCGGACAGCCGTACCCAAGGGTTACGTACTTACTTATAAACTTTT
>CADEBD010000377.1:0-312890 GCA_902825455.1 Arctia plantaginis | reverse complement strand
TAGGACAGCTGTCTTTGCAACGACCTATGGTCTATTTCTTGCCTCATCCAGTCTAAATGGCATTTGCGATAGATCTTGTAAATGCCAAAAAGTGCAGCACAGCACAGCAACGTTGTCATCAAAATTAGCAAAATATTTGTGATGCTTAGATGGTACCCAATATTGTTTGTGGCCGCTCCAGCAGCGTTCTGCGCAAGGATGACCTCGTCTTTAGACTGGCTACCACCCATTTTGACCTTGTATATTGGCCGAAATTTCGTAAACGATGTAAGATACCGGTCTTATATACCGCACAAAATGTTCTGCCATCGCGACAAATAGAAATTCGAGTACTCTGTATCTTAACGGACCACACAGGACGCGCGCACGCGCCTTTTATGGCAGGGTCGCCATGTGACGTTGGGAGTCTATGTAAATAATACTCAGTTGAATGTGATGGCTGGTCAGTCATGTGTGAATGCAAGACTGACTATAATTCGAATCAATACATTGTTTTATAGTTTCTCTTATATCTATCTTACATCTACTACATCAACAACACCCTCATTAAATGACTGGTTTACTAGCATGTAAAATGGTAAAGTTAGTTCTTTAGCACAAAATCTGAACAGTTTTGGTGGAAACTCATCGATTCCATGGCTCTTTTTTAAGTTTCTTAAGATTCTGTTAATTTCGTAAGGCTCTACAGGACCAAGGAACATAGTATTTTCAGTGGGGTGAATCACAGATGTACAATTTGGCTTCCCATCCAATGTTAGAGTGGTTGTATCTCCAATGGATGCAAAGAAACTATTAAAGCAGTTAGCAATATTTCTTGGCTCGCATATAAGGCTATCGTTAATTTTTAATTTTATATTACGATTATCTTTTTTTGGTTTTTTGTTGGTCCTTTCATTTACAATACTCCACATAGCTTTTGTTTTATTATTAGAATTTATTATTTTATTTTTGTAGTGTATTTTTTTTGAAGTTGCTACAACATTTTTTTTATGTTTTTTCGTAGTTTTTATAATATGTTTGTAATACTGGATTATTTGTTCTCAGTGCAAGCAATTTAAGAAGCCTTTTATTTCTACAAGAAAGTTTTATGCCTACGGTTAACCAATATTTTCTAAACCGGTTTTTTTATTTTAAGTTTTCGTACTGGCATACATGTATTTAATATACCTGTTAGTGTGTCTCTGAAAGTGTTATAGTTATCATTAGTATTCTTATTTTTCGATGAAGTGTTTTGCCAATTTTGCTCATTTAGTTTAGCCTTGAAGTGTTGCATTAAATATGCATATATATTATATATTTCACTAAATATTCTTATTTTTTTGTGCCATCTAATCTGTTTTGTTTGTTGGGGTCATTCAAGGTGAATGGCTGCACCACTGTGGTCAGAGAAGCCCAATTTCTCTACCGTTGTGGATATGTTGATGTTATTAAAATTTGTGAATATTAAGTCTATACAATCTTGAAGTGGTTTGTGTGATGCGTGTGGGATGCCTAATGAGTTGGGTAAAATTATGTTCCAACATGAGATCTATGAATTGGTTAGTTTTTGGCTTACTTTCGAGGGTATGAATATTGAAATCTCCTCCTAGAATTACATTTGATTTTGAGTATTTGCTTTTAACGTATTTAAGAATTTGTTTCCATCTCTTTATAAATATTTCTTCCTCTCGTCCATTCCAATATATAGACAACAATCATGTATTCTAATATTAATTCACATGCACATACCTCTAAAACATACTCTATTGACATGTTAGTTATACATTGAACTTCTCTATACTCTATGTGTTCACGAAGTAGGATGCACACCCCTCCGCCCACATGGTTGGTACGGGTAAATGAGGATGCCATACTGTAGCCGGTAATTTGTATAGTTTCTAGCTTCTCGGGTGTTAACCAGGATTCTGATATACATATAGCCATATATATTGGTTGTTCTACTATGAAGGCTTCTAGGAGATGTTGCTTGTTAAACAAACTTTGCATATTTTGATAAAGTATTTTAAATTGTAGGCCTGTTGTTTCGAAAGGAATGCTTAGGAGCTTTGATATTAGGTTCTGTCTGAGTAGTTAAGTTGCCAGTTTCTTCGTGAAAAGTGCTATTCTGACTGCTTGTTTGAGTTTTTCTTCTGTTGTACATATCGTGGTTTATTTGTGTTTCATCTAATTTGACGTTAGTGTTAACCTGTTTTCCTTCTATAAATAGTTTATTTTTACGGATAATTGCATATTTACCTTCTTTCCGGGCTTTAATCATTCCCTGTCTTAGTAGATATCTTTCTTTACGTTTGCTTTCGCTTAAGTATTCCGATACAAAAATTGTAATTCCTTGAAAACAAAGGCTGTTGTTTATAATGTAGGTACGTGGTTAACCTTTTACTCAAAAGTTCTACCACTAGTGGTCGATTATATTTAATTTGTCTTCCTACTCTATACATTTCTTCTATGTAACCACTTAGGTCTAGTTGCATAGCGTCCCAGAAAAGCTGTAGAAGACGTTCGTGCAGATCATATTCCGGCTCTCCGTTGTACTCCGCAAAGCCATATAGCACTATTTTCTGGTGTTGGTTTCCGTACATTTTATTGTGGATGAAGTCATTTCCGATGGCGATAAGTTTTTTATTTCTTGCTTCAGAGTTTCGTTCTCCAATATTAATTTATTTATTTCACTATTTATTTGTTTCATATCTTCTATTCTTTGCTCGTTTTGTGTAGACAAAGATTGAAATTTACGTTCTACTTCTTCTCGTAATTCACCAATTGCCTTTCTTATTTCATTGTGTAAGGTATGCTTTAGCTCTGTTATTATTAAGTTGTTGTTTTCTTTCAAGCGTTGTATTATGAGTTCATTAAAATTTTGGAGTGTAAGTTCTGTTTGTGTGTGTAAAACCGCATCCCTCCCTTCAGCGTATAGTGTATCTCCCAGCAAGCATTGATCTGCCGAGTCCATACTATCGCATATGGTGTTTGCAACCCTTTTCCTGATAGTGATATTAGTTTTTTCTTCGGGTGTGTTCAATGTTAGTGCAGACTCAAGTTCTTGTTGACGTATGGGTGTATTTGTGTTGTTTCCTTTGGGCATTTTACATCGGCAGGCCTGGCACTTCAAAGCTTTTTTGAGCTCACGTGTCATTAAATTAAAGCGCTCCCTGGTAACATTCGCGCACTCTAAATCGTATGCGCTTTTGCATAACGTACATATTAAACGTTCTCTGTTTTGTACACTTTGTTTACATCCAGCGCATAAGGCCATGGCTAGAAGTAAAGCACAGAACCGGTTGTTTTATTTTTGTGAATAGCGCCCTCTTTTGGTCTATGGTTGCACGTTAAGTCAGATCGTATTTACGTTAGATAGATCCTGCGAAGCGTAGATTCATAGGTAATAGGCCCTGTAGTTCTCCACTTATTAAACAGATGGCGGTGGCCCTTTTTTTTACGACTATGAACTGCAGTTTTAATGTATTTAATAAGTTTTTGTTTGAGAATAATGTTTCACTATCTTTTTGCACTATTTTGGTCAGATATGGTGTTTTTTATTGATGTTTTAACACTTTCGATTGGATGGTTACGAGTTTTACGGTTATTTGACACTAGTTACAAAAGGTTCGTTAGAATTTTGTTTTTGAAAGTTATAAATAAATAAATAAATAAAATAAACTTTATTCTGTAAGAGAACAGCATACAACTTAATATAACTAACTTAATACAACTATATACAATAATATTACATTTTTAAAAACTTAAAACTATTGACGTACGTGCAACACTATACTACGCTCTCTGTGGTCACGAGTATTTAGTAGTCTATGAGACTGTGATCATATATGACGTGGCGCTGACGCGGTGATCACTATTATTTTTGATACTATGTTTTGCTTGTAACCAAGCAGTCCTCTCAATCTTAACCACATAGATAGCTTGTGCGGATGAGAGTTGTCTTTCTTCGTCATTCAGATGATTTAAATGTAGCATGGAAAATAATCTTTTCACTCTTTCAGAATTTCTCTCACATTTTTCAAACGCACATATATTGAAATTTTCCACGCTATGTATAATCGGTACAATATCTTTTAAAGTTAAGTCTTTTTCCGTACTATTTAATATCTTAACAGGGATTTTCCCATCACGCGGCGTCACTATTGAATTTGCTAAAAAAACTCCATCACGCAACTCTTTTGAATAAACTACACCGTCTCCTTTAAATTTAGTATTGATAAAATGAATACATTCTGATCTCGACGGAATGAATAAACAATCATCATAATTATGTCGCAAAGTCGAAAGATATATTCTTTCATTATTTATGTTTAATAATGATAACGAACTCGTCTCGTAATTCAATATAGCAGAGTAGTTATTTAAAAAGTCACTACCAATAATACCACTTGCCTTACAAGGTAAGGTATGGAATACATAGAACTTGTGACTAAATGTATTGCCTTTCGCTTGTAAATCTAAACAAACGTGTCCAATAGCTTCTATAGTACCGCCAATACCTCTACTAACAGTGTTCTCTATATGGAAAGGAATGTTGTGTGCATGAATATGCCGAGGTCGGCTGAAGTGGCACCGCGCCTAACGCGCGCGCTCCGCAGAAGCTCTTCCCGCAGCCCGCGCCGCGCCAGCCGCACCACGATGCGCCGACACCGCGCCGCGCCCGCCGACTCGCCTGACTCACGTGACCGCGCCACACGGGGGCCCACGCGCTCTGCGAACACTATATCCCGGGGCTCCAAGGTGACACCTAGTTTCTTCGCTACCAGTTCCACGGAGTGAAACACATTCTCACCGGGACTCTCAGGGAGGTTCGAGATCTCGATGTCAGAGAGCAGCAGTTCCTGCTCTCGTTCACCGAGCTCTGTTTGCAGCTGCTTCACCGTGTGCTCCAACTGGTCCACCGCAACCTCGGGGGAGGTCGCCTGCTTCCTCTCGAGGTCATCCAGACGTGACTCCAGGTGATCGACCTTTTTTTTGTAGGTAGCCACAGTCTGACGCAGGTCAGCCATCTCGAGGCGGAGCTCCCGCAGCTCGGTTCTAATATCTTCCCTCATTTCCTTCATCTCTGCTCTCATCAGCTTTATTTCATAGGCAATATCAGCACCATGATCTTGATCTTTACTAGCCGAGCCCCCGGTAGATTGAGAGGAGTCATAGGAACTAGTGGGGGAAGTCTCATTCTTCTCATTGCGCGTTTCCTTTGCCGAGCTCGGCTGATTGCGGTCCTTGGGGATATTATTTTTGCAGTCTTGGCACTGCCATTCCCTGCTTACCCTCGTAGCATCCGGCAAGCGCAAACAAGGCAGGTGATACTTTTTATTGCATCTGTATCATACAGCGACACCTTTTGACGAGATAAATTTACCACATGCTGCGCAGTTTGCCATTTTATTGATATGTAGCAGATAGTTATAATAATAGGTTTAGGTATTTTTTATGGGAGGGGGCAAACGAGCAGATGGGTCACCCGATGGAAGTCTACAAGATCAATTAAACACTCGTCCGTATCGAAGTGTCGCAATTAGTTCTGCTATCGATCAACAGATGGCGTTGTTGTCAGTATCAGTTTAAGGCTTTATTTTAGGCTGTATTACGCAATTTTTCCATTCGTCACGAAATAGACCTATCACCACACACGCGGCGAGGGAGATTAAAGTAGTTCTGGGAGCGACAGAGTTGCTTTTTCACTAATTTAGCACTTTTATTTTGTAGATTAGGGTAGATATTAATCACTGTTCTGATTCGTATTTTATATGTCGAATAATAAAAGGAGGGGTTATTAAAAAAAAGGCAGACCCACTGACCCAGTTGGGGCCAACGGTTCTGCTTACAATATCATAGAGTTTAATATTCCTTTCTTTGTAACTATTTACAATACGCATATGCAATCTAGTAAAATATTTGTATGAAGAGGTTCAGCAATAAGAAGCAAGTAAATTAAACATCACAGTATCAATTTATTATAAATCAAATTAACATAGTTTCACTTACAATGTTACGCCTTTCGGAGTCGCCAGCAAATTAAAGCCTCTCGACTCGAATCGCTGGCTTTTATAATGCACTCCCCGCCATTCCAAAGTTTACGTCATATTAACACGTGGTTTTACAAATACCCACATAATTGAATACCTACCTAATTCTATGCAATATCATAGTTAAACTCTAATTACAATTGTTTATCAAATCTAGAACTGTTTGTAATTTTACAATCTGCGCTTAGTAATTAATAATTTAGAATAATGTTAATAATTTAATCATCTATTTATAAATGCGGCGACACGGCCATACTGATTTGCGATGCGTGCTCTGCATCGCGGAAACCCTTTCTGTAAGAGAGATATAATTTTATGAGGCTTGGCACTTCCACAGTACACACAAGCCTAAAATTAAAGTGTTGACTGATCCATTGCAACATGTATCACTGCTCATTCCACATGACAACAGTGACGAAGATTATTACCTAAACTATTACTGCTCATTCCACATGACAACAGTGACGAAGATTATTACCTAAACTATTACTGCTCATTCCACATGACAACAGTAAAATAAATAATTATTATTGGATAAGGATAGGTGCGGGTAAGGTAATTACTGCAAAGTGCAGAGGGCATAAAGGATAGTGGAAAAGGTCGATGCTGTGCTCTGGGCGGTCTTGTACGCCGTGGTACACAGGGGATTTTTTTCTTTATTCTTTCAGGATAGGTTCATTAATGGCTTTATTGGTCGGCTCCACACGCCAATAAGCATCTTTTTGCCTGAACATGATTAATTGGCTTATTGGTCGGCTCCACACGCCAATAAGCATCTTTTTACGTTCAGAGTCATATCAGTCGACTTATTGGTCGCTCCACGCGCCAATAAGCATATTTTTTTCTTTTATTGTTATTTTTTACCATAGTGCATATTAGAGAAGGAACAGACTGAAAAGTTCTCACCAGATGTTCAATCTGTGGGGCTAGAGGATTCGGATTCGGCAAGTGTATCAGATGTGGCCAGCGTGTGCAGCGCTGCCACCACACCCGAAGGTCCGGGTTGCTGATCATCTGGGGGCGACACGGTCGTCTGAGCGCCACCAGGTTGTGGGGCGCGGCGCAACTGATCGTGTGCAACTTTGCGCGCTCGTCCACGGTGTCCCACTACTTTTTTTACAAGGTAGCGGTCGTTTTCAAGCACCCTGTGAACTTCGTAAGGAACACTAAATTTGAGATCAAGAGATGTCTGGTTCCTAGGGTTATTTTTAATCATAACGAAGTCACCACGGTGGAAACGGTGAATTTTTGCGCGGCCAGTATCAAATCTAGCCTTGTCTTTAGCAGATGCCTCGGTCATTCGCTGTTGTACATGCCGTTCGAGAGCTTCGAAGTTGATTGACGAATTGTCAAAGTTAACCAAGTTAAGCAGTTCTGGTGGTACACAGTTTTGACGTCGAGTAAGTAACGTAAGTGGAGCTACCCCTGTAGTTCTGTGTACTGTGCAGTTAAGAGCAAGTTGAAGGCTTTCTAGTGCAGTGTGCCAGTCTGGAGTCTCATAATTTTTTATCATGATAAGGCTGTTCTTTAATGTCGCCATCACTCGCTCTACTTGCCCGTTAGCTCGGCTGATTCCTGGGGATATAGCGTGAATATTTATGTTGAACATGTCACAATACTGCTTATATTCCCTTAGGAACTCACGTCCTCCATCTACGACAACTTGTCTAGGAGCTCCGAAAAGATGAATTACTTGTTTTAACGCTGCTAGAGTGCTGTGTTGACTTTTGTCATTGGTGTGGCGAAGCAAAACATATTTAGTAAAGGCATCAACTGTTACCACAACGTACTCCTGTTCATGTGGAGTACCTAGTTTACCCGTTACGTCCATATGTATCACTTCGAAAGGCACAGTTGGTTTGACGATAGGATGCAACTGTACTTGCGTTGCGCCGGATGTTTGTTTTGATGTTTTGCATATAACGCAGTTATCAACAAAGTCCCTGACGATGGTACTCATTTTGTCAAAATAATAACATTCTCTAATTTTGTGAAGGGTCTTCTCCCAGCCTGTGTGTTTAAGAGCACTGTGAAAGGTATTAATTAGGCTCCACTGGAAAGATTTCGGTACAACAATCAGTCTTTGCGTGCCAAAAATGGGATCTTGTTTCTCAAACTTAAGCACGTTGTCCTGTAGGTGGTATCCGGGGACTACGTCACCTCTACTCAAGGCATCTATAATACTGCGCAAATGGCTATCTCGACGCTGTTCGATGTTTATCCAGTCCAAGTTATTAGTTATTACGTTTACTGTCAAGGGATCTGGATTTCTACTTAGGAAGTCTGCATGTTGCATCCGCTCGCCCTTCCTGTATTCTATGTCAAAATCAAAGTTTTGGAGGTATGCCCACCATCGATGGATACGGGGTAACAAGTCTTTCTTGTGTTTAGAGACTTTGAGAGCGTTACAGTCGGTAATCACTTTAAAGTGTCGTCCATACAGGAAATGCCGAAAATGCTTTATAGCTCGTACTACAGCCAGAGTCTCCAGTTCGTACGAGTGATACCGACTTTCCGTGTCCGTCGTACGCATGCTAAAATAGGCCACAACGTGTTGCCGACCCCTAATGACCTGTACAAGTATTGCTCCAAAGCCAAGACTACTTGCGTCTGTGAATAGTTCGATAGATTCGCCTTCTTGAAATATTGTAAGGACAGGTGTTGAAGTTAGATGATGGATGATCTTTTGACGTGCCTCCTCGTGAACATGAGTCCACTGCCACCTCACGCCTTGCTTAGTTAGCTCGTATAAAGGGGCCATTGTGCGAGCAAAATTTGGTATAAAACGGCGAAAATAACCTGCTAGGCCATTAAATTGACGTATTTGTTTGGCGTTAGTTGGTACCGGGGCTTTGACTAAGGCCTCCACCTTTTTAGGACTAGGACGTACTTGACCGTTTTCTATTACGTTACCTAAATACTCAATAGATCGCTTAAAAAATAGACACTTATCGATATTGATCGAAAACCCTGATATACGTAATGCTATTAGAATTTGTTCCAGGTACCGAAGGCCAGACGGAAAATCGCGACATTTACTAATGACGTCATCGATATACACCTGAGCTACGCTGTCGTTATGAGTCTTGTCAGCACTGCCCGGGTTTAAAAGATTACCTAGAGCACGATTAATGCATCTTTGGTAGACTGCTGGTGCATTGGTTAACCCGAAAGGCATCGTTTTATAATGGTATAGTCCATCCGGAGTGATAAAAGCGGTTTTTTCCATTGAGTTTGGAGCAACTGGGATCTGATGAAAACCAGATGCCATATCTAAGGTAGAGTAGTATAGGCCACCAGCTAATTGATCAATCTGGTCAGCGATTAAGGGTATAGGATAATGATCGCGTACAGTATTAGCGTTCAATTCTCTGTTATCCACGCACATACGGTCATCGCCGTTCTTTTTCTTTACTAAAATTATTGGGCTAGAGTAGGGAGATTTACTTTCCTGAACAATGTCATTTTCGAGCAATTCTTTAATAATTTCTTTTACTTTTTCACGTTCAACCGGGCTTAACCTATAAGGTCGTCTTTCGACAAACTTATCTGGATTTTTGAGACGAATCTCCAACTGACCAGTGTTGACACGCGTCTTTGAAAAACCACGAGTAAATACATCAGGGTATTTATTGAGTAGTATGAGAAGTTCATTAACCTCGTTTTCATTACTAAGGTCATGATTTATTTTGTCAAACAAGTCAGTTTTTGTTTGCACGTGCATGACGCGGGTTGGGGAACACAAAGTTGCGCTATTTTGCGTGACAATTACGCTTAAACCTGTATTACTTAATAAATTTGCACCTATTAATACGTCCGACGTCATTTCGTAATCCGGTAAAACATGAAATTCGATCTCTACGCTTATATGATCAATGACACACACTGTTGTCAGCATATTAACAGAAACAACAGGAAATGGTCCTATTCCGCGTAAATAGTTAACGACCTGTCTTCGGCTTCCCGGCAATTTGTTAGCAACAGATTCGCGGATCAATGAGCATTCGGCACCACTATCAAAAATGGTATCAATAACTGCTTCACCTACTCGCATACGCATGGTATTTAAACTATACTTGTTTTTGGAAACGGAGTTTACGTTAGAGGTTATCTGTTTGTCGCGGCGGAAACACGTATCAAACGTATGGCCAGTTTTTGAACAGAATGAACAAAACCTATTGTCGCTTTGCCTAGGTACCGGTGTCGATGGAGTATCAGGGGCCTTATTATTTGCGTGTTTGTGAGAGAATATTGGTGTATTGTTATGGCGGCAGTCACGATTAGTATGACCCGATTTTCTGCAGAAGTTACAATAAGGAGTATTTCGATTGTCAATTGAATATTTAAAACGTTTCAAAGGTGGTGGATTGCAATTTGCATTTACACGTTTAATACGTATGGACGATGCGACCGAAATCAACTCTGGCACCGAGGTGGCTCTGGCATTCATCAGTTCTATTCTGAGACGTTCATCACTTATAGTTCCTATCACAGCTTCCACAGCATCAACATTGTCCAGCCTATCTTTTGTGACGCGTCTCCACAGAATCCACGACTTCGATAAAAACTCCGCGATATCCATAGAAGGGTCATAATTATGTTCCTTAAACTTCAACACATCACGCGAGTAACGGTTTTCAGGTTCAAATGTTGTTATAATTTTCTGACACAATTCGTCCCAGGAGGATGTAGTAACAAGCCAATCATCAGCCCACATCTTAGAACGGCCCCTTAGTAAGCTAGTAACCTTCATACGTATATCGTAATCACTGAGATTGTAATTAGTTTTAGCAGACGAAATATGATTGCACCATTCGCGGACCCCTACGTTACCGTCTGGGTCGTACGAAGGTAGGAATATATCAGTAATTTTAACCTTCTCGTGTTGGCTCGATAGCCGCTCACTCATGTTTTGCATCATCGTAATCATAAATAAAATAAATAAAATAAAAATAAAAATAAAAAAGCCTGTATTTCCGTATCCATAAATTCCATTTCAAATGTTGGTATTTGTTTGTTAGTGTTTAGTTAGTTATTCATGTTTTTCTTATTGTCTAAATGTTAGTAAGGGTTAGTTTTTTCTATTTGGATATGGACCCCTCCTCGGGTGAAGGCCTCCTCCAGTTCTTTCCACTCATCTCTGTCCGTGCCGATAGTTTGCCAGTCTTTTCCTATTAATTCGGTTATATCGTCAGCCCATTTTCTTTTTGGTCTCTCTACCCTTCTTCTACCGATTGGCCCTTTCCACTTTGTAGTTTTGATTGTCCATCTGCTGTCTGTGTATCTCGATACGTGACCTGCCCACTGCCACTTCAATTTTAAAGCTTGCGTGAGGGCATCTGTTATCTTTGTTTTCTGTCTGATTTCCTTGCTCCTGACTTTTTGTATCTTTCTTATATTTAGGATGCTTCTCTCCATGGCTCTTTGTGTTGTTGTGATCGTTTGTTTTGCTTTTCTTGTGTTTATCCAAGTTTGGCAGCCATAGAGTAGACAAGGCAGTATACAGGTGTCTAATACCGTTTTCTTAAGGTTTATCGAGTAGTCTCCTTTTAGAATTTCTTTGAGTGACCAAAGCCATGTTTGTTCTTCTTTCAATTTCATCTTCATTGTGCGTTTTCAAAAATGATATTTATTTGCCTAGGTAGATGTAACTGTGGACATATTCTATAGACTTTTCTTTTACATTGATGGGCCGTTCTCTGTGGTTTGTCATGATTTTAGTTTTTGTAGCATTCATCTCTAATCCTATTTTTGAGCTTGCTACAGCAAGAGAGCGGAGCATATCTTGTAATTCATTTGCTGTTTCAGACAGTATAACTATGTCGTCCGCGAATCTGAGATGGCTTAGATAGCTGTTGTTTATTTTTATGCCTTTATTTTTCCAGTCTGTGTTTCGAAATACATCTTCTAAAACCGCAATAAACAATTTAGGTGACAGGGGGTCCCCCTGTCTGACTCCTCTTTCGATATTAATTGCATCACCTCTAGATTCTAGCATGACATTACTTATGCTGTTGTTGTATATGTATTTGATAATCTTTATATATTTTGAATTTATGTTTAATTTTTTTAGTGATTTCCATATCGAGTTGTGGCTTATGCTGTCAAATGCTTTGCTGTAATCGATAAAACCTAGATATAGTGGCTTATTAAACTCTTCGTATTTTTCTATAACTTGTTCTAGTGCCTGTATATGGTCTAGTGTGCTAAACCCAGAGCGAAAGCCAGCTTGTTCTATTGGTTGTGCGTTTTCAATCTCTTGTGTTATGCGTTTAAGAATTATAGATGAGAAGATTTTGTATATGTTTGCCAGTAAACTAATTGGTCTATAGTTGTTGATGTCGAGAGGGGTTCCTTTTTTATACAGTAGTATGATGTCTGACGTAATCATATGTAGGTAAAATTCAGGTGGTACGTTACCGCTCTGCTGCTGTAGCGTTATCAAGTCGCTATTTGATGAAGTACTTGCACTGGCATTATCTGGTGTATCCTCAGGACACGCTGGCGTAGGTGGGATAACCGGAGACATGTTTTGCGCCATTCTAGTGCGATAGTGCGATTGGTTACACAAGTGACGTTTAATGTGGGTAGTTTGAACCTGAAAATTAAAATATTAACGACAGTACACTGTAGGCAAGTATCCCACTTCTGATGTCGAATAATAAAAGGAGGGGTTATTAAAAAAAAGGCAGACCCACTGACCCAGTTGGGGCCAACGGTTCTGCTTACAATATCATAGAGTTTAATATTCCTTTCTTTGTAACTATTTACAATACGCATATGCAATCTAGTAAAATATTTGTATGAAGAGGTTCAGCAATAAGAAGCAAGTAAATTAAACATCACAGTATCAATTTATTATAAATCAAATTAACATAGTTTCACTTACAATGTTACGCCTTTCGGAGTCGCCAGCAAACTAAGCCTCTCGACTCGAATCCCAGGCTTTTATAATGCACTCCCCGCCATTCCAAAGTTTACGTCATATTAACACGTGGTTTTACAAATACCCACATAATTGAATACCTACCTAATTCTATGCAATGTCATAGTTAAACTCTAATTACAATTGTTTATCAAATCTAGAACTGTTTGTAATTTTACAATCTGCGCTTAGTAATTAATAATTTAGAATAATGTTAATAATTTAATCATCTATTTATAAATGCGGCGACATATATTTAATTTTATTTAAGAGTACACAACACTTTAAGACTTGCAAACGCTGCACAGTAATGCTTAGGACATAATTAATATTGTGAGCAAATAAATTATTTAAATAAGAGGACTTTATTATTTTTAAATTGAAACATAAACAGAACGCTACGAATCACTACTGCCGACGTCGAATCAAGTGAATGTCGTCGAATGAAATATCGTTCACTTAATTCACTTATGTTACACTATGTCCCACACAATTTTCTCGTCATTTGGAATGCAGATTGCACGATCGTACCCTTTTCACTGTTTACTTTACGCCTTTAATAATTTTAATCTTATTTTTAGCACGGACTCGATGTAAATAGTGGCACAGTCGCGCCCTCTCTCCTCATGCCTCATGCCGCCCTGAGTGTGGCTGCGGGTGGACGGGACGGGTTTTCCCCTCCACCTGGGGCGACGTCCGCGTGTGCCGGACATCGCCTAAATAGAGAATGTACCTGAAGGTGGTGCCCGCATCGTTGTGCCCAGGCGCTAGGAAGGTTCCGGAGGTCCTAATAACAACAGTTCCCGGATCCCTCCTATTACAGGCCCAGAGTGGCACACCGTGTGGTTTTAGTCGGTCCGATTCCGACACACTACCCCGCCGTAAACCACGGTGGGGTGACGGCCCGAGGGGGTTTCCACACGTTAAAAAAAAAAAAAAGAAAGATCATTTGAACGGTGAAGAACAAAATACTATTCAAAGTATTTGCGCAAAATATGCGGATATATTTTATTTACCAGGAGACAAACTAGCTACTACAGACATATACAAGCATACGATTTCTGTGAAACCAAACACAAAACCAATTTTTTCAAAGCAATACAGATTACCTATTTCTTAGAAAGATGAAATTCAGCATCAAATTAGTAAAATGTTAGATGAGGGAATAATAGAACCTAGTAAAAGCAATTGGTCGAGCCCAATATTATTAGTACCTAAAAAGACGAATTCAACAAAACCCGAAAAATGGAGGTTAGTGATTTCGCATTTCGCACCATTACAGAAAATTTATTTATCGACGCGTTTTTGGTTTGACGGTCGAATTTTATGACGTTTCAGTGAGCTCCGAGAGTCGGCGTCACGGACGAGATTTAATGTCGGTGCTAATCGACTATGGTAATGTATCGATTTTGGTTTTTCTTGTCCTGGCAACATTTTTTGTCGCATTCTGGGTAGTAACGGAACTTTTGCTCTGGTAACATGGTAGCGTCACTTTAGCTTTTGGCCGAGTCGGAGTAAGATAAAGTTTTTTAAAATGTCATCTTTTTGTTGTAAATGAGGGCATAATTCATCTTTTAATGTTTGGCCAGCCTCGTTAATGACACGAGTTATTTGTTGGAATTGATATTTTCATTGTAAAGGTAAGTCTTGTTAAGCCGCATGGTTCATGCTTTGCTTATGGAGAATAGTTGTTTTAAATCTTTGTCTATTTGGTTACAGGAATTAATTATAATGCCGCTCCTTTGTTTGTGAAACGTTTTGGAACCCTGGTGAGTAAATTATTGTATCTTACCGGATTTGGGATTCATCTTTTGAGATAGGCAGATAACCTATAATTTTCGTTGTTTCAGATGAAACAGGGTTTCTTGTTATACCTTATTTTCTTTACCTTACTTCAGATTTTTACTTAACCTTTAGTTCAATTCTCTTATTGGATTGTAATGTCATTACGTTACATTTGGATTTTGCCTCACTACCGGCCCGACCCAAGGATTTAGTTTGCTGCGGAGCGTCCCTATAATGGTAGGAAAAGCTGTTTAGCTGCAGTCCATTGTCAGGAACCTTGAAATACATACCCCGCCACTACAACCACGTGGGAGCTGGAGTGAGATTTATTAGAATTAACTATGCCCAAATTTCATACGGACAGAGCCAAAGTCATTAGGTATGTTTTTTTATATTAATTTTGTTGGCGTTGTTACAAGGTCGATGTGACAACTACCCTTAGATTCATTTCCTATTAAGTCTTTATGTGACTCTTTAAAACATATTTAATTTTGGTTTGTTTTATTCAGTTAAACAGATTGCATTAACGACAGTACTAATTTGAGTATAAGAATTACATGTAGTAATTAGAACTTTAAGATACCATGTACCCTACAGACACTACGGGATAATAAACTGCCACTTGAACTTAACATCTTTGTATTTAATAGCTGCCCCCCATCCTAGATTAAAGGTCTATCGCTGACCGAGCTGTTCGAGGCATTCCTTGTATTTGTGGTTAGTTGTCTGTGTTCATTTAGGGTTAAGGCACCTGATGCCCGAGATTATTAGTTTTGTTAGGATTTGTGGTGCCACCAGTTAGTTTATTCGTTTGTTTAGAACACAGATAACATTAACTTAACACAATTACATTCAAATAAAAAAAATATATATTTTAATATTACATTGATTATGGGAAAATAAATAATTGTATTGAGGATGATAAGTTTCCTGACCTGATGATCGTGAATAGTCTTTTCCAACACCATCCCTGAAGGCTATATACCTGGGTATCGCCCGGTGGAAAAACCCGCAACCAGATAGATTACATTATGGTTCGGTCGCGATGGCGATCGTCTATAACAAATGCTTACACACTACCTGGAGCGGATTGCGGGTCTGACCACCAACTCTTAATCAGCAAACTAAAGCTGAAGCTGACAGCTGCCAGAATCATTGAGAAACCGACAAGGTTCGAGGTGAGGGACGTTTTAGCATTTCGCTCGGCGATTGAGGGGAACTGGTCGGGGTGGTCTGGCGCGGATCTGGCCAGCGAATCACCTGATGCACTGTGGAACCGAGCTAAGACACTCATTGCTACAGCTGTCTCGGCAACCGCCCAACCAACTGCAACCCACAAGAGACAGCACTGGATGACAGACGGTACCTTCAAACTTGTAGAAAACCGTCGAAAAATGAAGGTGGCAGGAGCTGATACCAAGGAGCTCAACAAACTGACAGCACAGATAAAACGCAGATGCAGAGAAGATCACAACACCTACCTGCGCAATATCTGCAAAGATATTGAAGTTCACGCTGACAAGTATGAATTGAGGGACCTGCATCACAAGATCCGCCTCATCACAAAGACTTTGCCATCCAGAACATGGGCCATCGAAGACCAGAACGGCCATGTGGTTACTGAACTGGATAAAATTTCGGAGGTTTGGAGGAATTACTGTCAGTCTTTGTTCCAGGACCATCAGTCACAAAACTTTAAACCTACGGAACCGACGAGTGACATGCTCGAGCCCGTTATTTTAGAGTCCGAAATAAGAGCTGCCATTCAACACCTAAAGAATGGGAAAGCCACAGGAAAAGGTGCCATCCCAATTGAAACCATACGGGCATTGGGAGAGCGTGGCGTACACATCTTTCACGTCATTTGTAATAGAATATGGCTTACTGGCAAATGGCCTTCTCAATGGGCTCACACTGTATTCACTCCTCTTCACAAAAAAGGTTCCACGAAGAAGTGTAGCAACTTCCGACTTATTGCGCTTATTACACATGCCAGCAAAGTAATGCTACACATCATAAATGAGCGGCTGAAAGCATATCTGTCCAGAGAAATTGCGCCAGAACAGGCCGGATTTGTTAAGGGAAGAGGAACCCGTGAGCAGATTCTCATAGTTCGCCAAATAATCGAGAAGGCCCGAGAGTTCCACAAGCCCACTTACATATGCTTTGTTGATTTCTCCAAAGCATTCGACTCGGTGAAGTGGCCAACGTTGTGGAAAACACTACTTGACATGGGCACACCACAACACCTCGTGCACCTAATGAGGAAGCTCTACGAAGGAGGAACAGCTTCAGTGCGGACTGACAACCTCCTCTCAGATAATTTCCATCCCAGTGCGGGCGTTCGACAAGGATGCATAATCTCACCTCTGCTACTTAACATCAACACCGAGCTTGTGATGCGAATCACTCTGGAAGACTGGGCCAATAGTATTGCGGTTGGTGGATACAAGATTACCAACTTGCGGTACGCAGACGATACCACTTTGTTTGCGAGTAATGCTGGCCAAATGGAGGAATTGCTTCTCATAATGGAGCGCGTAAGCCTTACGTTTGGGTTAAAGATAAACCGATCTAAGACCAAAGTGATGATCGTGGACCGCATCAACGATAACTCGCCGGAAGTGACACAGATTGCGAACTGTGACGTGGTCCAGACCTACGTATACCTTGGGGATTTAATATCAAATAGCGGTGGCTGCGTAGATGAAGTAAAACTACGTATGGCCATAACGAGAACTGCAATGGAGAAGTTAAAGTGAGTTTGGGGGAATCGCAACCTCACCTTAACTTGACTTAACAAAATCAGGCTCGTGCGAACTCTCATATTCCCCATTTTTCTGTACGCCGCGGAGACGTGGACAGTCCGTGAGTTAGAAAAGAAAAAGATTGACGCTCTAGAGATGTGGTGCTGGAGGAAAATGCTCGGGATACCGTGGACGGACTTCCGCACCAACGTGTCCATACTCCAGGAGCTGGGCATTACAGAGCGTCTGTCAACCACGGTACAGTTGCGCATACTGCAATATTTTGGCCATTTCTCTAGGCGGAATAGCGACTCCATAGAGCGACTGGTAGTGCAAAGCAAGGTGGAGGGAACCAGATGCCGCGGCAGGGCACCTATGCGTTGGACCGACCAGGTGAGATCCGCGGTGGGAGGCTGCGTGACCGATTGTATCCGATAATCTGTCGACAGGGAGAGATGGCGGGCGATTATACGGAGGACTGTGTCCACTTCTGCCGCCGGCGTGGACGTCTCAATGTGACCACGACCGCTCTGCCAAGAGCGACACGACAGAGAAGAAGAAGAAGTTTCCTTTGCCAGACATTTCTGAAATTTTAGAGTCTTTAACTGGGAGCATTTATTTCACACACCTAGATTTACACCAAGGCTGGTAGAAAATACACATCATTTTATTCAGGACAATACCAAATGATACGTATGCCAATACGTATGACAATACCAAATGATACGATTTTTTGGGCGCGCGGGATCGCGGTAAAATTACAAGATTGCTTCAACAGCAGTCCGATGTCTATAATGACCTCATAGACGAATGGCAACAACGCTGGGATGAATCATCCAAGGGGCGCCATCTTTACCAATTCTTTCCATCTGTTCGCGAACGGTTGTCGAGGACATGGCTTGTGGTGGATCACTGTTTTGCTCAATTTCTTTCGGGTCATGGTAACTTTAAGAGCAAGCTTTATTCATTTAAATTAGTCGAGTCACCATTGTGTCAATGCTCAACACCTAACTCTCACTATGAACAGTCTGCTCATCATATCCTCTGGGAATATAGTCTTTGGTATAATGAACGTAATATAATGCTGAATACCTTGCAGGTGATATCTGGGGCGGTATACTATGGGGATCTTGTGTCAACTAGGGTGAATTTCCGTGCGTTTAGGCGATTCTGCCATACATATTATAGAAATCAAATATAGCTCACGTAGGACCCGTAATAATTCGTGGCCGTGGTGCTTCCCTGTTTAAAAGTTTGTATGCCCATTTTACTTCATTTTGTCTCCCGCTTTGCTAATGAGGGAAGTGGATTTACTGTATTTCCAACTCCTCCAATTTTCTTCTGATTAATTTCGTTGCGGGTTCCAAGACAGTCTAATTTCTTCCTGGGACTTCCCGAGTGTCATAACTCGGTGTGTTCGTGGGTCACTGCTGTGGATCCTGGTGTACAGGAGTTACAGTGGTGGGCGTGTGGGCGGGATTAGTCCCAATAGTCCCAATGCCAATGGGATTAAAAACTAGCCCAAGTTACGTTGAGTAAGACTGCGAACAGTTAATTTAAAATTAAATCCAGCAAAATGTAACTTTCTAAAAAAAAAAATTTATATCTTGGACATGTTATTTCTAGTCATGGTATAAGCCCTCAAAAAATTAGCACAGTTAAAAACTATCCATGCCCTAAAAATATCGTCGAAGTAAAAAGATTTGTCGCTTTCACAGATTATTATAGAAAATTTATCCCTAAATTTGCAGAAATTAGTTATCCTTTAAATAAACTAATAAGAAAGGGCGTAATTTTTTAATGTAACCATGAATGTCAACAATCATTTGAAATCGACCCCCCCTGCTGTCGCACGCACGTGTTGGTGGAGCCTCTGTTTAGAAGACAGAGGCCCACCGAGGCCGCCCACTCCTCTACGGCCTCGCCCCTTGCGTCCGTCCTGGGGGAACCCCACGCAATGGACTTTGCGTTGAAGTCCCCCAGCACAAGGACGTGCCCAGACGCTAGTCGCCGTATCGAGGTCTCCAAGCTGGTTAGGAAAACCTCGAAGTCGTTCAAACTCCGGTTGGGGGAGAAATAGACACCATATATGGTGATCCCCCCCCACTCGACGGCAACATATCCAGTGCCCTTGTCTCTTAGCGACAAGCGCGGGGAATGAGCCGTCGTGGAACCGACGACTGCCACGGAGCCGTCCCAGTCACCCATCCAGTTTGGACGGGGAGGGACAGAATAGGGCTCCGCGACTACGGCAACACCTATCGACCACTGTGCCATGGTTTGCAGGAAGAGATCCTGCGCCGCGGCACAGTGGTTCAGGTTCGTCTGGACCAGGAGGTTGGAGACTTGATCCATTACTGGATCGTCTCTACAACCTCCTCCATGGGCGACGACGACGACGCACGTACTACATCGGAGGCAGCCTGGGTCGACTGGCTAGCCCCTGACGTCTGCCGAGAACTGCGGGGAGGCTTGCAGCCTCTCTGCCCCATCTGGTGATTGGCGGGCTTATTGCCCGCCGCACACGCTGGGCAGTGAGGGGCGGCAGAGCATTCTGCCGCCTTATGCCCCGGTTGACCGCAGCGGAAGCACAGTCCGCCGCAGTCAAAACAACTGTCGCACTTGACGCGCGTGTGTCCCGTGGCCAGGCATTTAAAACACCTCATCGGTCTCGCCGCCAGGACTGTGATCCTGGCGCTCACGAAACCGATGAGCAGCCTGCCGGCGTCGGCCAATACTTTGGCCGACGCTACGGGACAGCTGACCCACACGGCGCCAAGCCCTCCTGGACCGGGACGGATGGTGCCGACCCTGACGTTGTCCGCGCTGCACCCCGTCTTCTCCCGGATTACAGCGCGGACATCTTCGGCCGTCACAGAGTCGTCCAGGCCCGAGATGCGCAGCTCCGCGCACTTGGTAGGCCTGGCGATCTTGACACCATCTGTGGTCGCGAATAAACCCCGCAGCCTCTCAGCGAAAGTGTCCGCCGTCTTGGCGCCTTCAGCCCTTCTTCCCAACTGAATATGCTGGACGGACGCCTGGCTGGCCTGGAGGCGAGACTGCCCCCTGCGCCGATTATGCGCCCCCCGCTCGCGTCGGCACAGCGGCCTAAGGCCGCCGCTCCGACCGCGCTCCCCGTGGTGGGAGGCCGCGTTTCTTACGCGGCGGCGGCGTCTGCCCCTACTCCATCGGCTCCACAAAGGCCGAGGAGGGGGGCCAAGGCACCGGCCCAGGCGCCGGCCAAGGCACCGTCCCAGGCGCCGGCCAAGGCGCAGGCTTTCGCTGAGAGGCTGCGGGGTTTATTCGCGACCACAGATGGTGTCAAGATCGCCAGGCCTACCAAGTGCGCGGAGCTGCGCATCTCGGGCCTGGACGACTCTGTGACGGCCGAAGATGTCCGCGCTGTAATCCGGGAGAAGACGGGGTGCAGCGCGGACAACGTCAGGGTCGGCACCATCCGTCCCGGTCCAGGAGGGCTTGGCGCCGTGTGGGTCAGCTGTCCCGTAGCGTCGGCCAAAGTATTGGCCGACGCCGGCAGGCTGCTCATCGGTTTCGTGAGCGCCAGGATCACAGTCCTGGCGGCGAGACCGATGAGGTGTTTTAAATGCCTGGCCACGGGACACACGCGCGTCAAGTGCGACAGTTGTTTTGACTGCGGCGGACTGTGCTTCCGCTGCGGTCAACCGGGGCATAAGGCGGCAGAATGCTCTGCCGCCCCTCACTGCCCAGCGTGTGCGGCGGGCAATAAGCCCGCCAATCACCAGATGGGGCAGAGAGGCTGCAAGCCTCCCCGCAGTTCTCGGCAGACGTCAGGGGCTAGCCAGTCGACCCAGGCTGCCTCCGATGTAGTACGTGCGTCGTCGTCGTCGCCCATGGAGGAGGTTGTAGAGACGATCCAGTAATGGATCAAGTCTCCAACCTCCTGGTCCAGACGAACCTGAACCACTGTGCCGCGGCGCAGGATCTCTTCCTGCAAACCATGGCACAGTGGTCGATAGGTGTTGCCGTAGTCGCGGAGCCCTATTCTGTCCCTCCCCGTCCAAACTGGATGGGTGACTGGGACGGCTCCGTGGCAGTCGTCGGTTCCACGACGGCTCATTCCCCGCGCTTGTCGCTAAGAGACAAGGGCACTGGATATGTTGCCGTCGAGTGGGGGGGGATCACCATATATGGTGTCTATTTCTCCCCCAACCGGAGTTTGAACGACTTCGAGGTTTTCCTAACCAGCTTGGAGACCTCGATACGGCGACTAGCGTCTGGGCACGTCCTTGTGCTGGGGGACTTCAACGCAAAGTCCATTGCGTGGGGTTCCCCCAGGACGGACGCAAGGGGCGAGGCCGTAGAGGAGTGGGCGGCCTCGGTGGGCCTCTGTCTTCTAAACAGAGGCTCCACCAACACGTGCGTGCGACAGCAGGGGGGGTCGATAGTGGACCTCTCGTTCGCTACCCCTGCCCTCGCCGCAAGAGTAAGGAACTGGCGTGTCCTGGAAGAGGTTGAGACGCTCTCGGATCACCTGTATATCCGATTTGAGCTCTCCCGGACCCAGGACTCCAGTAGGGGTCACGTGGCGCGGCGTTTATCCCGCTTTCCGCGGTGGGCTGTTGCCAGGCTGAACCGGGACCTAATGGAGGAGGCAGCCATAATTCACTCGTGGCTGTCTCCTCAGGCTCCGACCGAGGAGGTCGACGTGGGGGCTGGTCGCTTTCGCGATGCGATTACGCATGTATGCGATGCGGCCATGCCCCGCATTCGAGGTCGTCGGCCTCCAAGGAAGGAGGTCTACTGGTGGTCCCAGGAGCTGGCGGACCTCCGTGCGGCTTGTACACGTGCCCGGAGGTCCTACACGCGCAGTCGGCGGCGTTACCGTGGAGACGGTGAGGAGGACCGGCTTCATGAGGAGTACCGACGGGCGCGGAAAACTCTGAAGCTGACCATTAGCCGCGCCAAAGAAGAAAAAAGACAGGAGATGCTGGAGGGTCTTAATCGTGACCCCTGGGGTCGCCCTTACCGCGCGGTGCGACAAAAGCTCCGCGCGTCGGGCCCCCCCCTTACGGAGACTCTCCAGCCCAGCTTCCTGCGAGAAGTGGTTGAGGGCCTTTTCCCACAACGAGCGGAACACACTCCCCCGGCGATGGCCTCCTTGGCCGGAGACGACGGGGAGCACGGGGAGGATAATGTTCCGCCCGTCCGGGAATCGGAGGTAGGGGCGGCTGTTCTACGGATCCGTTCCAAGAACACCGCCCCTGGGCCAGACGGGGTACCGGCCCGAGTGCTGGCCCTGGCCCTCAACCACATGGCAGACCGCCTCGGGGAGGTGTTCGACGCTAGCTTGGCGTCGGGACGCTTCCCTGAGTGCTGGAAGAGCGGGAAGCTGGTCCTATTGAGGAAGCCGGGACGGCCTGCCGATTCGGTCGCGGCCTATAGGCCCATCGTGCTGCTGGACGAGGCGGGCAAATTGTTTGAGAGGGTTCTTTCTGCCCGCATCGTCCGGCACCTCTGCGAGGTGGGCCCCGATCTGTCGGACGCCCAATTTGGTTTTCGGGCGGGGCGTTCAACGGTCGACGCCGTGTTGCGCCTGAGGACCGTGACCGAAGAGGCCGTGAGCTGTGGCGGCGTGCTGTTGGCGGTGTCATTGGACATCGCCAACGCATTCAATAGTCATTCGCAATCCGCGCGTTATCGCTTTAAGTTGATAATTTTCAATGTTCAAATAAATATTTTTTAATTCGGTATAAACAGATATTATTAGTGCTTGTGTTACTTAATTTGCAGTTACTGTTACCGACAATCATTATAAACATTTGAATAACTTGTGAAGTGTAGATAAATTAAAATAAAAACGTAATTATCTTATAAAAAGCTCATAACTCATACTTTTAAGTCGGTACATAACACCTTAGTGTGCAGTGTTTTGTGCGAACGCGTAGGCGACGTGAAATCCACGGCGCTTGCGACGTTTCGGGCGCGAGCGTGCTGCAGTGCAATATATTTACTCGGTCAAAGGCCGGTCGAGAGGCTCTTGTTATATTGGACTGATCGCAATTTCGTACCGAGCGCCCGATCGCGCCCGGATTAGGGTGACCTCAGCTCAACTAATAGTGGACTGCTACAATATCATCGATAACTTCCAGTGATTGCGGACACCAAACGAGATTTTACAAAAAGTCTCAACGAGGGTATTATAAAACTTATTAAATAATTTGTCCGTATTAATTATGTCATTATCACGGACACCACCAAAACAATGCAGTGGCTCAACGCCCAATTTATCAATTAATGAACCAAGAGAATCGCTCACTGATGTTAGTAATATTACTTTGAGACAAGAAAAGCGCAAGCGAGGCGACATGATGGAAGACGATTTGAATGCATTTATGGTGGAAATTAAGAATATGTTTAATACGGCTAGTGAGGCACAAAATCATAAATTATCTGCTATGCACTCTGCAATAGAAGAAATAAGGGCACAGAACTGTGACATCTCGAAGTCAATGGAATTTTTATCTGCTAAATACGATGAAATAAAGACAAAGCTCGATAAATGTGAGAAGGAAAGAGGAAATCACTTGAGCTACATAAGAGAACTGGAAAATAGGGTCGAATATTTGGAGAGGAATTCTAGAAATACAAGTATCGAGATTCGCAATATCCCAAAAATTCCATCTGAAAGTAAACAAAGTCTCGTGCAATTAGTGAAAAACATAGGCACTGCTGTTGAGTCAACCATTGAGGACTGTGATATTAAAGATATCTTTCGCTACAGATCCAAGTCAGCTTCGACTTCAGTTACTCCTGTTGTGGTCGAATTTACAACGGCACGCGCAAAGGAAAAAATGCTTAGTAAGATAAAACAATTTAGACAAGATAAGAAGACCAATCTCACAACTTCTCTAGCCCAAATTGACACCCGAAACTCATCTATATTTGTGTCTGAAAGTCTCTCACCACGAACCAAAAAAATTTACGCTATGGCACGTAAATTTGGAAGCGAGAACGGCTTCAAATTCTGTTGGGCTGCTCATGGATTTGTGTATTTAAGAAAACTGGAGGGGGGCAAGGCGTTTCGCATTAGCAATGAAGAGGACTTCCAAAGAATATCTCAAGATAGCAAATGACTGTACCACACACTTTTAATTCTGTACACAGGTTTGCATGTCCTGTTATTTTATATTTGTTCATTCAACTTTACTTTTATTTTTTATACTGTTATAACACACATACAAACACACTCACAAAACTTTTTTACATATTTCAATACATACCTTCTCCTAAATATAAGTAAATGTGCTCGAGGAATATACCCTATGAACCTAAACAAATCTATCCCTTACAAATTTTGTTGTTTTTTTGGAAATTACATTTTTAAATATACTGTTATAAATAAACAATTCTCAATTGTACCCAAATATAATTATAATATAAATCCTTGCATAACTGTATCACCATCAAATAATCATTTTTATATTATCCGCATTAATTACACCATCCCACATTATTTAAAAAATGATTGACCACAACATTAACCAAGTTCATACAGACTTGGACAATTTCACCGTCTCCGATTCAGCTGTAGTGGATCCGGAACAACTCACAAACGAGCTTCATAACTCAATAAACGCTCTAAAAATTATCACTTTTAACATAAGAAGCATATGCCGCAATTTTGACTATTTCATGGCTTTTCTGAAACTACTGAAAGTAGACTGCGATATAATAATACTTACAGAATGTTGGTTATCTGAAAATAAACCCACACCTCAACTAGAAAATTATCACCTATATACCTCAACAGCTCCTTTGAACCAAAACGACGGAGTAGCCGTATATGTACATAAAAATATCACTCACACTGTTCAAGAGCCTATATTTAATGACGCCAGTTGCCTACTCATAAAAACTTCTGAGATGGCTATTCTCGGTATTTATCGCTCACCCTCACTGACAAACATTGACAACTTCCTTTGCTCATTGGAAATAAACCTAAAAGATCTCAATAAATATAAAACAACATGCGTCATCGGTGATATCAACATAGATATAAAACCCTCTTCAAATGACTACAAAAGCCATGACTACCTCAATCTTCTAGCCGAGAATGGTCTCCTGCCTGCACATTTTTTGCCTACACGCGAATCGAATTGTTTAGACCACATTATTATTAAAACGAACCTTAAGGCACAAACTTTTGTTATAAATACAGACATTACTGATCATTTACCAGTCTTACTTAATTTAACATTGCCTAAAAAAGAGACCATCCCAAAAGTGAGACGTATTATACATTATGAGGAAGCAGCCAAATTCCTTACGGATCAGGATCTTTCAAGTATTTTCGAGATTAAAGACCCTAACAACGCTCTTGATACATTAATTCAAACCATTACACTCGCACTGGTCAATAATACAACAGTACACAAGGTGCCTAACAGAAAGTACATAATAAAACCGTGGATCACCCCAGGCTTGCTGAGATGTATTGCTCACCGCGATGCTCTTCATAAAAAACTTAAGGCCGCGCCGACAAATGACATCCTCAAAACTACCTATTTTAGATACAGGAACTATTGTAACCAACTTCTTAGTAAAATCAAAAACAATTATGAAAGATCTGAGTCGGAAAAATGTAAAAATTCTAAGCAGACATGGAAATTTATAAGAAATGCAACTAATACTAATGAAAATAGAAAACCACCCATAGAACTACTTAATTCTAATACTAATGAGAAATCAATTACAATAAATAACATAAACCGTTACTTTGCTGAAATCGGGAAGAAAATGGCCGAAAGCATAAGCACGTCTACGGATACGTCTAATATCCTGTGACATCCAAACCACGTCTCGAATCAAATCTTTTGTGCTTTTAGAAACCGATAATTTTGAAGTAGACTTTAATCCTTAAACTAAAAAAACGAATCCGCTACCGGATGGGATGGCATACCTGTCAAATTTCTTAAGAAAATAAGGAATGTAATAACTCCAATTCTAACACACATTTTTAATATATGTTTGAGAGGCGGCATATTTCCTGATAGTTTGAAACGCTCACTGATACATCCAATACACAAAAGTGGGAGTAGAGACTGTGTCGAAAATTATAGACCCATCTCCGTATTGACCGGTATCTCTAAATTATTAGAAAAAATTATCAACACACGCCTTATGAAATTTTTCGTTCAAGAAAACATCATCTCTCAAGCTCAATTTGGCTTTCAACCCAACAAATCTACTGAAGACGCCGTAACTAAATTGGTGAATCACGTAGCAAGTACGTTGGATCAGGGTCGCAAATGCTTGGGTGTTTTCCTAGACCTCGCGAAGGCATTCGACACGGTCTCTACAACCATCCTCTTGAAAAAACTAGAAGCAGTTGGTATACGCGGCACGCCTCTTAAGCTCCTCCAAGACTTCCTGACGAATAGATTCCAGTCAATTAAAATTGGGGATCTAACTAGTACTGCTCTACCAATCACGTGCGGCGTCCCGCAGGGAAGTGTCCTTGGCCCAAGTCTCTTCCTCATTTACATCAACGAACTCTGCCAGCACAACCCAACTAACGGCTCTGTCTTCTCTTATGCCGACGACACAGCGCTCATATTCCAGGGAGAGACTTGGGCTGAGGTACAATCACATGCAGAAAAAGGACTCCACCAGACCTCCTTATGGTTAAAAAGAAACCTCTTGACATTAAATACAACTAAATCCAAATATATTACTTTCTCCATCACCAAACATAAGCCAAACCTAAATAATGTCAATATAAAATTACACACTTGCTATAATCAAAATGCATTGACATGTCCCTGTACACAACTCGAAAAAGTTAACAGCATAAGATACCTTGGAGTTCAACTTGATGAACAGTTATCTTGGGCTCCGCATATAAATCTTCTTTCTGCCAGAATGCGTAAAATGATTTGGATCTTTAAAAAACTGCATAATATACTCAAGCCTAAATTATTAAAAACCATTTACTATGCTCTTGCTCAATCAATCCTCTCCTATTGTATACCAGTCTGGGGCGGAACTTATAAAACTAAAATAATAAAAGTTGAGCGTGCCCAACGATCAATCCTCAAGGTCATGCTCAGAAAGCCTTTTTGTTATCCAACAATCAATTTATATAAAGATGCCGATGTCATGACAGTTCGTCAAATATTTATATTAAATAGTATCCTCCGTATACATAAAGTAACTCACTATGACCCACATATTGCGTACTCAACCCGGAGAAGAAATAGAATATGTGACCCAGTTCAACATAAAACTGCATTTCTCAGACGACAAAATATCTTTCTTGCATCGTATTTGTACAATAAGTTGAACACAATATTAAATATTTTCTCCAAAACGATATATAAGTGTAAATCTGCTATCCACAATTATCTAATTAAACTATCATATACAGACACAGAATCACTTATCACAATTGTTAAGTGACGCAAACTTCACGCTACAAGCACAAAAACTTTACTTACATACACACACACGAACCCACACGCACACACACACACACACACACACACACACACACACGCACACACACACACACACACTCAAACGCACCACAAAACATCGACTAACTTAACCGCGCGGGTGTGAATCCTGGAGTCCTGAAATACAGGTATTGACCTAGTTTAGGCTCCAGTCCACCTCAAACTACAACTTTTATTTTTGCACTAATCTCTGTAATTCACTGTACATTTTATCGTTTGTGGTGGAAATAAACATATTTTTATTTATTATTAAATAGTCTGCCATTCAGCTGCATCAGGGAAGCACTCCACTATCATGGGGTGCCAAAGTACCTGAGGCGGCTGGTGGCAGACTATTTAGAGGAGCGTACCGTCGTGTACGAGGACCGAGAAGGTAATTTGAGGTGTCGGCCCATGTCGTGCGGTGTTCCACAGGGGTCTGTTCTTGGACCCCTCTTGTGGAACATAGGGTACGACTGGGCCCTTCGCGCCGATTTCCCCCCCGGGCTGGGTGTAATCTGTTACGCAGACGATACCCTGGTGACAGCCCGGGGGGCAAACTTCCAAGAGGCGGCGCGCCTGGCCACAGGGGGAGTCTCCCTGGTGGTCGGGCGCATTGAGGCGCTGGGCTTACGGGTGGCCCTAGATAAGACGGAGGCCCTATTATTTCATGGGCCTCGTCGTGGTCCACCCCCTGGCGCCTCAATCGTGGTCAACTCGGTCCTCGTACCGGTTCGGGCCCAGATGAAATATCTGGGCCTGATCCTCGACGGGAGGTGGCTCTTCGACGAGCACTTCCGACAGCTTGCTCCAAAGCTGGTCGGCGCTGCGTCTGCCCTAGGGCGACTCTTGCCCAATATGGGTGGACCCAGCGTCGCGACAAGACGGCTGTACACGGGGGTTGTCCGGTCAATGGCGCTGTACGGTGCACCGGTGTGGGCGGCGGCTCTGACCGCCCAGAATAGGGTACGCCTCTGGCGCCCTCAGAGGGTAATGGCGGTCAGAGCCATACGCGGTTACCGCACCGTTTCTACGGAGGTGGCATGCGCGTTGGCCGGAACTCCCCCGTGGGATTTGGAGGCGGAAGTGCTCGCCGAAGTTTATCGGCGAGTGGCTGACTCCCGGGCGGAGAGCGGATTTCGCCCTCCGCCCGAGGATGTGCGCGAGTGGCGCGAAGCCGCTCGCCGAGCCACGATGGCTCGTTGGTCGTTCCGGCTGGAGACTCCACGCGCTGGCTTCGCCGCCGTGGAGGCTCTCCAGCCGGTCATCGCCGAGTGGGCAGGGCGGCAGCACGGGACCCTTTCCTTCCGGCTGACGCAGGTGCTTTCCGGGCACGGTTGCTTCGGGAAGTACCTGCACTCGGTCGCTAGGAGGGAACTGAGTCCCGCCTGCCACCACTGCGACTGCAGTGAGGACTCGGCCCAGCACACGCTGGCGGTCTGCCCCGCATGGGCGGCGCAGCGCCGGGCCCTCACTGCAGTCATCGGAGTGGATCTCTCGCTACCGGCCGTAGTACGCTCCATGGCCGGTAGCGACAGTTGTTTTACCGCGGTCGCAACCTTCTGCGAGGTAGTAATCTCGCGGAAGGAGGCGGCGGAGAGGGCCCGGGAGGACGACCTCCACTCGGACCCGATCCGCCGCCGGCGAACCGGGCGGCGGAGGCCCGCCTATCACAGCCTCATGCCGCCCTGAGTGTGGCCGCGGGTGGACGGGGTGGGTTTCCCCTCCACCCGCATTAGTTTGGCCAGCCGCGAGGGGGCGGCGTCCGCGTGTGCCGGACGTCGCCTATAAAGAGAGGAACAATCATCGAGACGGAGCCCGCACCAGGAGCGGGCTGGCGCTAGGAGGGGTCCGGATGTCTTAACAACAGCTGTTCCCGGATCCCTCCTGTTACAGGCGCAGAGTGGCACACCGTGTGGTTTTAGTCGGTCCGAGTCCGACACACCACCCCGCCGCAAACCCCGGAGGGGTGACGGTCCGAGGGGATTTCCACACGTTAAAAAAAAAAAAAAAAAAAAAGGTTACTCAATTCTCTTCTAGGCATTTTGTGGATTTCATTAAGGGTTGTAACATTACAAAAATCTTTCATAGCACTTTGTACACATTCCTGACCCTGTGAAGAGATATAGTAGGACAGTGGAGACTTGTATTTCATGTTTTGTTAAAGATTAGATTTTATTAAAGTTTGTTCTTGGTTTAGATTTTGGCCTCACGTTTAGTTAGCTTTTAATAGAAGTGTAAAGGGGTATGCCAGGCCACCATAGTGGTTTAGGCCCTGAGTGCCCATATGTGAAAATGGATGAAAATATTTCTTTGACAGATAAATAATTTATTCACAAAAGACAAGTTAACACAAAACTTGGGGTTTCATAAATGTCAAGGTTTTTATTTTTTTTAGTGTAAGGGTTTAAACAAGCGCAATTAAGTTTTTGAACCCCTCCCGTATACATATACCTAGTTAATATTGTATTTATAATCCATCCATCCATGTCAGCCCATAAACCTCCCACTACTGAGCATCGGCCTCCTCCAAATGTGGATGAAGAATTTGGCCTGCTATACCATGCTGGCCAAACGGGTTGGTATAGTTTTCCTGCTCTTTTTTGATCTTAGATGGTTGAAAATGAAACTCAGTTTAAATAGTTAAACTTTTATTCATCATACACTACTAAAACATCATCAAAAAATGGAGCAGGAGGCAAAATATTACCTTGATGCCGTGCCCACCCCAAATACCATAGCACTGTCATGACATGGGCACAGCATCCTACTGTACAACGGCCAACAATGCAGTTGCAGCAGTATTGTTTGATAGCCTCGCTACCAGTTTCCGTATTGGTAACTAGTATATATATGAACTGATGTGTCGACTTGCAATTCTTGTTCTAAGTAGGTAACAATTGGAGCCAAAAATTAGTTTTTCCATTGTTCTATTCCTAGTCTCTAGAGACTTCTATTTGGTATGAACCGTTGGTCCTTATATGCTCTCCTTACTAATTATATTTTCCCTGTCAACATTATTATTTTGGAAATCTGCTCTGGCTCTATTGAGATTATGATCCCTAACATAATCTGAAAGGTCATTGTTTCTGTTCATATTCCTGTTCACAATTTCAATTATTTCAGTGGCATCATCTCTGTCTCGTAATCTGGTGTGATATTTATTTATAAGAGCAGCAGCAACAGAGAAATCTATCATTAGATGCTTGGAAGCTCTGTTGAAAAAGCTTTGCCTAAATATTTTAAACTAGTTTTAATATTCCATTCACCACTTCCACCACCCATCGACATAAAGTAACAGCTCTTGATTTATTTGCTTCTCTAGTTGTTAATTGTGACTCACCATCTTTTGGGGATAATGGTATATGGATATTATAGCCACAACTCCTTAGGAGCGGTAACGAGTCTCTAAAACCTTTGTGGAGAATAAATACATCCTCAGGTTCAAAAAATTGATGGCAAGGACTACTTTCAAACATTGTCGCTGTGTGCTAGGAGCTCTAATATAGTTAGGCTACTGCAGGCCATGAGATGGAGTTGTATTTCTTCCTTCAGCTTGTGCTTGAGAAGATTGAATGTTCAATAATGGGTGACTTGACACAGCTGATTCCCAATCTGAAGTAAAGCGAGCAGCTGCTCTTTCAGTCCTTCGCCAACAGTTATGACAAAGATGGGCTGATCTTGGCAACTGTCAAAGAAAAAAGATAAATGTTTTTTCTCTTAAAATGGTAAAACAACAATCCTCAGAAAATGATTCGACAAAGAAGTCTATCCCATGTAGGTACTTTTATTTGAATGAGCGAGTGTGGGTGTAATGCATTAATATGAAAGGAGTGGCAACGGATAGTGAGGTGCGTTACCAGCCAGACCAATGACTACAATGACTACTCTACTGAGTGTGATAACGAGTGAGAAGATTTTAATTAACAATTTATCTATGTGTTTAAAATAATATTTAAGTATGTTTATCAGCAGTCTGGTTACCACAGTAGAGGCTCTGCCTAGTTTGGGACCAGCCAGCCGTATGTGAGATGTTATTATTCTTTATTCTTAGAACATTACAATATAGCTATTATTCAACTACCTGGATAACTTTATCTCAGTCTAAGACACATTACAGCTATTTATTTCAAGTCTGATTGTAACCACTCTTAACTCTCTTTACAAAGTCAATTCCTAACAATAATATCCTATATTATCTTACCTCACATGGTGCAATTTGATGGGTAATAATATTCCTTATTTGTTCGCAATGTGGAGTGGTTAAAGCTAGATGACCCTTGCCTTAAAAGCAAAGTTCCACAGCTGATGCATACATGAATGTGGCCAACGAGAGTCTCAGGCCGTTGACTGGTTGGCATCCTGATTTCATTCCATGCATTGGTCCAACATGTATGACATACCAAACTATCACTCGAAACTTGCTAAAAACTTGCTAGAAATTAGATTATGTTGAGTTGTATAAAGCCATTTGCAGTTTTTTGTATGTAGGTTAGATGTATTTATTTACCTGCAGCTGTCCAACCCATCTTTGTATAAGGGATCAGCAATTTTCAATGCACGTCCAAGTTTTCGCGGGGGTTGTCGTTATCAGCAGGAGCGGAATCCATATGCAAGCCGTGGTTGTCAGGTAAAGAAGAATCGTCTGTCAGTATTCATGGTCAGAATCAACCCTTTAATATTAAATAATATCGAGTAACACGCACAAATCACGGTGATGCAAAGGCAAACAAAGTAATGATAAATTAACAACTGGGTAGCTTATTATTTAAAACTCAAATCAAACTGACGTTTGAGTAGTTTTAAAAAAATATTACTATAGTTGCCATTTAATAAACAAAATATCGTATTATCGATCGACGCAACAAGTAGATCAGTATTTTATATGCTCATTGTCAATGTATAATTATAATACAATAGAATTTTAAAATACTCAAATGTATATAAACAAAGTATAAGTAAGTAAAAAAGCTCAATGTGAATATTTTGTCAAAATACTATTTGATTTTTTTAAGAAAAGTTGGCAACCCAGAAAATGCAAATGTCAGTGTATTAAGATAAAATTGTTTTAGTGTTATTTAATTTGCCGAAAATTATTCTGTCTTTTATCCTGACTTGAATAGCAAGGAAAATTAAGAAAATTTAAATTATGTTTTTTCAGCAAAATACAATTTTTGGGCGTTCTGGGCCTAATATCGGCATTCCCCTTTGGTTATTGGTTTTGCACTTAATTTTCTCATGTTTGGTAGAGAGTTAATTTGTTGATGCTTCTCTACACCATTTTGGTAATTCTTTGTTAGTTTGGACCAACTTGAGTTTGTTAAAGGGATTTTTGTGCCCTTTCTTTTGGATCACTTAGTGACATTTTTGTTAGAGTTGAGTCACATTTGTTAAAAGCGTATTGCGCATTGCTATATATTAAAATTATTAATGTTATTTGTTACTATTATATATTAAAATTATTAATATTATTTGTTACTATTTCTATTTCTTTTGATGTTGGTGATATTGTTTGGAGAAGAAGTTTTGTTCAGTCTAATGCTCCAGTATATTTCGGCGAAGCCTGCACCTAAGTTTGTTAAGTGTAAAATTTTAGATAGGATTTCAGATAATGTTTACCTTTTGCAGGACCTTTTAAAGAACACCATTGGTCGCTATCACATTAAAGATATTATTAAGTATTAAAAATTCACTATTCGGTTATTAACTTTTAGTCTTAATTTGATATATTTGTTGGATTCAGCTTTTGTGTGTGGAAGTATGTAGATTGATGTATGCAAGGGAAGGGCAATATTTGTATGTTGATGTAGTGTGGGGAGTTCTTAACAATGTATTAACTTTAGGGCTTTAGCTCAAAAGTTTACTTAGGTCGTTTTGGTTTATTAATTTAGGAACTTCATTCATAATGGGAACAACATCAAAAGAATATTTTGTTTGTATTGTATTTGCACTTTTACCTAGTGTAGAGTGTTTTGTTGAAGTTAGATTCGCCCTCTTTTCAAGGGTTGAATGGTTTGTTTGTTAGATTCATGCATTTTTTTTCAAGTGTTGAATCATTTGTTTTTTGTTGGATTCACGTTTTTTTTTTAAGCGTTGAATATTTTGTTTGGTTTCTGTTGTATTGTGCCCGGTAGTTCGGTGGTGTTGAGCCGATCACAATACACAGGTTTTTTATATATTCTCACCGCCTTGTTGTGATGAATATTTTGTTTGGTTTCTGTTGTATTGTGCCCGGTAGTTCGGTGGTGTTGAGCCGATCACAATACACAGGTTTTTTATATATTCTCGCCGCCTTGTTGTGATGAATATTTTGTTTGGTTTCTGTTGTATTGTGCCCGGTAGTTCGGTGGTGTTGAGCCGATCACAATACACAGGTTTTTTATATATTCTCACCGCCTTGTTGTGATGAATATTTTGTTTGGTTTCTGTTGTATTGTGCCCGGTAGTTCGGTGGTGTTGAGCCGATCACAATACACAGGTTTTTTATATATTCTCACCGCCTTGTTGTGATGAATATTTTGTTTGGTTTCTGTTGTATTGTGCCCGGTAGTTCGGTGGTGTTGAGCCGATCACAATACACAGGTTTTTTATATATTCTCGCCGCCTTGTTGTGATGAATATTTTGTTTGGTTTCTGTTGTATTGTGCCCGGTAGTTCGGTGGTGTTGAGCCGATCACAATACACAGGTTTTTTATATATTCTCACCGCCTTGTTGTGATGAATATTTTGTTTGGTTTCTGTTGTATTGTGCCCGGTAGTTCGGTGGTGTTGAGCCGATCACAATACACAGGTTTTTTATATATTCTCACCGCCTTGTTGTGATGAATATTTTGTTTGGTTTCTGTTGTATTGTGCCCGGTAGTTCGGTGGTGTTGAGCCGATCACAATACACAGGTTTTTTATATATTCTCACCGCCTTGTTGTGTCGAATATATAAACCTTGTCCGCATTTTTAGAATTGTGTTTTTTCCCTTTGCCAATTTTAGGGTGAAGCATTGTTTTGTAACTCCATTAGAGTCGGTGACTAAGGTGTCCAACCGCACTCCTTGGATATTGATATCTTGTTAGATATTCAATTCCTAATGGATGTTGTTTTTGTGAAGTCTATTTTGTTGTTGTTTGTAGCTCCATTAGAGTCGGTGACGAAGGTGTCCAACCGCACTCCTTGGATATTGATATCTTGTTAGATATTCAATTCCTAATGGATGTTGTTTTTGTGAAGTTTATTTTGTTGTTGTTTGTAGCTCCATTAGAGTCGGTGACGAAGGTGTCCAACCCCACTCCTTGGATATTGATATCTTGTTAGATATTCAATTCCTAATGGATGTTGTTTTTGTGAAGTTTATTTTGTTGTTGTTTGTAGCTCCATTAGAGTCGGTGACGAAGGTGTCCAACCGCACTCCTTGGATATTGATATCTTGTTAGATATTCAATTCCTAATGGATGTTGTTTTTGTGAAGTTTATTTTGTTGTTGTTTGTAGCTCCATTAGAGTCGGTGACGAAGGTGTCCAACCGCACTCCTTGGATATTGTTGTCTTGTTGGATATTCAATTCCTAATGGTGGTTTGGTTTAGAGATTTGTTTTGAGAGTTAGTGTGATTTTGTTTGTAGAGTTTTTTGATTCTGTATTTGGTTTTTATAGTCCTTCTTTGGTGTTTGGATTTTGGTATTCTTGGAGTCTGTAGAGTTTTCGTGAGTTTTTAGAGTCAGTTTTTGGAGTTTTTGTAGAGTCAGTTTTGGAGTTTAGATGTTTTCAAATCTTTTTGTTTGTTGTATATTTTGTTTGAGTATTGACTTTTCGGCATAAAAGAAAGAGTCCTTTCTTTTAATTTTTTTTGGGAAGGTATGTAATGTAACGGTGCATTTCGCACCATTACAGAAAATTGAATCATCGACGTGTTTTTAGTTTGTCAGTCGAATTTTATGACGTTTCAGCGAGCTCTGATCGACGGTGAGACAGACGAGAATAATGAACGGTGCTGTTCGTCTATGGTAATTTATCGATTTAGTTTTTCTTGTTCTGGCAACATTTGGACGCGTTATAGTGAAAAGGCATTATGGCGTCACATTGGTTTTTGTCCGAGTCGGAGTAAGGTTTAGTTTTTGAAAATGTAATTTATTTGTTGTAAACGAGCCCTCGTTTACAACAATTTGTTTCATATTGTTATTTCATATTTTATTGTTTGGCCAATCTCGTTAAAGACTCAAGTTAATTGTTCGAATTGTTATTTCCATTGAAAAGGAATTAATTATAATGCCGCTGCTTTGTTTGTGAAACGTTTTGGGACCCTGATGAATCACGGTCTTTAATTTAAATTTAAGGTTTTTAGTTATACCTTAATTCTTTAATTTACACCTAAATTTCTTGTTATACCTTATTTTCTTATTGGATTATAATGTCATTGCGTTACATTTGGATTTTGCCTCACTGCCGGCCTGACCCGAGGATTTAGTTTGCTGTGGAGCACCTATAATAGTAGAAAAAGCTGTTTAGCTGTAGTCCATTATCAGGAACCTGGTAATATACTACCCCGCCACTTCCACCACGTGGGAACCGGAGTGAGATTTATTAGCCTTAGTTTGCCATCATTTCATTCGGACTGAGCCAAGGTCATTAGGTATGTTTTTTTATTAATTTGTTTGGCGTCGTGGCATCGGATACTGCAGGTCCCCAAGGGGTGTTATTTTTATTAAGGGAGTAGGTCGATGCTACAACTACCCTTAGATTTATTTCCTATTAAGTCTTTATGTGACTCTTAAAACATATTTAATTTTAGTTTGTTTTATTTGTTTATTTGAAACAGATTGCATTAACGACAGTACTAATTTGAGTATAAGAATTACATATTGTAATTAGAACCTTAAGATACCATGTACTCTACAGACACTACGGGATAATAAACTGCCACTTGAACTTAACATCTTTGTATTTAATAGCTGCCCCCCATCCTAGATTAAAAGTCTAGCGCTGACCGAGTTGTCCGAGGCATTTATTGTATTTGTGGTTGGTTGTCTGTGTTCATTTAAGGTGGAGGACCTGGCACCCGAGTTTATTCGGTTTGTTAGTATTTTTGGTGCCTCCAGTTAGTTTGTTTGTTTGTTTAAAACACAGACCACACGCAAAAATTTTATTTTTTATTTTTTAATATTACAAGGCATTATTAAAAATCTTTTTAAGAAATGTGAAGAAGATAAAACTGACCCTTATATAGCTTTGCTTATGTATAGAAACACACCTAAAGACACAGGACACTCGCCTTCACAATTATGTATGTCAAGAAGTTTACGCACTAAAATACCAGTCACTGAGTCACAACTTTCACCGAAACTAGTAAATATGAATCTTCTTAAATATAATATTGAAAAACAGAAAAAGTATACAACACTTTATTATAATCAACACCCAAAACCCTTGAGTAAACTGAACATAGGTGATAAGATTTACTTCAAGCATCAACCACACAATTCACACAGTCAATGGGTGCCAGGTACAGTTTCACAGCAGTGTGATGAACCTCGTAGTTTTGTCATTCAGTCGCCGCACGGTAAAATCGTGAGCACATATTAAAACCACTATGTCCTGTCTCTGAAGCTGCACCTGAAAACAAAACAAATGTAAACAATGATATTACAAATAAGGTACCAAGTAATTGTAACCCTACTATTAATGATACGCCGAAGATGACACGTTCGGGTCGCAGTGTTAAAAGGCCACAACGTTATCTTTGTTAAGGATTAAGGGGATAATTAAAGATACAATGACATAAAACGTGTCTTTTATTAATATCTCTAAACAATAAAGGAGTGCGTATAACCTACAGAGCCTTGCTTGACAACCGAAGCAGTGTTGCCATTACAATCCAATATTATATTAAGTATGTTCAATAAATCATTGTTAATTAACACCTCCCCCCAATGATTTATATTAACAGAACTAACATTACACTAATTTCTAACATTACAATGAATAAATAAGAACTAACATTACAATGGCTTTTATTAACAGAACTAACAAACTAAAAATACACAATGCGAACTAAACTTTATTCCAATCCTAATTTATGTACAAAATAATTATGAGAGGTTCTGTTTAATGGTTTCGTAAAAATATCGGCTATTTGTTGCTTTGTAGGTATATACATAACACGAATTTCCTTACATTCTATTTTATGTTTAATAAAGTTGTATTTTACGTCCACATGCGTCATCCTTTTTTGATCAGGATTACATACAGAAAACATTGTACTTTTATTGTTTTCATATATGGTAGTGGTATTACAACTAACGTCTAACTTATTTAATAATTTCCTAATCCAACAAGCCTCCAGAGCGGCTTCATTGAGGGAGTATAACTCTGCCTCAGTAGTGCTTAAAGCTACAGTGCTCTGCTTTTTGCAACGCCAAATAACACTGTTGTCAAACACTTTAAATACATAACCAGTTATAGATTTCCTATCTTTACCTACTGCAAAACTAGCATCAGCATATCCAACTAGTGCTTCGGAATTACAATTCTTATAATATTTTAAATTATAATTAATGGTACCCTTAATGTATCTTAAAATCCTTTTCAAGCATTGCCATAACCTTTCTGATGGTCTAGATTGATATCTTGCTAAATATGAAACAGTAGCACACAAATCAGGTCTTGAACCTACTACAGCATACATTAAAGAACCTATACAAGCTCTGCATTTATGCTCTAAAGAGTAATCAACCGTACAACCATCAAGATTAACATTAACTTCCATGGGTGATTCACTAGGATTTGCTTCAGACATACCAAAATTTGTCAATATAGATTCTAAATACTCTTTCTGGTTAATATACAAACAGTCACTATCCTGAATAATATTAATACCCAAATATTTTAAATTTTTAGATCCTAGATCTTTCATTTTAAATTCTGTATTTAAAGTTTCTTTAAAATTATTTATCCTTGAATTATCCTCACCTATAATTAATAAATCATCCACATATAACAAAATGTAAATACCATCCCTTAAATATAAACAATAATCACTTTCTGCCCTTTGAAACCCTTTACTTTTCATAAAATCATAAAATTTATTGTACCAATTTTTTCAAGATTTTTTAAGACCGTAAAGTAATTTTTTAAATTTCAAGACATAATTTTTATTTATATTTACACCAGGTGGGGGCTTTAAGTATACAATATCATCAATTTCACCATGAAGGAAAGCACCTTTAACATCCATTTGATGAATTAAATAATTCCTTTGAACAGCAACTGATAAAAGAACTCTGAGAGTTTGCAATTTCAAAACTGGAGAATAAATGTCGGTAAAACTACCTTCCTGTTGAAACCCCCTTGTAACTAATCTAGCTTTATATACATCACCCGCCTTTTTTGTAAAAATCCATCTACAATCAATTAACTTAGCATCTTTTGATTTTTTTACAACTTCCCAAGTCTTATTATCCTCTAAAGATTTAATTTCTTCATTTACCGCTTCATACCACCTATTTTTATCGTCATAAGAATCTATATCATCATACTTTTCCGGGACATTACCATTAGAACAAGATAAAAATGATGCCATTAATATACCATCCAAATCAGAATCATCAGTGACAAATTCTTGTAAATATTTTGGTTTAGTTTTCTTTCTTTTCTCCCTAGAATTAACATCATCTGTATCCCTTCCCTCAGGTTTAAATGACTCTAAATAATTATCAGAAGTTAAAGGGGTTTTGGTTTTCTCAGGACTACTACTACTATCTTTTTCTTTCTTATCCGAGACAGATTCTACATCAATACTAATAGTTTCAGGGGACTCTGAACATGTTTCTTCCCTAAACAATACATTTCGTTCTATGTGTATCCTCCTTTCATTAGCATCCCATAATCTGTATCCCCCAGGAGCATACCCAACCATTTTCAATTTCACACCACGAGGATCTAACTTCATTCGGAGTTTTTGGGGAATATGGGCATACGCAGATGACCCAAATATTCTAAAATTAGAAACATTAGGACGTCTTCCCTCCCACATTTCAAATGGTGTAGCATTGAGCGAAGCAGTGGGACTACGATTAGTGACATATACCGCATATCGCAGGGCCTCGCCCCACAGCACTTTAGGAAGCTGTGAATCTAACAATAATACACGAGCTTTTTCAGTCAGAGTACGATTCATTCTTTCAGCTACTCCGTTCATATCGGGATTATATGCAGCAGTATACTGCAATACTATGCCCTTATCATCACAAAAAGATTTAAAATTTCTAGAAATATACTCACCACCATTATCTGACTTTAACTTCAATATACCATGACAAATGATTACAAGCATAATTATAATAAGTCTTAAAATATTCAAAAACTTCAGACTTGTCTCTTAATAAGTAAACTGCGGTAAAGTGGGTAAAATCGTCTATGAAAGTAACAAAATGTTTATACCCGTCCCACGTAGAAGGGCTAACAGAACAAACGTCGGTATGTACTAGTTCTAAGGGTTTCCGAGCCTTATACATTTTCCCATTAAAAGGAAGGCGTGTAATCTTAGCAAGAATGCATGGTTCACAATGTCTATTTTCTAAAAAAATTCTTTCAAATCAGTTAAACCATCAACCATATTTTTCTTTACTAAAGTTTTCAAACTACTATAGCTTAAATGAGAAAATCGTTTGTGCCAAATTTCTACTGAATTATCACTGGTGTCTGATTTTGCACCGTAATAACAATCATTAAATATTACTTTAAATTCTATAAAATAAAGGGACCCTAGTCTATGCTCAACCATAAGCAATTCATTGGTTTGTGAGAAAACTTTAACTTCCCCTTTATTAAAGATGATCTTTAAACCATGCTTTTCCATTTTGGAAACAGATAATAATTTTTTTCTTAATTGTGGTACATAATACACATCATTTAATATAATATCAACTTTAAAATCACTTAAATAACCTTTTATTGTTCCTATACCAACAGCCTCTAAATCAATGCCATTTTTGGCAGCTGAAATTTTAATTGGCTTATCCAGTTTACAATAATTAAAGAATAAACTAATGTCATTTACAAGATGAAATGAACTACCTGAGTCAACAACCCATTTAAAACTATTTTTATTCTGCTGTTCGGTGTCGGGGCTAAAGGATACAAAACTTACAAATTTGTTACCTTCAGTATTTTCAGTGCCTGTAAGAAATGACTTTCCTCTACCTCTCCCTTGGGTCTGGTAATGAGTTGCCTTACTGTCGTTTCGGCCTCCGTTGTATTTCCAGTCGCTACGTCCACATCTATAACACAAGAAGATTGAAGAGTTAAGGGATTTGGTAGCTCCTCTGTTGCGTTTTTCCTCTTGCATTTTCCGTTCGTCGAATTTCATATCGGACAACTCTCTTCTTATAAATAATTTAGATCTTGTACCTTTCTTCTTAAAACTGTCTTCCATGCTTTTAATCATTTGATAAGCAGATCTGTCCTTTAAGTTTTCGAGGTGACTGTCGGCGGTTGCCGCTATTATGACAGCCTGGGCCTTAGCTTCCAATTGCTTCTTATCCGCAGATTTACTAAAGTCCTCCTTTTTGATCGCCTCTATTACTCCATTATCCCGCAGGATACTTTTCAATCGGAATTCCCACGCGTTGTAATTGTCCCCCGCGAAAGGGACAATTTGATATTTTTCTTTTGACATTTTCTGTCCTTTAACACTTAATCCACTATAAAACGCGATGGCCGTCCTGGGCCCATAACCCTGTTAAGGATTATTAAAGATAATTAAAGATACAATGACATAAAACGTGTCTTTTATTAATATCTCTAAACAATAAAGGAGTGCGTATAACCCACAGAGCCTTGCTTGACAAGCGAAGCAGTGTTGCCATTACAATCCAATATTATATTAAGTATGTTCAATAAATCATTGTTAATTAACAATCTTCAATAGTTTTAAGTCTTAGTTGTATAGTTTTCATATATTTTCCATGTTAACTTCATAACCTGAACTTGGATTTGTATAACTATATCTTTGCGGGTTATTTAGAATGTCAAATTCAAATGACGTTTAATAGCTGTCATATTTGACAAGCTGCGTTCAATTCATTGATTTGTACAGTTTCCACGGCTTGCAAAATAAATTAAATAAATAAAAATAAATTTACTAAAAATAATTAAGTAAAAATAAATAAATATTTTTCTTATAATTACATCAAGCCTTGGACTCTTCGATTAGTTCTTAAAAGGGAAGATGTTAGATATATGGCAACATTGTGATTCTTTTCCCTTCTTGGTCATGGCCGCGCTTAGCGAGTCCTCTGAATTAGCTTAATAAAAGTCAGTCTTATAATAAGTGTTTCTTTAAAACATAACCACCACCTATTACACTCTTTCAAAGAGCTTGCACACCTCGTCAAGCAACACTATGGGCCGGTAGGCGGACGGTGAGTCCGCCGGGCGCCCCTCCTTTCGGATGAGGACCAGTTTCCCCGTCTTCCACAATTTCGGAAACTGGCCCCGCTCGAGGCATGCGCTGAAGAACCTTCGCAGTCGGGGCTCGAGAGCTTCGTCGACTAAGGCCAGGACCCACTCTCGGCCAGGAATGCCATCGGGTCCCGGGGCGGTGTTTTTAGCTTTAAGCCGTAACACCGCTGTTGAGTTTTCAGGTTAAATGATGAAGTCCACCATAGCCAGTAAGTATGTCTTTATTTTCATAAGTTATATTACAATGCAATACGCATGTCCGCCATAGCTAAGTCTAAGTGTAGTGACGTACCACTGACAAGTATCGAGAGACGATAGTAGTGTTGTACTACCTAACATCTCCCTTTTTTTTTTTTATAAAAAAGATTAACTTTAACATCTTAAATGTATTATAATAATTAAAATGAATTTTTACATATTACCTACAAGATTCCATGGCTATCATTAATTAATTATTTTTTTCTATAATTAAAACCAATATGTAATGTTTTCTTCAAGCCATGAAAACTTTTACAAATCTATATTTACTTTTCTCTTGCCTGTAATAAAAATAAAAAAAAATAAACAAGAATCTATGGATATCAAAATACACTATATGACTGTCAACATGACAATAGACAGTTCTGACATTGACACATATCTATTAGCTTAATTATAACAAAATTACTGGATAATTACACAAGACAACATTAACAATAACGCTTTGGCTTTTTAATTACACGCCCTGAACGGGTTGTTATTTGTGTATTATTCGTACTAGGCTTAGAGTTAGTAGTATTATCCTGTGTGCTAATTTGACTTTCAGTTTCAGGTACAGTATCAGTCATGGAATCGGTTGAGTTGGAAGTAGAAGGCTTTAAAATGTGTTCACGGCTTCTACGGAAGATGCCTTGAGGTGACTTGATAATGTAACTGCGTGGATGAACATCTTTTTGTGATACTACACCCGGAATCCAAGTATCTTGTGGTTTGTGCTTAAAGTAAATTTTGTCATCATGTTTGAGTGCTGATAGTGACTTTGAATCCTTATTGTAATAAAGTGATGATTTGAATTGTAGTTTTTTAATGTTTTCCTTTAAGCTTCTGATATCAGCAGTGCAAGGTGTGAGTGAATGTTCTGATGTAGGCAGTTTTGTACGCAACTGTCTTGACATACATAACTGTGATGGAGAATAACCGGTCTGTTTTGGTGTATTCCTATACATTAAAAGTGCTAAATAAGGGTCTGTATTATCTGCTTTGCATTTCTTTAGTAGGGTTTTAATAGTACCTATTGCCCTTTCTATCATTCCATTAGATCTGCTTAGGTATGGACTGGAAGTTGTGTGTTCTATTCCCCATGTTGTAATAAAATTTTTAAATTCTTTACTGTTAAAAGGAGGTCCATTGTCTGAATGCATAACTTCTGGGATTCCGTGACGGGCAAAAATAGATTTTAAGTGAGTTATGACTGTCTTTGAATTTGAATCTGACGTTAATAATGCAAGCTCTATATACTTTGAAAAATAGTCTATTAATATTAAGTACTTATTACCATTTATTTCAAAAATATCTATACCTACTTTACTGAAAGGTAGCATTTTATAGTCATGGTGTATCAATGGCTCCTTTGAATTATTTCTTCGAAAAGTTAGACAAACATGACATTGGTTTATATATTTCTCAATATCATTGTTCATTTGAGGCCAATAAACTGTAGATTTTGCCAGGCGTATGCAACTATTGATACCTTGGTGACCTTCATGAACTAATTTTATGACATACTCTCTCATATTCTCTGGAATCACAATGTTATTGCCTTTGAATAATATATTGTTTACAACATGTAACTGATCTTTTATAGTAAAATATTGTTTGACCAACTGACTGACTGACTTTTTATGTTCTGGCCAACCATTTTGACAAAGTGAAATAATTTGACTTAAAGTTGAATCGTTTTTTGTATTTTCCTGAATTTCTAATAACTTTTCTGGACTAACTGCTAGATTTCTAAATAAAAGATTGACATGAAGATCAAGGTCTTCGTCTAAATCTGTAAGTGTACCTGCTGGAAGGGCTGACCTTGAAAGTGTGTCTGCAATGTATAGGTACTTACCAGGTTTGTATAGCACATTTAAATCGTATGGTTGCAGCCTCAGCATGATTCTTTGTAACCTTGCTGGAATATCGAAAAGTGGTTTTTTGAATAAGGTAATTAGTGGTTTATGGTCTGTTTCAACAGTTACTTTTCTACCATATATATATTGGTGAAATTTGGTACAGCCATATAGAACCGCTAGAAGTTCCTTTTCGATTTGAGCATAATTTTGCTGACAAGTACTTAGTGATGCTGATGCATAAGCTATGGGCTGTTGCTCATGTAAAATTACAGCTCCTAGAGCATCTTTGGATGCATCAACCGACAGTATTATTTCTTTTTTATGTAATAATAAAAAAATAAAAAATTGAAATTATGTGTATTGGGTTTGTTTTAAAAGAAATATAACTAAATTGGTAAATTGGTGGCATCAAATAGAAACAAAATAACAAAATAAAAGTCTCGGGCGCCAGATACCACCTTAAAAGAACACAGAACCCACCACAAACACAACAAATACCTCGGACATCTCAGCCAGCACCGAACCTTTTTAAAACAAAGCGGGAGGACAGCTAATGAATACAAGATGTTAAGTTCTATTGGCAGTTTATTATCCCGTAGTGTCTGTAGAGTACAATGTGTCTTATGTCTCTAATTACAATAGGTAATTCTTATACACAAATTAGTACTGTCATTAATGCAATCCTTTCCAATAAGAAAAATATAAGGTTAAATAAATTTTAAAGAGTCACATAAAGACTAAATAGACAAAACAGTAAACTCTAAAGGTAGACATAGCATTGACCTACTCTCTAATAAAAAATAACACCCCTTGTGGACCTGCAGTGTTCAATGCCACGTCGCCAAGAAAAATATAACAAAACTACATACCAATGACCTTGGACCAGTCCGAATGACATGAAATCAAACCAACTCCGAAACTTCTCACTCCGGTTCCCACGTGGTGGAAAAGGCGGGTCAGCACTCCCAGGCTCCAGACAATGGCGTACAGCTAAGCAGCTTTTTCTACCATTCTGGCGCTCCACAGCAAACTAATTACTTGGGGTTAAACTCCGGGGAGAGACCAAAAATCGAATGCCACGCTAGGACATTCCAATAAGAAAGTAAAATAATTTAGGTGATGTAAAGACTTTAGATATAAGCTAAAAAGAAACCCTGATTCATCTGCAAATAAGGAAAAATTATAGGTTAAAAGCCTATCTCACAGTATGAATCATAACTCTGACAAGAAATCATATTTCACTTACCAGGGTTCCAAAACGTTTCACAAATCAAGCGGCGGCATTATAAGCATTATAAGCATTGCCTGTAACCAATTAAACAAAGAGTTAAAACCACAAATTCCGCCAAGCCAAGCGTGAAGCACGTGGCCGAACAAACTCACCTTTTTTATCAAAAATAATCACTCGATCCACTAGCTCGAGTCTTAACTAGGTTGGCCAAACATTTAAAGAGGAAATAGGCCCTCGTCCATATCAAATAAATACGGATTTCTAAAAAATTAAATGACCAAACTTGGTTTGCCTCACTTCTCTCGGCGGCCGATCCAAAAGTGAAAGTCAAAGTGATACCAGTGCAATAGCCTGTCGCTCTATAGAGCGGGGAAACAAAAAATGTTGCCAGCACAAGAAAAATAAATCGACTAACTACTGCGGGCGAACAACATCGATTATTACTCTCGTCCGTCCCTCGACCATCGGCACACGCAGAAACGACAAAAAATTCAACCTAACAAAACAAAAACGAGACTAAGGTTCAAATTACTGTAATGGCGCGAAATGCACCGTTACATTACATACCTTCCCGAAAAAAAATAAAAGAAAGGACTCTTTCTTTTATGCTGAAAAGTCACTACTCAACAACATATCAAACAAAAAGATTGCAAAATAACTAAACTCCAAAACTGACTCTACCAAAAACTCTACTAAAACTCTACAAACTCCAGGAATACAAAAATCCATACGCCAAAAAGGACTAGGAAACTAAATATAAGATCAAAATAAACTCTACAACAAAAACACACAAACCCAAAAACAAATCCCTCCACCAAGCTACCATTAAGACTGGAAAGTCCAAAAAGTGCGGTTGGACACCCTCGTCACCGACTCTAATGGAGCTACAAACACAACACAATATACTACACAAACTGCTTCCATTGGGAACTGTACATCTAAAAAGATACCAGCTTCCATGAAGTGCGGTTGGACACCCTCGTCACCGACTCTAATGGAGCTGCAAACTACAACAAAATACACTAACAACAACAAAGTAAACTTCACAAACAACATCCATTAGGAATGGTATCTTAAAAGATATCAATATCCAAGAAGTGCGGTTGGACACCTTCGTCACCGACTCTAATGGAGTTACGAACTACACAAAACAAAACAACATCCATCAGGAAATGCATATTTCAAAGATATCAAATTCCAAGAAGTGCGGTTGGACACCTTCGTCACCGACTCTAATGGAGTTACAAAATGCTTCACCCTAACATTCAAACACATGTCAAACATGTCGAACCAAACAAAATATTCATCCCAACAAGGCGGGGAGAATATATAAAAACTGTGCATTGTGATCGGCTCAACTCCACCGAACTACCGGGCACAATGCAACAGAAACCAAACCAAAATATTCATCACAACAAGGCGGTGAGAATATATAAAACCTGTGTATTGTGATCGGCACAACTCCACCGAACTACCGGGCACAATACAACAGAAACCAAACAAAAATATTCAGCACAACAAAACGGTGTGAATATATAAAAAACCTGTGCATTGTGATCGGCTCAACCCCACCGAACTACCGGGCACAATGCAACAGAAACCAAACAAAAATATTCAACACAACAAGACGGTGTGAATATAAAAAAACCCTGTGTATTGTGATCGGCTCAACTCCACCGAACTACCGGGCACAATACAACAGAAAGCAAACAAAAACATCCACGCTTAAAAAAACGTGAATCCAACCAACAAACCAGTCATCACCTGAAAAAGAGTGAATCCAACAAGAAACAAAACATTCAACACCTGAAAAAAAGTGTGAATCCAACAAACAACCCGTTCAACCCTTGAAAAGAGGGTGAACCTTACTCCAACAAAACACTCTACACTAGGTAGAAGTGCAAACAAAATACAAACAAAATATTCTTTTGATGTGGTCTCTATTATGAATGAAGTTCCTGAAATTAATAAACCAAAAAGACCTAAGTAAACTTTTGAACTTTTAAACCCTAAAATTAATATATCGGTAAGAATACCTTACACTACATCAACATACAAACTACAATAACCTAGCATACAACAATCTACATACTTCCTCACACAAATGTAGAATCCAACAAATATATCAAATTAAGATCTAAAGTTAATGACCGAATAGCGGAATTTCAACACTTAATAATATCTTTAATATGATAGCGACCAGTGGTGTTCTTTATAAGGTCTTGCAAAAGGTAAACATTATCTGAAATCTTTTCTATAATTTTACATTTAATAAACTTAGGTGCAAGCTTTGCCGAAAAATATGCTGGAGCGCTAGAACTGAATAAAACTTCTTATCCAAACAATATCACCAACATCAAAAGAAATAGTAACAAATAATATTAATAATTTTAATATATAATAGCAACAAATAATATAAATAAATTTAATATAAAGCAATGCGCTTTTAACAAATATGACTCAACTCTAACAAAAAATATCACTAAGTGATCCAAAAGAAAGGGCACAAAAATCCCTGTAACAAACTCAAGTTGGTCTAAACTAACAAAAAATTACCAAAATGGTGCAGAGAAGCATCAACAAATTAACTCTCAACCAAACATAAGAAAATTAAGTGTAAAACCAATAACCAAATTTACACTTCCAACAAAAGCTAACTAAATGTGAGGTCAAAATCTAAAGCAAAAACAACTAACAAAATCCAATCTTTAACAAAACATGAAATACAAGTCCCTACCGTCCTACTGTACCTCTCCACAGGGTTACTCTGAGGTGTGTACAATGTGTTATAAAAAATTTAGTAATGTTGTAACCTCTCATGAAATCTACAAAATGTTTAGAAGTGAATTGAGTACCATTATCGCAAACTATTAATTTAGGACAACCAAATTTAAGAAATATCTCTTTTTCAAGGATTCTACAAATGGATACGGTGGTAGCTTTTACTAGTGGAAAAACCCAGCAAAATTTTGTGAAGACAACTACAACTGAAAGAATATATTTATGTGAGGTGCTGTGCTTATAGGCTTTACATGTGTCAAAAGATTTAATGTAATTTTGAACCTCATTAAACATACCGTTCCAAACATAATGTTGTTTTAATTTCTTAGTGGTTTTATGAATCCCAAGATGACCAGAATTAATATCATCATGGTTAGACTTAATAGTATCAAGAATGTGTTCCTAGGAATAACAATTTTCCAATTTAATCTACTATCCAGATTTAATTTATTCTTACAAAATTTATATAATGTGTTGTCATCAACCCTGAAATTTTTATATCTAGAAGGGAACTTTTGACAATTAACGAATAGTCCCAAACCACTTGGCAGCAGTACCAGCAAGCAGGTCAGCGAACGAACCAATCAACACGGCCTCATGAAAGTTCCTGAATACAAAGTAGTCCTCAACACGAGTGATAAATTCTCTAACACAGGTCTTACCGTCAAAGATTATCTTGCTCCTAGTTAAATCAGGCAGCTTCGTAGTATAGGCAGGCATATTCCTCCTAACGTGTTCATTCATGCTGTTGAACGAAGGCAGACTTGGTGCAAGAGCAGGAGTATCACGAACATATGACAAGTCCAATGGGACGCTCATCTCCGCTGACTCATCCGCAGTCGTGCCAACATCCACATTGGCAGGCGACGTTGAAGGTGGAGCCTCCTTGTCCATATTACAAACCGACAATAACCACACAATTCCAAAACAGCCGCTCAAAGGTTAAGATCTTTAAAGTTAATTAAGTTTAAATTTATTCAAAAGTCACTGTTGTGAAAACCTAGGTTTAAATTATTTAAAAGTTAATTGTTGTGAAAGGATAAGTTTAAATTTATTTAAAAGTTAAGTGTTGTGAAGAACCAGGTTCAAATTTATTTAAAAGTTGAATATTGTAAAGAAAAGTCTAAATTGATTTAAAAGTGTAGTGAAAAAGGCTAAGTTTTAATTTAAATATCTAAGTTCTGTATTAAAAAGGATTTAAGGATTGCAGTAACCACTAACAATTGTTCTAGTAACTAGATAATAACAGCAAGGCTAAGCTAAGTTAAGTTAATCTTAATTTACAATAAGTTATATTATAATAATTCCAAAGCGGAGGTATCTATAAAATGTTTCTTGAGCAGACTTATAATTAACATTCAAAGCTAATAAATTGTAACACAAAATGTTTCAGTAACTATACCCTTAATTGAGAATACAATAGGCAGCAGTATAACTTAAATTATTGTTGTTTGTTAAAGCAAAAATAACATTGTAAAGGAAAGTCACAATGTTGTAAATTATTATTGAAAAATTGTAAAAATAACCTCACTTAATGATAATACAATTATAAAATACACAAGGTATGTAAGAAAAATATAGGATGCAGTAAAGACAGTATCTAATCAGTTATCTAATTAACCTACAGACACTACTTCAGTCCCTGAGCGCTGGCGACAATTGTAATAATAAAAAATTAAAAAATTTATTTATATGTGTGAGTTTGTTATAAAGAAATAAAACTAAAATTGGTGAAAATTGGTGGCATCAAATAGAAACAAAATAACAAAATAAAAGTCTCGGGCGCCAGATACCACCTTAAAAGAACACAGAACCCACCACAAACACAACAAATACCTCGGACATCTCAGCCAGCACCGAACCTTTTTAAAACAAAGCGGGAGGACAGCTAATGAATACAAGATGTTAAGTTCTATTGGCAGTTTATTATCCCGTAGTGTCTGTAGAGTACAATGTGTCTTATGTCTCTAATTACAATAGGTAATTCTTATACACAAATTAGTACTGTCATTAATGCAATCCTTTCCAATAAGAAAAATATAAGGTTAAATAAATTTTAAAGAGTCACATAAAGACTAAATAGACAAAACAGTAAACTCTAAAGGTAGACATAGCATTGACCTACTCTCTAATAAAAAATAACACCCCTTGTGGACCTGCAGTGTTCAATGCCACGTCGCCAAGAAAAATATAACAAAACTACATACCAATGACCTTGGACCAGTCCGAATGACATGAAATCAAACCAACTCCGAAACTTCTCACTCCGGTTCCCACGTGGTGGAAAAGGCGGGTCAGCACTCCCAGGCTCCAGACAATGGCGTACAGCTAAGCAGCTTTTTCTACCATTCTGGCGCTCCACAGCAAACTAATTACTTGGGGTTAAACTCCGGGGAGAGACCAAAAATCGAATGCCACGCTAGGACATTCCAATAAGAAAGTAAAATAATTTAGGTGATGTAAAGACTTTAGATATAAGCTAAAAAAGAAACCCTGATTCATCTGCAAATAAGGAAAAATTATAGGTTAAAAGCCTATCTCACAGTATGAATCATAACTCTGACAAGAAATCATATTTCACTTACCAGGGTTCCAAAACGTTTCACAAATCAAGCGGCGGCATTATAAGCATTATAAGCATTGCCTGTAACCAATTAAACAAAGAGTTAAAACCACAAATTCCGCCAAGCCAAGCGTGAAGCACGTGGCCGAACAAACTCACCTTTTTTATCAAAAATAATCACTCGATCCACTAGCTCGAGTCTTAACTAGGTTGGCCAAACATTTAAAGAGGAAATAGGCCCTCGTCCATATCAAATAAATACGGATTTCTAAAAAATTAAATGACCAAACTTGGTTTGCCTCACTTCTCTCGGCGGCCGATCCAAAAGTGAAAGTCAAAGTGATACCAGTGCAATAGCCTGTCGCTCTATAGAGCGGGGAAACAAAAAATGTTGCCAGCACAAGAAAAATAAATCGACTAACTACTGCGGGCGAACAACATCGATTATTACTCTCGTCCGTCCCTCGACCATCGGCACACGCAGAAACGACAAAAAATTCAACCTAACAAAACAAAAACGAGACTAAGGTTCAAATTACTGTAATGGCGCGAAATGCACCGTTACATTTAGGATCGTAATATGTGAGAACTGGTGATGAACTTATTAGACTCTTGACTTTAGTGAATTCTAGTTCATGCTTTTGTGTCCAAATCCATTCATTTTTGTTGCCTAACAGTTGTCGAAGATGTGAAATTTCTTGTGATAAATTTTTAATAAAAGGACCTAAGTAATTCACCATTCCTAAAAATCTTTGGAGTTCTGTAATATTAGTTGGACTTGGCATGTTTACAATTGCATCAACTTTGGAAGGATCGACTCGAACTCCGTCCTGACTGAAAATGTGACCTAAATATTTGACTTCAGTACAGCATATTTTGGACTTTTCATTATTAAATTTTAAGTTTATAGACCGTGCTCTTTCTATGACTTTATTAAATATGGCATTATGCTCATTGATGTCTTTAGCATGAATTAAAAAATCGTCCATCATAATCTTAACACCCTGAATGTCATTGAAACGTTTAACCATCTCATTATGGAAGATTTCTGGTGCTGAAGTAATACCAAAAGGTAAGCGTGTGAACCTGTACCGACCAAATGGGGTTATGAATGTACACAGCTTTGAGGACTCTTCTGATAATCTCAACATCCAGAAGCCTTTGTTGGCGTCTAAAGTTGTAAAATACTTTGACCCAGACAGTTCTGTTTTTATTTCATCTAAAGTTGGTAATGGATAATGGGGTCTCATGATAGCTTCATTGAGTTTGTTTGGATCTATACAGAGTCTAATTTTACCATCTTTCTTAGTAGTTAAAACAATAGGACTTACCCACTCCGTTGGCTCGTCAACCCTTTGTATGATATTTTGTTTTTCCATCTCCTGAAGTTCCTTTTTGAGTGGTTCCCGGAGTTGAAATGGAATTCGTCTGCAGGCTGCGACGTTTGGAGTGGCATCTGGCTTCAGCTTGAGCTTTACTTCTAGATCTGTGATACACCCTATACCATTTATCAAATCATGAGGAAGCTGTGGAACCAAATCAATGTTGTGCACCCTTTTAATTAAGTTCAGTGTTTGACATGTGTCCCTGCCTATGATATTTTTACAATTTAGGTCAGCAACATGAAAATTGACTGTATAACTATTGTTATTATATTTAACAGGTAAGTTGCATTGACCAATAGTCGGTATGATGTCACCACTAAATGAAGATAACCTATGAGTACTTTTATGTATCATGTTGGTTTGAATGTGTAGAGTTTCAAATGTATGCACCGAAAGAATGTTAGTGTCTGCACCAGTATCTAGAACAAAATCTATGTTTACATTGTTTATTGAGAGTACCATTTTCCATGACTGAGTATTGACTGAATTTACACTAATTGTGCCTAGAAAAAAGTTGTTATTGTTACAATCATTACTATTATGAGCCTCATCTATGTTAATGTTGTTAACACTTTTACATACTTGAGCAAAATGGTTATACTTTCCACACTTCCTACATTTAACGCCTTCTGCCGGGCATCTGAACCTGTGGGTCTGACCACATCTGGAGCAAATGCTGTTCTTACTTGATGACTGCGACTGAGGACGTTTTGATTCCGACTTCGGATATTCTTTTATGCTACGTGAAAATTTGGAGACCTGGCCTATGATTGGTTCTTCCAGTGTTTTCACCTGTATCCTTGTTGCTTCCATGCTTTTAGCTAGCATTACTGCTTTGTCCAAAGATGTTGGCTTGTCTGTCAGTATTCTCTCCTTGATGTACTGATTGTTAGCATTCAAGTTTAAACTAAAGATGTCACGTAAGATGCTGTCTTCTAGTGTACTCAATTCACATTGTTTTGCGATATTTCTCAAGTCTGTTGTGTACATATCAATGGATTCATCTAAGCCTTGTCGTCTGTTAAATAGTTTGTGGCGTTCCATTGTTACATTTACTTGCGGCATGAAATGTAGGTTGAACCTCTCTGTCAGTTCTGCAAAACTTACAGTGTCGATGTCCAGGTTAAAAGAATAGAATGTCGTGAGTGCGTCTGTGCCCAAGAAATGTAGAAGTATGGCGACTTTTCTAGCGTCGTTTTCCTGTTCTAAATTATTAGCCCGCATATAAATTTTGAGCTGTGTGAGCCAGTTTTTCCATGCCAATGGCATATTTGAATTATTTATGTCCAATGGCTGGATGAAGCTACTGATTACTTTCGATGTCGTTGTCGGCGTTGGCGGCTTCTTGTCGTCGGTCATTTTTTACCTTTTTTCTCTAGTAGAATGTGCGCACGACTGGAATGTGGAGCGTGTTACGCGTTGTTCACTACTTCTGACACCATGTTGAGTTTTCAGGTTAAATGATGAAGTCCACCATAGCCAGTAAGTATGTCTTTATTTTCATAAGTTATATTACAATGCAATACGCATGTCCGCCATAGCTAAGTCTAAGTGTAGTGACGTACCACTGACAAGTATCGAGAGACGATAGTAGTGTTGTACTACCTAACAACCGCCACCCTTAGTTCCACCCCAGTGACCTCAGGCACGTTGTCGTCATCCACGTTAGGCGCCTCAAGCGCCGGAGGCGGAGCCATCTGTGGCCGAGTATGCTCCACCACTCGCGTTGGGAACAGAGAGCCAAAGACCCTCTCAAGCAGCTCGGTGACAACCGAGTTTTTAAAACAAATTCTATTAATTTGCTTCTACTTTCCTCATTTAAAATTGAATTATAAAATAAAATACCATCTACGAGCTGCTTAGTCACCTGCTCCTGGCCATTCATTACCGGCAACAAGGAAATTGCGATTTGAATATCAAATGAGTCAGTCATTTGTGAAATACCTAATAAATCCCTAGAACTAGTTTGACTGCTATTGTCTATTATACAAAATAAACCCTTTATATATGTAAAAGTTAATTCAATTTCATTAATTAATGTTTGAAAGCACTCACAAGATTCTTTGCTTATCTTGCGATCAGTAACTTCTTGGTTCAACTGAGTCAAAATATAATTCAACTTTTTGTACTCTTTTTCAGCTTCCCCTAACTTCTTAAAACCTTATTCCTGTTTACTCCTATCTGGACCAAGTTTCACTAAATATTCCTTTAAATATTTTAACTTTTAATATAATACAAAAATACAGTAAAATAATACCATAACTATTGAAATAAAAATAATGACGTAAAGAAATGATTGAAATGGCAAAAATACGGGTGAATGCGCTTACCGCCACCGGATATGTAAGTAGGTCACGAATAACGTCGAACGTGGTGTAATTGATTATTACGAAATTCAACTATTGAACTGGAACTGACTCCCGGCTGCTCCACATCGGACCCGTACTATTATCTCCCGGTGGCCTGCACATCCTCTCATCATAGGCTTGAGCATTCTCCAGACACCCGGCACCAACACACAACATCATCAAAAATATCAAGAATCGAGAGAGAGATCGATCGATAATCGAACCAGATTTATTTTTGATCTTCTTTCATGGTATTCTTCTGTAAAGGTCTTTTGACTTCTGTCTTCTCTAAAATCTTCCATAAGTAGGTAGTCTTCATCGTCTTTCTTCAAAATCAATTTCTCTTCAACATTTTCATTCTTCTAAAGTTCCTCAATTTACATTCTTCAATAATCTTCTAGTCTTCTTAATAACTATACGCCTTCTTTCTTCATAATGTTAAAATTTCAATAAAAAATTAAATCAATAAAAATCTATCAGGTAGCCATGTGACGTAGGTAAATTAATAGGTCTTTACCTATGAAATTGCCGTTTTGTATGCAATAAGTGAAAGTACTTATTTTTTCAAACTTTTGTATGTCTGTTATTCGAAGTAATCACCCATGCAATCCACGCATCTTTGCCAACGCATTGGCAGTTTATTGATGCCCTTCTTGTAAAAATCAGCTGGACGGGAGGCAACAAACTCTTCAAAGGCATTTTGTACTGCCTCTAGGGAATTGAAATTTTTACCCACTGAAAAGTTGTCTAAATTTTGGAAAAAGTAATAGTCGGTAGGTGGTCGGTAGGTCCATAATCACATTATCAACTTGTTGTAAATATAAAATATTAAAACTTTGTTGACCAACTATAATTCTAAAATCATTTAATTACAGCATTCAGTCTACTACGACACGGCTGAACTTTCATTTTTTTACTTGGAGCGACTGCCTTCAGATCCCCACAACCCTAGTAGGTTTTTTTTTTTTTTTTGGTGACGGGGTAGAAAATCCCTTCGGATCTACGGCTATTCGGAGACGCAGGAGCCAGAGTATGTGGCTAACTAACACTAAAAACCACCCCGACAGCCGGTCTCAGGCGCCCGGCTCTGGGGAAGACTCGGACCATGTTATTTCAGGCCCCCCCCCGGATCGACGCCGTGCGTATCCTGGGGAAAGCATATCTTATCTGCGGCATCTTGCGATCGGGCCGTCACCTATCACCTACCACAGCAATTAATCTGCCACCAGAGAGTGGGGACTCTCTGACAGCCTGCGACCCGTCGTCAGCTGATACCGCCGCCGTCGTCCTCTACGTTCGGGATCGGCCCTCTCCCGATCCCGTTCAGCGGTCTCTTTCTGGAGCATTACAACTTCACAGAAAGAGACCACTGCGCCCCAGCCCTCCTCATCCGCTAGCATGGCAGCAATTATGGCTGGCGGAGACAGGTCTCGTCCGATTTGGTCGACCAGGACCTCGCGTTCAGACGCGGGGCAGACTTCCAGCGTATGCTGGGCGGAGTCCCAGTCAGCTGCGCAATGCTGGCATTGTGACGTCTCCTCGCGTCCAATCCGATTCAGGTACTCCCCGAAGCAACCGTGCCCAGTGAGTACCTGCGTCACTCGGTAGGTGACGCGACCACCCTCCCTGCCTACCCAAGCTTCAAGGTTAGGCAGAACGGCACCGACAGCGCGTTGGCGCGCATTCCGCGGCTGCTCCAGTCGCGCGCGCCACTGCACCAGTGCCTGTCGGTGGGCGTTCCGCCACATTTCGAGCTCAACCTGGTCTTCCCCACCCTCACCCCGGCGGATGGCGCAAGTCTGGTCATAGACCCTCGCGTCCATATCCGCCAGGATATCAAAAGGCGGGAAACGTGTCAGGACTGTCGCCGCCTCCGACGAAATTGTGAGGTAGCCTCTTACGATCCTAATGGCCGCTACCCGCTGCGCTTGATTGAGCTTAGCTCGGCAGCGGGAGGAGGCCGATAGGCGCTTAGCCCTTATCGGCGCTCCGTAGAGGGCCATGGATCGCATCACCGCACAGCAGAGGGGGCGAACTTCCTCCCGCGAACCCCCTAGATTAGGCAACAGCCTCTGTAGGGAGCCCGTCACCCCGCGAACTCTGGGGATCATCCGCTCGAAATGCTCCTCGAAGCTCCATCGGCTGTCCAGAGAGAGGCCGAGACACTTAATGTACCGCCCGACTCGACCTCTGTTCCCCCCACTTTAATAAGCGTTGTGGGGGAGAACTGCGCCTCTGCGTTTCCTGTGAAACCACAGGGCTTCCGTCTTATGAGTTGCAACCCTTAGACCCAGACCGCTGATCCCTTGGACGACATAAGCCACCCCTAACTCTGCGAGCTAGTACCAAAGTGTCGTCCACGTAGCAGACGACGCTCAATCCTGGGGGAAGGCTATTCCTCAGGACGTCATCATACGCGAGGTTCCACAGAAGAGGTCCTAGGACCGACAAAGTCGTCGGACCACGTGACTGGTTCCGACCGCGACGGAGGGCGTGAGGGACTGACCCGGTCCCCGGGGAAGAGGGTATCTACCACTCCTCGCACAAACTCCGGGTCCAAGGTCTGCGTCAGCGGCGGGACCCACGGTCTGAGCTTGCCCAGTTCAATTTTGTATGGGCGCCCCCATGGGTCCCTGCCCAGCCCCTCTATGAGCCCCCTCTAGGACCGAGCCTTGGCTTCCTCTATCGCAAGGCTAATGGCCTTGGCGGCAGCTCCGTAATCGCGCCTAACTTTAGCGATCTCCTCGGCTGTGTCTCGCCGTCGTCTTCGGGTTCTCTGAAACCGGCGACGGGCTTTCGAGCATGCTGTGCGAAGCTGCTCGAGTTCCAGTGTCCACCAGTACAGAGAACCTCTTCCACCCCCCTGCTTGACCCGTGGCATCAACGCGTCACAGACGTCAGTCATGATGCCACGGAACCAAAACTCTTCCTCTGGCCAATCCGCGACGATGGCTGCGGCAAAGAGCATATCTCGGTTCATCCGCTTGAGGGCCCATCGTCGCGGAGGGCCGCTACTGCGGCGGTCCAGGCCTGCGCCTGGGCGGCGGATGGCCACATCAAATATGATGTGGCGGTGGTCCGACAAAGTGACCACCTCCTCCGCCACCCTCCATCCTGGTACCTGGTCGATGACCGAGGGAGTCGCCCACGTCAGGTCGACGATCGACTCCCCCTGCCACCGCACACAGGTGCTGACCGAACCCCGGTTCAAAATGACGAGGTTCAGTCACGCCGCCCACTCAATGAGCGTATCTCCTCTTATGTTGTCCAGTCGATCACCCCACTGTATCGAGCGGACGTTAAAATCGCCCAGGACAAGTACCGGACCGGACAGGAAAGTACAAATGCAACTCCTAAGCCCGTCCTCCTAAGCACAGTGGACATGGGGCCCCACTCTACTGCCACAAACCCCAGCCCTCTCTGCAAAAGAGTGCAGTGGAAACCGTTCTCCACACCTGCCTAGTATATGGCGACGGTGCCATCCTCAGAACCAAACAACCGGGGGTGATCCGGGACGTAGTACGGCTCCGCCACCACCGCTAGGGCAACCGACTGCTCAGCTAGCGTTTGCATCAGCAGATCTTGCGCAGCGCGGCAGTGGTTTAGGTTGCCCTGCAAAACTTTCTGGGGCTGCGCTAATTTTAGGCCTCTATTGCCTCCTCTGCCGGTTGGGTATCCGACTGTGTCGGTCTTGTAGCCGGCGGCATCTGACTTAAGCCAGTGCTCGCCAAGGCTGGGGCGGGGGTGATCTGCGGCCCCCTTTTCATTTTCTTCGTTGGGGAGCATTTCTTGTTCACCAGACGATGATCCGCGGGACGGCCAAGGTCCGAGCAGACCGGACACCTAGGTGCTTTTGCGGTGCATCCACGCGCCACGTGGCCTATACTACCACACGCGTAGCACCGCGTCCCAATTCACGTGTCCCAATTCGAGGCACCGGTAGCACTGCAAGGGACGAGCAACTAGTGTCCTTACCCTGGCCGAGATCTAGCCCACTTGCACCCGTTTGGTGTTCGCAATTTTGCAAAGCATAAGCTATTGGTCGACCATTTTTATTTGATAAAATTGCTCCTATAGCATTATTTGACGGTTTGAACTATAAATATTTTTTTAGAGAAAAATCAGGATATTCTAAAATAGGCGGCGTTGTTAAGCGCTGTTTCAATATTTCAAATGATTGTTGACATTCATGGTTACATTCAAAACTTACGCCCTTTCTTGTTAGTTTATTTAAAGGATAACTGATTTCTGCAAATTTATTTTCTGTTATGGAGGATTGGCTCGAGAGGCGTCACGGGACTCTCTCATACCGACTGACGCAGGTGATCACTGGGAAAGGATGTTTCGGGGATCACCTGTGTCTGATCCGCAAGGAGCCAACGCCTGAGTGCCACCACTGCGATGGCCAGACCGTGGACACGGCTCTCCACACGCTGACAGAGTGCCCGGCGTGGGTTGAGCAGAGGCGAGACCTCGTGGCGGCCATCGGAGTGGGGGTTCTCTCGCTCGATAGCCTGATTGCGGGTATCGTGCGGAGCGAGAGTGCGTGGAACTCTGCCGTCTCTGTCACCCGAGCAGAAGCAGGCCGGAGTGGCGGCGAGCGCGTTGCGAAGCGCGCTCGCTTCCAGGGAGCAGAGGGAACATGGGGTTCCCACACGGGGGGGGTCGTCTACTCGTCTGTAGATGGCCTTCCTTTCTAGGGTATACCTGGTTCCCCGGCTATTAGTACCCGAGACGGAGTGCGGTTTTAGTCGGTTCGAGTCCGACATGCCACCTGTGGTATCCGAGGGGATTTTCGCACGGAAAAAAAAAGGGATAAATTTTCTATAATAATTTGTGAAAGCGACAAATCTTTTTACTTCGACGATATTTTTAGGGCATGGATAGTTTTAACTGTGCTAATTTTTTGAGGATCAGGGCTTATACCATGACTAGAAATAACATGTCCCAAATATAAAATTTATTTTTTTAGAAAGTCACATTTTGCTGGATTTAATTTTAAATGAACTGTTCGCAGTCTTTCAAATACGTCTTGTAAGTTTTTATTGTGTAAAAATAAAGAACAATGGCAGAAACATATTCACCTAAAACTGAAGCGTTTAAAAAATTGACTAACAGTAAACTTACTAAATATTTTTTCTATGATTTATCATTATACCGCCATGTGTTGTATAAGTCTAATAAGAGATTGGATATTTTTAAAGATTTTATTTGACCTAAGTACGTATTGTCAGAATCGCCATCACGAACTGACTAGGGATGCGTGATGATATTATTATATTATGAAACGTTTTATCGATAATCGATTGTTATAACTTTTGCTTAAATACCTATCGAAGGTTCACCTATTATAATTATGTATTTGCTTCTGCCCACGGGTTTACTCATACGCTACCGTAACTAGTACTTTAGTGACTAAATCAACCTAATTAGAAATAATTTAGAATATTTTTGACTCTTTTTAAAAGATTTGTGCTACACCAAAATAAATAGAATATAGTTACGTTATTTTCCTACAGAAAAATACTAAAACAATATACTGCTTAGTGTGATGAGAAAAAGACATTGTAGGTTGATAACGGCATATAAATAGACATGTATCGATATTTTTAAAATGTCGATACGTCGTCGTCGCACTTACTATAACCCGGCAATCTCGTGCGCGACCGTCCCGCGGGGTGACAGACAGTGGCGGGGGCGAGGTAGCGCGTCATTCTAGCACACGGCTACAAACGATTCCCTTCCCCGCTACACCACCCGCTACCCGCTGACATCGTGAGTACCTCGTCCCCGCCACCGTCTGTCACCCCGCGGGACGGTCGCGCACGACGTTGACGGACTATAGTCTTGTCGTTTGACACTTACACGCATGACTTACATACCATTTCTCACAAGGCAATTGTAGTTTATTTGGTTGTTTTACTTTTGTTTAGTATTAAACTCTCATATATGTTTATTTTAATTTTAAATAGTGTTACTCCATTATGCATGATGCCATGATGCCTTAAAATGTTGTGCATTAATCTCAATATAATGGATGCATGCTTGCATCTAGTTTTGTCACAACTACTGACTGTTGAATAACTAAATAATTAAATAAATGCTCCCGCCTTGTATAAATGTGCATTGAAGTACATTCATTCAAATTATTATTAATAATGTATGTATTTATAGCTAGTATTACACCTGCTATGTAAGCGAAGCTTTTTTTCTATTGTTTACCAATACATGCCAAGCAAATACCCTTCCTTCCTTCACCCATTTAGAGAGTCGGCTAACACTTTCTACAGCAAAATAGGGTTGCTTATAAGTAATAATAATGATGAATAATATTTTCGAATATATGACACACAACGCCATCTAGTTTCAAACAAAACATTTACAATATTTTAGTACTTAACCTCGAAACATTCAAAATCCAATATCTTTTTTCCTAGACTTCTTTCGCTAGTAATTTTTTTATGAGAATGTTCAAGAATAAATTCTCAAGGGTTGTAGGCATTTTTGATATTTAAACGCTGTCATTTCACTTCAAATAAAATTATGTATGGGGACCTGCCATTGTCCTTTCGTCCAAAAACTATCAAATCATCTAAATAAATTAGACATTTTTCATATTTTAAGCCTGACATTGCCATCGTTATCATTCTGGAAAACTGAACTTGGGCTAGTTTTTAATCCCATTGGCATACGTGTCATTTGGTAGTGTCCTGAATAAAATGATGTGTATTTTCTACGCTTTTCGTCTAATTTTACGTTATAGCCTTGGTATAAATCTAGGTGTGTGAAATAAATGCTCCCAGTTGAAAACTCTAAAATTTGAGAAATGTCTGGCAAAGGGAACTTATCATCCTCAATACAATTATTTAGTTTCCTATAATCAATCACTAACCTCCATTTCTCGGTTTTGTTGAATTCGACTTTTTAGGTACTAATAATATTGGGCTCGACCAATCTCTTTTGCTAGGTTCTATTATTCCCTCATCTAACATTTTATTAATTTGATGCTTAACTTCAGCTTTCTGAAAAATAGGTAATCTGTATTGCTTTGAAAAAATTGGTTTTGTGTTCGGTTTCACAGAAATCGTATGCCTGTATATGTCTGTAGTAGTTAGTTTATCTCCTGATAAATAAAATATATCCGCATATTTCGTGCAAATACTTTGAATAGTATTTTGTTTTTCACCGTTCAAATGATCTAGCCTAACCAAATGTAATAATTGTTTGATTCTATCTGAATTATTTTCGGATTTTTCAAATGAACAAATATTAAATTCACTAAGTTTCTTAATATTTGTTTGAAATTGCGTTAACTTTATATCATCTTCAGTGACATTAAGTATTCAAATGGGTAATAAACCATTCAGAGGAGTAGCTATAGAACTCGCTAGAAATACACCCTCAGTTATTTCCATTGAAGAAACTACACAGTCTTCAATTATATCTGTATGTATACACTGTGTGATGAAAGTTATAACGAAAACTGAAACACCAGATAAGACGGTTCCATATACGTCGGTTAAAATAAAAAATAAAAAAAATAGTACGAAAATACAGAAATGCAAATTTAGAACAAAATAAATACAAGAAAACAATTGCCGAATTAGAACACCATTGATAACATGAGTCGGTGAACTGTACCTACGCGGCAGCGTCGCAATGTCGGCGACATCAAAGCGACACCGCCGCCGCCGCCGCGACGAGCCGGCGAACTTTACATTCTTATTACCTACCTACTAATCACTTCACTTGCTTTTTTAAATCTATTTATTAAGAATACGATTTTATTCACGTGTTTATTTTGGGAATGCTCGACTAGCTTCGGACCCTGCAGTACGTGTCACTCCTTGAAAAAGTAGGTACTTTTGGCTGTCTCGTAATCTTTGTACCGCCCTTACAAAAATTCGGCAGTCTGTAGGTCATACACGATTGACTCCATACCTGTCCGTAAAGCAAAAGATGCGTTTTGATAGAGTTTCCCATAAATTAACATTATGGCAGGATATTCCGCGACTGTAAAGGTCACTCACGGCATTATGGATGTTAATACCGATAACCCAATTAAATTAAAAGACTGATAATTCACTCAGTTTCACACTACACTACACACAGAACCTAATATTTTCACTTTTCAAAATAAAATTAGCATGACTCGTTACATTACGAAGTCTTGCGCACACGATAAGATTCATTGTTCACACCATTGCCGTGTATTATGACGAAAACAATAAGACTAAACAATTAGCACAAGAAAACTTTTCTAAACAAATATGTAGCTCATGAACAACCACACTATTATTATTACGGTTATTTGTCATGAGCGCATCTACAAGGGTACAGACACACTAACACTCGCCGGTGGCCAAGGGCCGACTGACTGTCCTTACTGGATGAACTAATTAAAAACGCGTGTCCTTCATCGTTATGACGCAATAATCAACATATTTCGTTCGATTCGAGTGTAGTAAAAGCGGAAACGTGTGATTACTAATACCTACAGCTGATCGCCGCCTGAGGTCAATGTATTATGACTGCATGTACACATGATGTTGCAAATTACGAAAACAAAAAAAAAATGTCCTGTTTCTAAACCACTGAATGTTTTTTGTTCATATTTTGCAAATCGTCTAGAAATAAAGTTAGAAGAAGAAGAATATGATGTTAAAAGCTTTGTGATAAGATAAGGGACATCCTGTATGTATAGGACCATGTAAAGAATTTGCACGGATTCCGGAAATAAAACAGCAAATATATGGACTGAGCGTGTACTGCCTTGTAAAAAGTTCCAGGGTCGTAGTGCAAGTGAACATTATAAAACTAAACTTAAAGCTACCGACTATATTGGTGACACAGATGACAGGCAACGTTTAATTCATAGATGTATTGCGGTGCTTTTACCATTAGGCGCCTGAACATTCCCCCGGACGTTGAAAGGTGCCCTTTCAACCAGCAGTGGAACACACGGGCAACGGGCAGATCCGGTTAAAAGCCCTTCGAATGACGCCCACAGACGTCCGGATATCAGCAACGCGAACAACCCCATCTTCTCCAGCATGCACAGCTACGATTCTCCCCAAACGCCACTTCAGAGGGGGCATATTGTCCTCCTTGACGACCACCAAAGTACCCAGCTTCAATTCATCCTTGCAGGAACGCCATTTCGTTCTATGTTGTAGCTCAGCAACATACTCCTTGCTCCACCTAGTCCAAAAATGTTGGCGGAGCTGTTCAATTCGCTGATGACGAGTCAGGTGGTTCACGGATAGGTGCTGATATTCCGATTGAGGTATGGATGTTAATGGACGACCCACTAGGAAATGTCCCGGAGTGAGCGGTGTACAGTCTGCAGGATCAGATGAGAGCGGCGTTAATGGGCGAGAATTTAAGACCGCCTCGATTTGGGTCAACGTGGTTCCAAGTCAAGTGGGTCAAGTTCCTCGTAGGTTAAGTGACAGTTTCCCAACACTCGCTGTAGATGATATTTCGTCGACTTAACCCCCGCTTCCCAGAGTCCGCTGAAGTGTGGCGCATATGCAGGAATAAAATGAAAATTAATCCCATCATTTGCCACCCTCTCTGCCATAGACTCACAGTTCGTTTTCAAAAAATTCGAAAGGTCGTTGTACGCACCCACGAATGATGTACCGTTGTCGGAATAAATGTTGACCGGTTTGCCTCTCCGCGAAATGAACCGATTTAAGGCCAGTAAATATTTTTGGCTGGATAAGTCACCCACTAGCTCCAAATGAATAGCTTTTGTGGCGAAACAAACAAATATCGCTATATACTTTTCGCTTTATCGCTATATTCACACCTACATCCGCGCCCCTGTCGGCTAGCACATAATATCGGACCAGCATAATCTACGCCACAGGTTTCAAAGGGATGGAAGGAGCCGCTGCTGCGGTAGGTTGCCCATTATGGGAGTAACAACACTCCCCTTTATACGACGACATCTGATACATTTATGGAAGCAAGCCCTCGCTAAGTTTCGGCCACCCAAAGGCCAATATGTCTCTCTAATCGATGACAACAGTAACTGGGGGCCAGCATGCATCAATCGCTTGTGTTCGAACTCAAATAATAACTTTGTAAATGCATGGCTAGACTGTAACAGTATAGGGTGTTTTTTGTCGTAAGAGAAAAGGGAGTTATCTAAGCGCCCCCCGGCACGAAGAATATCATTGTGGTCTAAATAAACGTTTAATTTTAACAGAGTGCTCTTTGGAGGGATATTTTGTTTTTTAATTAATAAACTGTACTCGGGAATTGATTGCATTTGAGATTTAGTGATTAAAACATTTAAAGCAGTTTGTAACTCGTCTTGTGTCAAAATTCTACCACATGCCCGCCGTTTCCTACAAAGTGTCGTGAACCGGAGTACATAATATCATCATATTATATCATCATATTGTAGCCGCTTTTCTTCTCAGGCGGACTACTCACCGGCTGACCCAGTGGAGAGATTCAAGAGATTACCTCAGGGCGCCTTTATAAGAAAACAGATGTGTGTGCGTGTGGGAAACCTACGGGACTCACTAGAGGAAAACAACTCACACCTCAGTCATACATACATGTATATTTAAAAAAAAAGTAGATCAAATTTACAATAAGAAATTAAATAAATTAATCAGTGTGGGTACAAGAAAAAGAAAAAAAAACCGCAGCGGAGCGCGTTAGAGCCGAGCTGATGGTGCTCGGTGCCTCCTCGTCGTCCCTCCAGGAGGTTACTCCCTCTTCCGCCCGAGTCGGCTATTTATATTAGATATGGATAAAAGTTTAACAATTTGCAATTATAAGTTTAAGTAGGTAACTCTTGGGTACGGCTGTCGCTTGCGTCGTGAGCCGCGCAATCACCAGCTTTGCCAGAGGGTACCGAGAAACTTGAGTCTGAACCAGAAGGCCACAAAAGAGCAAGCACGCCGTCTGAGACTGACCGTCTTGACCCCGAAATCTGGGACCCTACGAATGGATTAGCACTCATATAATTAATCAGGTTCCAGAAACAAATAGGTAAAAAAAAAGAATTAAAACCTTACTCACCACTCTCGTGGGGTAGATTTGTACAGACTACATATTACGAAATTCAAATTACACGACAATCAAAACACTATTTAAGGTTGGAAGACACGAGATAGCAGAGTGTCTCTCGTGGTAGAAAGCCGGACTTATATATCCTCGGGTCAGGAATCTTCCAGAAATTAACCCTTCCTCATCACTTCACTTTGACATTTAAATTGAGAAAGAAAACAACGCTAACAAAATCAAAAGTAACTTGCTTTCCACCATAGCTGAACACTCAATACCTATACAATTTGTCATGACAGATTACCAGAACAGATTAAAAAAAGTAAGTCTTTTTAAATTAATCTATCATGTCTCAAACAAACGCCATCTAGTGGTCCGAAAGTGAACAAAGGAGATCAATACCGTAGCTACAAACTACTTTAGATAAATCAACAACAAAGCGATGCGGCCAACAGATGTAGCTTTTAACAAGACCGTACGCATTACAAATGTACAGAAAAAAAACTGTTACAATATTCATCATATTATATCATCTTCAGTGACATTAAGTATTCGAATTGGTATTAAACCATTCAGAGGAGTAGCTATAGAACTCGCTAGAAATACACCCTCAGTTATTTCCATTGAAGAAACTACAGTCTTCAATTATATCTGTATGTATATAATGTATGGATTCGGATCTAGTAGGGATATTAAATTCTACCTTACATTTATATGCTATTGGCAAAGAAATATATTTAGTATTAATATGCAAAATAACAATATTTTTAGAAAAGTCTAATTGAGCTTTATATTTGTTTAAAAAATCACGCCCTAAAATTCCACTTGCTTTAATCGTTAAATTATTAAAAACATCAAATTTATGGCTAATATTTTGACCATCTACAGTCAACGGTAAAAAAACATACCCTATTGCTTGGACTGTACTTCCCAATCCATTTATTGTTATACTCTCTTAATGAACTGGTATGTTAAATTCGAGTACATGTGTATAATTACACGCTGACAATGATGCACCCGAATCTACTAAAAAATAATGTTCTTTTCCCTCACGTAATTATGAAAACAATGATATATAACAGTTACTGTCGCTAACAAAAATATTTTTTTTCTACGAGTATATGTCACGAAAAAACTGATTTGATGTCATTTGAGATTCCGTTGAAGTTTCAGTTTGATTTAACATGTTAATATTACGTATCCCTTGATTTCTATTACTTGAATTATGAAAATTACCTCTTTGTTGGCCTTGAATGATAGCTCTGCCTTTAGTCCACTGTCCTCTAATATAATCATAATTCCAATATCTTTGTCCCCGTGCTAGTCCTCTGTTGAAATTACTGCCACGTCCCCTTTGTTCTCTAATGACAGTTACACGAGCTCTGGTATAATTAAAATTATTATATGGTCTTTTGTACATACCCCAAATTTCTATAGATGTTGTAGTAGTTGAGGTCTCCTCATCCTGGGCTGCTTGGATGGCATTTTTTAAGGAGCTGTAGTTTCTAGCAGAAATAATCGTACTTAACTTACCATTCCTTAAACCATCAGCAAATTGTTTGATTGCCATTTTCTCATTATGTGGTTTTAAAATACTGTAACATTGTTCATTGCCATCGGCTTGAGAAATCGTAAGATCTACAAATAGTTTCGTTATCTCTTTCCCGTAATCATCAATTGACATTTCATTTTGTTTAACTCTTTGTAATTTATTTTAAATTGCTGTTGCAGATTTCTTGGACAATAACACATTTTTCATGTCACTAACCAAATCATTAACTGTCTCATATTTTACTTTCATCTTTAACTTTGCTTCGTGGGACAATCTGCTTTTCAAAACAAAGTTTATTAAATTTTGTTTGCAAGCAATATCTTTCAAAACACAATCATAATATTCTATATTGTCAATTAATTGTTTAGTATTTGACTCCTCATTTGTCACTACAGCTAAAAGATTCAAAGCGATTTTTCGTTCAAACGAAGACATTTTAAAAATAGATTCACTTTTATCCCTTTGACACAACGCTAAAATATATTCATGTAATTCTAAAAATAAACGGCAATAATTTTCCATTAATAAAATATCTTCAGTATTATAAAAAAAATCTTAACCTTATCATTAAAATCTATTAGCCAAGTTTCGTACTTTTCATAAATTATACTAATTTCATTTGACTTATTTTGTAATATTTTTCTCTCCTTCTTTTCAGTCCTATTTTTATTAAATATGCGCTGATTCTCTTTAAATCCTCATATAATGTCAAAATAACATCCATAACTTCCCACCATAACGTAGAATAAAGCAAAGACAGTTATGTACCTGTAATTCATATTAAAAACAGTATCATATTAAATTCTTACAATGATGTAACGCAATTGGCACTATAGTCCAAAGTTCATTCCGCACAATGCATCTCCCAATATGGTATGTCACTGCATTCTGTAAACTTCACGGTCACGCGACGCGATGCGATGTCGTAGATACAAGATTTATTTACTTTTTGTTATTTATTTGTTTATTTGTTAATGGTTTATTTATTCGAGATAATTATTATTTAAAGTTATAGAGACGTATATACGTATTTTAAAAGTCGCAGTTTTAAAACACTTTCCGCACGTGATCACTTTTATTGTACTGGTCTTATATGGATACGTTTAACGCACAATACGATTCACTTTAACACTATATTACGTCTTGATAAATTTTTGGATTTGCCTCGGGTCCCAACTGTAGTTGTCGCCGAAATCGAGATCGGTTCATGGTTGTCCGATTTATTTCTTTATTTATCAATTTTACGTGGCATTTTCGGTATAATCTATATACGAAGTATATAGGCGAAGCAAAATTAACAACAGGATAACAGTCAGTATTATATTGGTCATACTCATATGGAAGCGAATTTCCTCTGTAGTAGATTTGTTGTCTTGTAAATGATAAATGATATTTATTTCTGTAAGTAAATCTTTTCAGATATTTTTACAAGTCGGAAGTTACAGCTAGAAGGAGCCGGCATTTCCGAAGACTCACTCTGCGAAGAAACGCCGGAACAAACTCAGGAGGTGTCTTTTTTTTTAAGTCCGTAAACAAAGTTAAATAAAACTGTGCAAGTACAATATAGGGTCTGGGTAGGCCTTTTGAAGAAAGGACCATAGTTTTGAGTCGGCCTGTCCATACAGACGGCATACAGGCTCCAGCCATTGTGTAGCCTAACCGATATTGGTCAAAATCAACGACCCGAAGCATGACACTACCGCCAGCAGGACATTTGGGTAGGCCGTGGAAACACTCAAAACCATTAGAAAGATACTAAAATAGGAATTAACATTACAAGCCTACACTATACTCACATTTTCATACTTACACAAAAAAAAATACTATACAATTTAAATTCAACGAAAAATAAACAAATTAAAACAAACAAAATACACCAAAAAATAAATAATTAAATGTCCATCACTTCTAAACTTAACAACAAAAATGTCTACGTCAATGTAGGAGTGAGCAGCATCAATCCCAAGCAAAGGACAATAGCAGGTCCCCATACATAATTTTATTTGAAGTAAAATGACAGCATTTAAATATTAAAAATTCCCTTGAGAATTTATTCTTGAACATTCTCGTAACAAAATTACTAGCGAAAGAAGTCTAGGAAAAAATATATTGAATTTTGAATGTTTCGAGGTTAAGTACTAAAATATGCTTTGTTTAAAACTAGATGGCGTTGTGTGTCATATATTCGAAAATATTATTATCATTATTATTACTCATAAGCAACCCTATTTTTCTGTAGAAAGTGTTGCCGACTCTCCAAAAGGGTGAAGGTTATTTGCTTTGCATGTATTAGTAAACAATAGAAAAAATCTTCGCTTACCAAGCAGGTGTAATACTAGCTATACATAAATTAATAATAATAATTTGAATAAATGTACTTCAATACACATTTACACAAGGCAGAAGCATTTATTTATTTATTTAGTTATTTGACAGCCAGTAGTTTATGACAGACATTATTTACTACAATCTAAAGCATGCATCCATTTTATTGAGATTAATGCACAACATTTTAAGGCGTCACATCATGCATAATTGAGTAACACTTTATGAAATTAAAAACAGAAAAACATCTATGAGAGTTTAATACTAAACAAAAATAAAACAACAATTGCCGTGTGAGAAATGGTATGTAAGTCATGTGTGTAAGTGTCAAACGACAAGACTAGTGAGTGCGGAACTCGACAGGATCCAAACGAAGACTTATCGACATTTTGAAAATATCGATGTATGTCTTTTTATGTGCCGTTATCAACCTACAATGTCTTTTTCTCATCACACTGAGCAACATATGGTTTTCTTTTAAAAAGAGTCAAAAATATTCTAAATTATTTCTAATTAGGTTGATTTAGTCACTACAGTACTAGTTACGGTAGCATACGAGTGAACCCGTGGGAAGAAGCAAATTCATGATCATAATAGGTGAACCTTCGATAGATATTTAAGCCACAGTTACAACAATAGATTATAAAATACAATACAATAGATAAAACGTTCCATAATATAATAATGCCATCATGCATTCCTAGTCAGTTATACGTGATCGCGATTCTGACATTACGTACTTAGGTCAAATAAAATCTTTAAAAATATCTTATCTCTTATAAGACTGATACAACACATTGCGGTATAATGATAAATCATAGAAAAAATATTTATTAAGTTTATTGTTACTCAATTTTTTAAACGCTTCAGTTTTAAGTACGAGTAAATATGTTTCTGCCATTGTTTTTTGTTGTCTAAATAATCTGTAATAGTGTAGTAAGCCTTTTCACACAGTTTTAGCTTTACTAAAGACTTTCATTTGTTAATACTTAATTCATGGAATTTGCTTGGCACTTTATTGTAAAATCGCATACCCTGACAACGAAGAGACTTGCTTACTTTTTGTAGTCTCGTGGTTGGTAACACGAGTTTATCTTTATTTCTAGTGTTTATTTTATGAATGTCGCAAAACTTTGTGAATAAATGATTATTTTTCTTAACATACACTTAAATTTAAATTTTTATATATGTATTGAGATGCGACTGTCATGATACCAATTTCTTTAAACTTATCCCTCAGTCCCTTTATACTGCCTATAACTGAGATTATAAATTGCACGAATAGCTCTCTTTTGCAACACAAAAATACTTTGAATGTCAGCAGCATTTCCCCACAACAAAATACCGTATGACATTACACTATGAAAATAGCTAAAATACACCAGTCTAGCTGTTTCTACATCTGTTAATTGACGAATTGTATAAACCGCGTATGCTGCAGAGCTGAGTCTATTCGAAAATCCGTCAATGTGTGGGCCTCACTGCAATTTAAAGACTAGTGTTATACTCAAAAACTTGGTGGTGTCCACAAGATCCAACTCCTTTCCATTTATTAGAACATTGGTCTTTACCTGCTTAACATTAGGTGTAAAAAATCTAATACATTTCGTTTTATTCTCGTTTAAAAGTAAATTATTAACATTAAACCAGTTCACAACCTTAGAGAGAATGCTATTCACGTTGTAGCCGCTTTTCTTGTCAGGCGGACTACTCACCGGCTTACCCAGTGGAGAGATTCACGAGATTACCTCAGGGCGCCTTGTAGAACACAGAAGTGTGTGCGTGTGGGAAACCTAAGGGACTCCTTAGAGAAAGACAACTTACACCTCAGTCATACATACATGTATATTTCCAAACAAATCAAAGTTACAATAATAAAAAAAAAAAATAGTGGGTATATAAAAAAAACCCGCAGCGGCGCGCGTCAAGGCCGAGCTGATGCTGCTCGGAGCCTCCTCGTCTTCAATCCAGCAGGTCACTTCCACACCCGCCCGAGTCGGCTATTTATATTAGGTATAAAGGAAGGTTCAATATTGATATTAATAACATTAACAAGTAGTACGTAACCCTTGAATAAGGCTGTCCGCTTGCTTGGTGAGCCGCGTGACTGCCAGTTTGCCAGAGGGTACTGAGAAACTCGATTTCGCACCAGAAGGCCACAAACGAAAAAAACACGCCGTCTGAGATTGATTGTCTTGACCCGAAATCTGGAGCCCTACGAATGGATTAGCACTCATATAATCGATCAGGTTCCAGAAACAAATAAGTACAAGAAAATTAAGAATATACTCACCACTGGCGTGGGTACTTCGAACAAATAAAATATTACTAAAATAAAATCACCAGACAAACAAAATACTATTTACGATCGGAAGACAAGAATTAGCAGAGTGTCCCCTGTGGCTGAAAGCCGGACTTATATATGCTCGGTTTGTGAACTTTCTAGAAAGAATCCCTACTTTAACATTTTAAACTGTCACTCAAATTATCAACGAGGTTAACACGAACAAATCAAAAATACTTCGCTTCCTACCATAACAAGACACTTTTAACACCAATTTATTTGTCAGGATAAATTCTTACTATGACTTACCAATAAAACAACGCCATCTAGTGGTCCGATGGCGGACGAAGAACATCAATACTATAGTTACAATCTACTTTGGATAAATCAATAAATGCGACGCGGGCAATAGGTGTCGCTGTTTACAACTCCGTACGCAATACAAATATAATAAAAAATAACTGTTACAACGTCATCAGTTACTGATTGCTGTCGTTTAAGTTTAAATAAAAGTGAAGTGTTATCCGCAAATAGTACTATCTCCTGATTATCTTTCACAGTTATGGTGTTGTTCTTAGCGTTTTGGTTGCCCATCCATTAAGGATTGCTATAATGCACACGTACAGCCCGTAATATCAATAAAATTGCACTCGATCTATTGTCACAAATTCTTCGAACTAACCAGACGAACTGCTCGAGTTCCAGCGTCCAACAGTACACAGAACCCCTGCTACCCGGACCTCGGACGAAACCCGTTCTTCCTCTTCCTCTCTACCAAGCCTTTTTTTGTCGTCGCCGTCAAGCTCGTCGCCGCAGACGACGGGTGCGGCGACGAGCATACCTCGGTTCATCCGCTTGAGGGCCCATCGTCGCGGAGAGCTGCTGCTACGACGGTCCGAACCTGCGTCTGGGCGGCGGATAGCCACATCGAAAACGATGTGGCGAATCCGTCAATGTGTGTGCCCCACTGCAATTTAGAATCTAGTGTTATACTCAAAAACTTGATGGTGTTCTTCCTCTTCCTCTCTACCAAGCCTTTTTTTTTCGTCGTCAGCCATCGTCTGCGGCGACGAGCACATCGCTGCGAGATAGCAGCCATCGTGCTCGAGCATAATGTGGCGATGGTCCGACAAAGTGACAATCCATCCTGACACTTGGTCGATGTCCGAGGGAGTCGCCCACGTCAGGTTGACAATCGACTCCCCCTGCCACCGCAGGCAAGTGCTGATTGAACACCGGTTCACAATGCCGAGGTTCAGTCACGCCGCCCACTCCATGAGTGTATCTCCTCTTATGTTGTCCAGGCGATCTCCCCACTGTGTAGAGCAGGCATTGAAATCGCCCAAGACAAGTGCTGGACGGGAAAGGTAAGTACAAATGCAGCTCCTGAGTCCGTCGCGGTAGTAAGGCCGCAATTCGGAGATATCTAGCAGCCCACAATGACCATAGGGCCCCATTCAACTGCTACAAACCCCAACCCTTGCTGAAAGAGGGTACAGTGGAGACCATTTTCTACCCCTACCTAGAATATGGCGGCAGTACCGTCATCCGACCCAAACCACCGAGGGTGACCTGGGACGGAGTACGGCTCCGCCACCACCGCTAGGGCAACCGACCACTTAGCGAGTGTCTGCATAATCAGATTTTCTGCGCGGCAGTGATTGGCAGAGGTTGCCCTGCAAAACTTTTCGGGGAGGCGCGAATTTTAGGTCTCCATTGCCTCCTCTGCTGGATGGGTATTCAGCTGGGACTGTCTTGCGGCCGGCGAGTTCTGGCTACCATCAGTGCTCGCCAAGGCTGGGGCGTGGGCGGTCTTTAGCCCCCTTTTCTTTTTTTTCTTGCTCCCCAACCGATGATCCGCGAGACGGCCAAGTTCAAGGCAGACCGGGCATTTCAGCACTTTTACGGTACGTGTGCGCGCCACATGGCATATACCACTGCACGCGTAGCACCGCGTGAGACGGTCGGTCTCGTTGGGACACTTTGCTCTTACGTGACCCAATTTGAGGCAACGGTAGCACTGCAACGGACGTGCTACCTAGCCAAAAGCCAGACCACCTGCACCCATTTGCGGACCGCTGCAAGTGGGCAACGGACCCAGGCCGTGCTAAGCCGCGATGGGGAGGCACGGATGTCTCCGACTTTGACGTCGGAGATGGGACATCCCCCCGGCGTCGCTATGGCCTTGGCGACCTCGGCTTGGGTGATGGACTCCTCCATGTCCAACACCCGTAAGTCTCCTGTCCTACACGGACGGCCAATAATAGCGTCCGTGCTGGACAGTACCTCCCGCAGGCGTGCTGCCAACTTGTCCGCTAAAGCGGCGCTACCTTCACCGAGGACCTGTAAGATCAGGGCCCCGGTCATGGCTCGCTTGGTGCGGAGCCCGCCTGCGATGCCGAGATCACCGAGGTTTATATTGTTTATATTTGCCTTTGCGGCTTCCATCTACCTAGCTATCGACGTCTCCGAACCAGGAGGCACGGAGAAGGTGACAGAGGCCGTGGCACTCTTTTTTTTAGGATACGACGGCGGTGGGCCAGCAGCACGCCCTGTCAGTGTCTGTGCTGGAGGCTGTAAAGTGGTCCTCCTCCTCCTCTTCTTTGTCCTATTTTTGGGCGGCGATGCGCCATTGACCTCCACCGCCCCCAACCTGTTTCCCGAAAGTACGAGATTCCCATAGTATACCGCCCCACCTGCAAGCTATTCAGCATTATATTAAGTTCATTATACCAAAGACTAGATTCCCAGAGGATATGATGAGCAGACTGTTCATAGTGAGAGTTAGGTGTTGAGCATTGACACAATGGTGCCTCGACTAATCCTCCTCTTGGGGTAATCTGTTTTTGTAAGTCGCATCCATTTTTTTCAGTTTGCTCATTTGCGTGAGCTAACGCTGTGTTGCCCTAGCGACTTGGATACCCCCCCAGCCGTTAACCTCTTCACCGGGCTTCCTCAGCTTGGGTTAGGGGTAATTTTTTAAAGAGGTTTTCTTCCTAGTGGCCTTCTCAACCCTCCTCCCAGTTCGAGAAGGCCCCCGCTTCGGATTTCTCGGCGTTACGGGTTTGGCCGATCGGTTGCCGGAGTTCGGCAGTGACTCCCGCCGGTTAGCTTCATGCGGAACTTCCGACGGTGATCCCGTCGCCCCTGTGAGACGTCGTCCTCCGACGTACCCATCACACGTGCCCTTTGCGCAACAGAGGGACACCTGGAGGGATATTCCTGGACATGCGACCTACGGCATACTGCCCATGTGGTTTTTTATAGAGGTTGTCTCCTCTTGGCCAGTCTCCTCAGTAAAATAAGGTAAAGGCATTTTTTCGCCTTTAGTGTAGTCATAAGATTATTATAAGCAAGCACCTTAATTGTAATTAAAACCCTTGAAACGAAATTCAATCTAAGAACCAACTAGTAATTACAAAAAAGTCACGGCCTTCGCAACTGAAGGATGGGTTTTTACCACAATAAGGAATTTAATTATTAAAGATGTAATATTCTTAACAAACACTAGCGAATGTGTTAAATGGAGGCATAGGTTCAAGACTTTTTGGATTTCTAAGTGGAAAATCTCGTAATGCTGGTCAACATATCACTACATACAGAAAAGTAGCGATGAGTGGTGATGCAGTACTTCATATTTGCCAAGAAGCTGCACCACCATTGCCAGAAATTACATCACCACCACTTGAGGTGAGTTTATTTTTTGTTTAAAATTTATATCACATTATGAGGGCGGATCGTGAACTTGTGAGGCCCTGGACTAATACTACTTAGGGGCCTTTTTTATTTTCGAAATACTCCTCGAAGGTCCAGCGACGGTCTGACAATGGCAGGGTAAGGCCGGGTACTTGATATGCCGGTCGACCTCGACCTCTGTTATCCAAACTCTAATGACCGAGTTGACCACGATTGAGGCGCCGGGGGATGGACCACCGTCTTATCCAGGGCCACACCAGGACACCCCTAACGGCCATGCGCGCCGCTCCTTAAAAGTTTGCCTCTCATGCTGTAACCAAAGTGTCGTCGGCATAACAGATGACGCCCAGCACATGTAAGTGGGGGGGGGAGTCTTCTCAAAGGGCTCGGTCGTACCTTATGTTCCACAGGAGAATTATTATTATTTATTTAAGGGATTAGGGGTGTTATAAGTTTAACCTGTTTATCTGTATATCTGTGTATCTGTCCGATTGATCTGAAATTTGGCATACTGTTACTTTGAAATGAAATGATATTTATTTCTGTAAGTAAATCTTTTCAGATATTTTTACAAGTCGGACTTTATAGCTAGAAGGAGCCGGCATTTCGTAAGACTCACTCTAGGAAGAAACGCCGAAACAAACCACAGAGGTGTCTTTTTTTTTTAAGTCCGTAAACAAAGTTAAATAAAACTGTGCGAGTACAGTATAGGGTCTGGATAGGCCTTTTGAGGAAAGGATCATAGTTTTGAGTCAACCTGTCCATACAGACGGCATACAGGCTCCAGCCATCGTGTAGCCTAACCGATATTGGTCAAGATCAACGACCCGAAGCATGACACTACCGCCAGCAGGACATTTGGGTAGGCCGTGGAAACACTCAAAACCACCAGAAAGATAATAAAATATGAATTAACATTACAAGCCTGTACTCACATTTACATACTTACACAAAAAATAAAAATAAAATACTATACAGTTCAAAGTCAACGAAAAATAAAATACGAAAACAAAATACGAAATACACCAAAAAAAAAAAAATTAAATGTCCATCACTTTCAAACTTAACAACAAAGATGTCTACGCAAATGAGGGAGTGAGCAGCATCAATCCCAAGCAAATTTGTCGTCTAAATAATCTGTAATAGTGTAGGAAGCCTTTTCACATAGTTTTAGCTTTATTAAAGACTTAAATTTATTAATACTTAATTCATGGAATTTGCTTGGCACTTTATTGTAAAATCGCACACCCTGACAACGAAAAGACTTGCTTACTTTTTGTAGTCTAGTGGTTGGTAACACGAGTTTATCTTTATTTCTAGTGTTTATTTTATGCATGTCGCTAAACTTTGTGAATAAATGATTATTTTTCTTTACATACACTAAATTTTCATATATATATTGAGATGCGACTGTCATGATACCAATTTCTTTAAACTTATCCCTCAGTGACTGCCTAAAACTAAGATTATAAATTGCACGAATAGCTCTCTTTTGCAACATAAAGATACTTTGAATGTCAGCAGCATTTCCCCACAACAAAATACCGTATGACATTACACTATGAAAATAGCTAAAATACACCAGTCTAGCTGTTTCTACATCGGTTAATTGACGAATTTTGTAAACCGCGTATGCTGCAGAGCTGAGTCTATTCGACAATCCGTCAATGTGTGGGCCCCATTGCAATTTAGAGTCTAGTGTTATACCTAAAAACTTGGTGGTGTCCACAAGATCCAACTCCTTTCCATTTATTAGAACATTGGTCTTTACCTGCTTAACATTAGGTGTAAAAAATCTAATACATTTCGTTTTATTCTCGTTTAAAAGTAAATTATTAACATTAAACCAGTTCACAACCTTAGAGAGAGTGCCATTCACGTCATCAGTTACTGATTGCTGTCGTTTAAGTTTAAATAACAGTGAAGTGTCATCCGCAAATAGTACTATCTCCTGATTATCATTTATCACATTAGGTAGGTCATTTATGTAAACAAGAAATAAAAATGGGCCGAGAATTGAGCCCTGCGGAACCCCCATAGTGACCAGAGACCCCAGGGATCTCTGTCCATTAACTTCTACTCTCTGGATCCTATTACCCAAATAAGAGATAAGAAGATCCAAAGCAGTGTTCCTAATTCCATAGTAATGCAATTTCCTGATTAATGTTTCATGAAAAACGCAGTCGAATGCTTTAGATAAATCACAAAAAACACCCAGGGCATCCTGTTTATCCTCCCAGGCACTAAATATATTTTCCAAAAGTTCAACACATCACTTGTCGAGCGACCTCTTCTGAATCCAAACTGTTTCCTGTGTAGAATTTTGCTTGCACTAAAGTGAGTTTGTAGCTGATCCAGTATAATCTTCTCAAAAATTTTACTGAAGGTAGGCAACACTGAAATTGGTCTATAATTTGTAGGATCAGACGTGCTACCCGCCTTGAATAAGGGAATGATCTTACTATGTTTCATCAAATCAGGAAATACACCACATTCAATGCACCTATTGAAAATTAAGGCCAACTCTGATGCAACTACGCTAATAATTGATTTAGTTATTTGTACAGAATTACCCCAAAGGTCGGCGTTTTTCTTAACACTAAGAGCATTGAACGTTTTTATTATATCTCTATCAGTGATACAACTAAATCTAAACTCAGTATTACAAATGTTAATATTCTCTTTCAATAAAGATTCTGCAATAGTGGGGGACGAATTCAATGATTCTGTTATTGAGACTGGAATGTCTGTGAAAATTTTTTCAAAAGCTGTGGCGACATCTATATCGGAATTAATTACTTTATTATCAATTGTAAGGCTGTAATTATTACATTTGTTCTTTGCTTTACCAGTTTCTGTATTAATTATTTCCCAGGTCATTCTAATTTTATTTGAACTATTACTAATTTAAGACCTTAAATAGTTAACTTTTGCAGAATAACAATTTTTTTTAAATAAATTAGAATATTGTTTGACATATTCTCGAAATTCCATACTAGTATTATAATTTCTTTCTTCATAAAGCTCATAAAGCCTTGTTCTACTTTTATATATACCTACGGTGGCCCATTCACTGAAGGTTGTAGCACCTTTAACTGACAACTTCTTAGGAGTGAAAGTTGATTTAAATTCTGAACAATACATGTTAAAAAAAGCGTTATATAATTGATTAGGATCATCACTATAACCCAAGCAGGGTAGTTTACTAATGAGTTTATTTTTATTCCCTTATATAATATTTATTCCCTTATATCTTCGTACTTTTCACAAGGTACTACTAAACTAAGACTTGGTCATCATTCTGTGTCGAAGGCGCTTACAATGGGATGTCCTCAGGGATCGGTGCTAGGTCCATACTTGTGGAATATCGGCTTCGACGATTTTCTTGCGATACCAATACCATCCGGATGTACTCTGAACGCGTATGCTGATGACGGCTTATTACTGGTGGAATCTGATACTAGGGCGGGGCTTGAGAGATTAGCCAATAGATGTTTGAACTTGATATCTCAATGGGGTGAACGTAATCGCTTAAATTTTGCACCCAACAAAACCTTCCAGCTACTTTTAAAAGGTAACCTCAAATCACCGCCAAGCATTAGATTTGACAATGTTACTGTAAAAAATAAGGCCTCAGTGTGTTACCTAGGATTAGTTTTAGAAAGAAACTTTTCATTTATCGAACATATTAAAATAGTTAATGAAAAGTCTAAAAAGAGTTTCTGTGCATTGACAAGGATATCAACTGCGACATGGGGTCTATCATTTAATACATTAAAGATCATATACGGAGCTACTTATTTAGGTTCTATGTGCTATGGTGCACCTGTATGGGCCGATAGGGCGACCGTAGGCGCTGTCCGTCGCAAACTGTTACAAGGCCAACGACTTGCACTGATATTCTTGTGCAAGGCATATAGGACGGTTAGCACCGAGGCTTTGCCGGTGTTGGCGGGTGTGCTTCCGGTCGATCTCGAAGTGCAGAGACGTGCAGCCATGTACTATTCAAGACAACAAAACATGGAATGCGATTTTTTGGGCGCGCGGGATCGCGGTAAAATTACAAGATTGCTTCAACAGCAGTCCGATGTCTATAATGACCTCATAGACGAATGGCAACAACGCTGAGATGAATCACCCAAGGGGCGCCATCTTTACCAATTCTTCCCATCTGTTCGCGAACGGTTGTCGAGGACATGGCTTGATGTCATGCCTGCTTGGGGTCATGGTAACTTTAAGAGCAAGCTTTATTCATTTAAATTAGTCGAGTCACCATTGTGTCAATGCTCAACACCTAACTCTCACTATGAACAGTCTGCTCATCATATCCTCTGGGAATGTAGTCTTTGGTATAATGAACGTAATATAATGCTGAATACCTTGCAGGTGACATCTGGGGCGGTATACTATGGGGATCTTGTGTCAACTAGGGTGAATTTCCGTGCGTTTAGGCGATTCTGCCATACATATTATAGAAATCAAATATAGCTCACGTAGGACCCGTAATATTTCGTGGCCGTGGTGCTTCCCTGTTTAAAAGGGTGTATGCCCATTTTATTTCATTTTGTCTCCCGCTTTGCTAAGGAGGGAAGTGGATTTACCGTATTTCCAACTCCTCTAATTTTCTTCTGATTAATTTCGTTGCGGGTTCCAAGACAGTTTAATTTCTTCCTGGGACTTCCCGAGTGTCATAACTCGGTGTGTTCGTGGGTCACTGCTGTGGATCCTGTTGTACAGGAGTTACAGTGTTGGGCATGTGGGTGGGATTAGTCCCAATAAAAAAAAAAATGAGTTTATTTTTGAAATTTTCCATACGAGTTACAGTTTTAGGTACTACAGTAATATCTCGTGTTACCACCATTCTGTTTTTCATAGCAAAAGCACACATCTGTCCACAGTGATCAGAATGTAGTTTGTTTATTACTCCTTTGGTGTGTGGCACTATGTCAGTAAATATATTATCTATGCACCTGGCTGTGGTGGCTGTGATCCTAGTAGGCTCCAAAAAAATATTATCAAGATTGTATGACCCAAATAGGTTTTTAAATCTTGAACTCAAGGATGTATCTTCCAATATATTTACATTAAAATCACCACACACAATTACACTTTTGTTTGACTTACATACTTTCTGCAAGACTTCATTCATAATTTTTTCAAAACTAATATATGATGAGGATGGAGGCCTGTATACACTCAATACAATAAGTTGCTCTAACTCCACACATGCTATTTCTATTGTCCGCTCAGCAGAGAAGCCTAAAATATCAGTACGGTTCCTATAAGTTAAATCTTTTCCAATAAAAATTAATGAACCGCCATGTACAGCACGCTCCCTACTGAACGAACTACCTAAGATATGATTACTGAAGTTAAACATGAGCTGATGACTTTTTAGCCAATGTTCTGTAATACAAAGAATATCAATTTTGTCACAGCTCATGAACAATTCAATTTCTAGGTGCTTACTAGACATTCCTTGAATATTTTGATGCGCTACAGTGAAAGTGTTGGTTGTACATTTCTTTGATACCATTCTGTATGGTAAATTTAAGCTAGAGGTTACCTCCTTTGTCCCTACATCTAGTTTAAAATATGTGAATTCATAGCCAAACCCTTGGCTGGATCAATATAAGTTGCCTGTGCAACTGGTTTAATAGCCAAGTTTTTGGCTGTTATATCAATAAAATAAGATAGCGATATTGCTAACTGTCGTTTACAAAACAATGAAAGATAACACCTATCTTTCGTCATATATAAATATTGTCTAACATAATTGTTAGTGTCAATTATATGAAACTTCATATTGTAATTTGACATGTTGTGTAACTGCATATTTAACTTATACCTAAGGTTATTTTCTTCCTCTGGCAAGCCTTTACTATATGACAGTGTAAATATGATTGTCTGTTTCAAATTAAGTGCACATAGTTTATTATAATAATGCAGCAAACTCTGCCTATCTAAATTGCCTCTATTTCCAATTAAAACTATCAAAATTGTATCCTGGCTGAACTTAAGACTGGAAATTATTGTTAATATTTGACAATAATCTAAACCAGGCATACAGAAATTAGTTATTAATAAATCACTGCACATATTTCCCAGCAACTGACCCATACCCTTCCCAATCTCATCACTGAATATTACAATTTTATTTCTTTTAGCTTCTGAGTTGATGGTATTTTGACGACATGGTAACCTGAAACTTGCTGCTGCATCAAGTAGTTTTGCGGGATAGCCAACTCCTCAGAAAATTACAGCATATATACCATTTTTGGGCTTATAAGAACAATCTTAATGAACGGTTGTTGCTTTTTAAAGTTTTTCTGTGTAGGGTGTAACAGTTATTTTTTAGTATATTTGTATTGCGTACGGACTTGTTAAAAGCGACACCTGTTGCCCGCGTCGCATTGTTTTTTTTGATTTATCCAAGGTAGTTTATAGCTACAGTATTGATCTTCTTCGTTCGCCGTCGGACCACTAGATGGCGTTTGTTTGAGATAAGTCTTTTTATTAATTTAACATAACAAATTGAATAGGTATTAAGAGTGTTTTGTTATGGTAGGAAGCGAGTTACTTTTGATTTTGTTCGTGTTAACCTCGTTGATAATTTAAATGTCAAAGTAAAATGTTAAGAAAAGATTATTTCTGGAAACTTCGGAAACCGAACATATATAAGTCCGGCTTTCAGCCACGGGAGACACTCTGCTATCTCGTGTCTTCCAATCTTAAATAGTGTTTTGATTGTCGTGTGATTTGATTTTCGTAATATATTATCTGTTCAAAAGTACCCACGAAAGTGGTGAGTATGGTCTTAATTTTTCTTGTACCTATTTGTTTCTGGAACCTGATCAATAATATGAGTGCTAATCCATTCGTAGGGTCCCAGATTTCGGGGTCAAGACGGTCAGTCTCAGACGGCGTGCTTGTTCGTTTGTGGCCTTCTGGTTCGAATTCAAGTTTCTCGGTACCCTCTGACAAGCTGGCAGTCACGCGGCTCACGAAGCAAGCGGACAGCCGTACCCAAGGGTTACGTACTTCTATTTATCTTTATAAATACCAATAGTGAACTTTTCTCAATATCTAATATAAATAGCCGACTCGGGCGGAAGGGGAAGTGACCTCCTGGAGTGAAGACGAGGAGGCTCCGAGGACCATCAGCTCGGCTCTGACGCGCTCCGCTGCGGTTTTTCTTGTACCCACTGATTAATTTATTTATTTTTTCTATTGTAACTTTAATTTTGTTTTTTTTGAAATATACATGTATGTATGACTGAGGTGTAAGTTGTTTTCCTCTAAGGAATCCCGTAGGTTTCCCACACGCACACACTTCTGTTCTCTTAGAAGGCGCCCTGAGGTAATCTCATAAATCTCTCCACTGGGTCAGCCGGTGAGTAGTCCGCCTGAGAAGAAAAGCGGCTACAAGGTTTTTTTTTTAATTATGCTATTATCTAAGGAAAGGCATATGTGCAGCAATGTGCTATTATAGGCTTTTGATGACCTAGATAATTTTAAACAATCCAAGGGCCCCTTGATAGAATTTGCTACAGGATCCGCGGTGGCTTAATCCAGCACTGAGACCGCGTAGCAGACGACACTCACTCCTGGGGAAGACTAGTTGTCAGGACTTCTTAATTAAGATTAAGAAAAAGAATTATTAATTAAGATATTATTAAACAAGTATTGGTCAAAGTATACTTAGTATACTTATACTGTAGTGCGTAAAATATTACAATAATTGTAATGTGTAACCCATTTTCAAGCTGTATTTTTAAAACTATTATTACAATTAATTATACGTAAGTAATGAGATAGTTGTTGATTACATAGCGTATAGTAAGCGCCGTATTCTTTTGTTCAGTCCATTAAAATCGCATAGAGTCATATGTGAATACCACCGATGTGTTCAATCAGAATCGAATATGGTATACGTCTACAACTCTTTTAAACTACTGAATATACAATTTTTTAATGTCTCTAAACTTATGCATATAAACTTTTTTATTTTTTGGAGAAAGGTGTAGAAAATTACATACATGTCGTAAATTTTGAAATTTAATTTAAATTATATTTATTATACCTTTTGCCTAATTTTACATCTCTAGAAAAGTAAGCACAGTTGGGGTATTGGTACTCACGTTCGAAGTGCATTTAATGTAATAATAAGTTGATTAACAAACACCACCTGCCAGCGCATCGATACTACACTACTACAGTGCTAAACCACAACTATTTTATTTTTATACGGTTAAAAATGTCACAAATTAGCGATATATTATCGGCACAGAAAGACCCTTGAGGAGTCCTTCACAAGAAAGATGTCAGATCTAGAAGCTCAAATCAAAAGTGCCGGCCCCTCAAAAGACACTGTGGCCAAGGTGGCGGAAGAGTTCTGAACGTTTCGGGAGTTAGTTTTCGCTATGCTGGGCTTGCTCCGGAAGCAGATCAGCGAATGCTCCAGACAGATCGACGCTATGGAATCCAGACAGCGGCGTAAGTCACTGATTTTCCTGGGTGTCGAGGAGGCTAAGAAGGAGGACTGCAAGGTTGCAGCGCTAAAGATCATCAACAACAGCTTAGGCCTCAAGAACATAGCTGCTTCCGCCATCAAGGTTTGTCACCAACTTGGAGTGTCTAGTAAAGAGCGTCTGCGGCCTATATTAGTCAAGTTTGGCACTGCGGATGACAGATCGTCGATCGAAGGCCAAATCGGGACTAAAGGGCTCCTCTCTCGTTATTAAGGAGTTCTTGACAAAGAACAGGCAATCTATATTTGCCAAGGCCAGGCTACATTTTGGTGTCTCTGCTTGCTGGACTATGGATGGCATCATAGTTGTCAAAATCCCTGGTGGTATCTGGCACAAAATTACGACCATCGTCGAGCTGAACCCACTGCTGATGAAATATCCGAAGGCACAAACAGCTTCCTTAAAAGCCCAGTAATCAGTCTGCAGGAGATAAAAGGTCTCGTAAATAATTTTAATTTACAGTGACATGATTACATTGTGACATAGCAATATTTACCATAAATTGAGTGAAAATTAAATTGTTTTCTTTTGTGTAAGGTTCTAGGCCTTTGTTTAGTTATTGTAACGTCTGAATATTAATATACCTGTAGGAGAAGGATCGGTCATAATTAAAAAGAAGTTCTTTTAAAACTTGATAATATTTTATTCAATCAAACACAGAGAACCAGCAAATCACAGGACTAATAACAATTTGATATTAATTAGTCATTAAACTAGACTATGTTATAAATTAACATTTCGATAAATGAGCCTTAAATAATCGGGGAATAAATAGTCCAGAAACCAAATTATAACCCGGAATAATAATTAATTCGTTTTCACGAATTAATCATCCGAAGTGTCTAGGTTAAGCTAGCAGCGAGGTACAGCTAGTGCACCGAGCCACGCCAGAGCCAAGACTGCCTTCAAAATGATCGTTACAAGTCTTTTATACCGGCAAATCTAGTAGTGGGGAGAGTGGGGGCATCGAATGACGCGCTCGGTGGCGTGATCAGTGCACGTGTTGTTTACAGTTTCGCTCAGGCGACGCGCGGGCGCCGACACGGCCATGCTGACGTGCGTGCGCCCTCGCACGCGTCCCTTCTTACTTTTAGACATCTGAAGGAAAAACATCGTTCGATTATCCTGACAATATTATAGTGTCTGGCCCGGTCCAAACTGACCCTTCAGACTTATGGCAGTTTTGGTCCGACCTGAGGTTCTGCAAAACTTTCGTTTTTACATTCTCTGGAGGAGCTAGGCCTGAATGTTTTTTTTTTTTTCCTTTTTTTTTGTTTTTTTTTTTAGACTTTGCTAGACCGGAGTTGTTACTCCCTATAGCCTTTGCTAGACCAGAGTTATTACTCCCTATAGCGTTTGCTAGACCGGAGTTGTTACTCCCTATAGCGTTTGCTAGACCGGAGTTGTTACTCCCTTTAGCGTTTGCTAGACCGGAATTGTTATTCCCTGTAGCATTTCTGGACCGGAATTATGATTCCCTACAGCCAGATTATTGGACCGGCCGCAAGCCCTTCAATAAAATTTCAGTTACATTCATTAGGTCAATGTACTTCTGCTTGTACCACTATATTTAAAGGTTCAGAATATACAGTTGTTGCATTAGAGCTAGCCGACATTGTATCAGATCATCAGATTAAACAAAATTAATAGTTCAATACAAACTTTTTTTTTTTTTTTTTTGTTGTTTCTGCTCCATGGCAATCTGTTTTCCAACAATAAGCCACTTCTTTGTCTGATTTCTCAGTTTATGTTTTCTTCAAGAGCCATAATTGTATGAAAAATTTTTCACACGGCTCTCTTGATGTCAAGTGTTGAATCTTTTGTGTAGTCTCGGTATGTCACTTCTTTTTAGTCGGGTATGCTGAAGAGCGCCTTCTCCACTCAGTGCGTGTGCCAGTTGGTTTACATGGACGGCCAGTTTCTCCTGATATTTCAGGCTGATTTGAGCTATTTCCTGCCGAACTGTTTTTAGGCCGAGGTCAAGGTATATATATCTATTACTTATACAATGAGGGATGCCAAACATTGTTCTCAGAGCTTTGGTCTGGAATCTCTCCAGGATATCTATATTACTGTTGCTGGCCGTTCCCCACAGTTGTATTCCGTAAGTCCAGATTGGTTTTATGATAGTTTTGTACACTAGCATCTTGCTGTTAGGATTTAGTTGTGATTGGCGTCCCAATAACCAGTTCAGTGACCGCAGCTTTCCATCTAGATGTTTGCGCTTTGTCCAAATATGTTTTTGCCATGTAAGTTTCCTGTCTAGGTGCATGCCCAAGTATTTTGCGTTATTATCTTGAGGGATAACTTTGCAATTTAGCGTTACCGGTGGACATGTTTCTCTCCTAAGTCTAAATGTTACATGTACCGATTTGCTCTCATTGGCTTTTATTCTCCAACGCTTCAGCCACATCTCAACTTCTGTCAGGTGGTTTTGCAACTGTGATGATGCCGTTTCTGGGTTGCTATGAGTCGACAGTAGCACCGCATCATCAGCGTATGTCGCAGTCGTGGTGTAGTCAGTTGGGATATCTGCTGTAAAAATGAGGTATAGTACAGGGCCCAAGATACTGCCCTGAGGGACACCTGATCTTATTTCGTGTACATCTGAGAGATCATCTCTGTACTTTACTTGGTAGCATCTTTTATCTAAGTAGGATTTAAGTATTCGGAATAAACAATGCGGTAGATGCTTCTTTAGCTTGAACAGGAGGCCGTCATGCCATACCTTATCAAACGCTAGGCTTACATCCAAAAAGACTGCAGAGCAATATAATTTGTTTTCAAGGCATCTGCCAATGGTGTCAACTATACGGTGTACCTGTTCAATTGTCCCGTGTTTTTCCCGAAATCCAAATTGGTGGTTCGGTAATACTGTACTTAGATGTTCTCTCATTCTGTTAAGCAATATCCTCTCAAACAGTTTGCCAATAACTGGTAGGTCTGTATGAAGTGGCTTCATGTGGCGGTTTCCCAGGTTTCGATACCATGACTACATGTGCAATTTTCCATTGTCCGGGGAAGTGTTCAAGTCTTAGGCTGGCATTAAAGATGTTATTTAATTTCATTACACCTTTATGGGGCAGATTTTTGAGTAATGTGGCATCAATAAGGTCATAGCCGGGTGCTTTACCGTTCTTGAGGTTCCTTATTTCTTTCACAATTTCTTTTGGGCTGGTACTTTTTAATGGGAGACACATTTGATTCGCTGATTCCAGGTATTCCTTGATTTCCATAGTATGTTCGGGATTGTTTTCAGGGAGGGGTTGGAAAACTGTTTTCAGATGTTCCGCAAAGATTGTAGCCTTTTCTTTATCTGTTCTAGCCCATCCTCCTTTTTCATCATTGATAGGTGATATGTGGATTTTTGGGCGCTTTAGGTTCTTGGTAGCCTTCCACAGCGAGTAGTTTGTGTCTCTCGTTGGATCTAGATTTGAGAGATAGTGTTGGATATTTTCATTTTCCAGGGTGCTAATAAGGGCTTTGAGTTCATTTGAGAGTCTACTGAAAGCAGCTTTATCACTTGGATATCCTGTAGTATGCCAGACTTTTCTCAAACGACGGCGCTCTTGTATTTTCTCTTTAATATCCCTTGGATATGAGTTATGTTTCAGAGGTTGTCCTTTGCCTGTCCTTTTTGGAGTTGCAGAATTGGCAGCAATGTGGATAGTCATATTAAGTTGTTCCAGTTGTCTCTCAAGTTCCTCTATTGTGTTAATTTTGGTCTTTAGTTCTGTCTCTGTCGTGATTATATCTTTATAGATTGTCCAGTCTGTAGTGTTCAAGTTGTATATTCTTGGGGGCGGTGCTACCAGATTGACTGTTGTAAAGATATTCAGTATAACTGGTGTATGGTCAGATGTGAGATCTGTTCGTGGTTCTATGTTTAAGAAGTTACTATCTATGTTTTTAACAATGAAAAAATCCAATAAGTCTGGGATTCTTTGTCTGTCGGTAGGCCAATAGGTAGGTTCACTGCCGGAATGACATTCTAGCTTCATATCTTCTGTGGCTTTACAAAGTTGTCTACCTCTAGTATTGGTCAGCCTGGATTCCCATTTTAAATGTTTAGAATTCCAGTCGCCAGCACATATGAATCTGTTACCCAGTGTAGAAAAATATTTTGCGAAGTCGTTGGCAGATACAGTATGTTTTGGAGGACAATACACAGCGGAGAATACAGTTTCTAGTTTGCTGTCTACAAGTTTAATAGATGTTGCTTGTATTTTTTCTGTTCGGTATTCCGCTACGGGGTAGTGTTTTATGTTGCTTTTAATAATTACTGCTGTTCCTCCATGGCTGTTCCCAGTTGGGTGATTTGTTGTGTATATTGTATAATTATTAAAGTTTATGTGTGTCTTCGGTGTGAATCTTGTTTCAGAGATTAGTGCTATATCAATCATCTCTGTTCTGAGGAAAGTTTCTAATTCTTGACGTCGTTCCGTCAAGCCGTTGGCGTTCCAAGTAACTACTTGGAGGTTTCGGGTCATTTTTAACCAGGCTGCTGACTAGCTGAACCATGCGGTCCATCATTTTGTCCATAATTTTTTCCATCATTGTCAACATTGAATGTTGTAGTTTTTCAAACATCATGTCCATTAGGTCAGTAAGGTCGGCCATGTCTGTCTTTGAGTCTTGTTGAGTATTTTGTTCATTGGTTTTCGTTGCTTCTGAAAAGGTTTTAATTAACTTTTGATTATCAGTGTGTTTAGACTTAGAACCCGGGTGAGGATCCGGGTTTTTGATCTCTGTATTGTTAGGCATTGTTCTTTTTTTTGACTTAGAGTCTAATTTAAGAATTCTTTCTCTATACTGTTTGTACACTTTGCATCCTTTATAGCTAGCGGGGTGTTTTTCGTCACAGTTCGCGCAAGTAGCCTCAGTGTCTGGTTTTTTAGTGCATGTTGTTGTAGGGTGAGCGCTACCGCATTTAACACAGCGATAGGGCCTAAAACATTGGTTCTTGGAATGCCCAAATCGCTGACATCTCTTACATTGAATGATTTCCTTTTTCTTATATGGGGCTTCAAAAGTGATCTTCATGTTATTCAAGAATTTCACATCGAAAATGGCTTTGTTGTTTGGCTTTGGTTCTAAATCGACATAAAATACAAGCAACGGTTCCTTCGTAGCTCGATGTCTGATATTGACGATCTGTCTCACTTCATGTCCATTTTCATACAATTCTTTTGAAATTTCTGTGGTATTTTCTGATGCATGGAGTCCGCGTAGTACTACTCTGTATGCTCTCTCGCTTTTAAGCTGGTAAGTATAGTGTGAGATATTATTGGCAATGAAGTTCTCTCGAATCGTTTTGTATGTCTGGATGTCTTTAGGTATAATTTTTATAACGTGTCCAGATCTAAGTGTGGTCATGAGGTAGAGATCGCTTTGGACAAATTTGTTTAGTACTTCCTTAAGAGAATTTACATTAATTACGCCAGTAACAAATATGGGTTCTGGCTTTGGTATATATACTTTATCTGTATTGTTGGTTTTATCCGTAAGCTCCGTATGAAGTAGTTCGAAACTATTGTGTGTAGGGATCACAAAGTCTGGGGAATTTTTCTGTTTTTTATTCCCTTCGTTCAGAATTGGACTTGTTTCTTTCCTTTTCTTTCTCCTGATGGGAATTTCATCCCTTTGCCATTCTTCATGGTTTGAGGTTATGTTGTCACTGGCAAATTGGGTCTCGGTCTGTGAATCCAGATTGTCTTTCTCCTTGTTTTGTTGGTCAGAGTTATAGTCATTAGGCTTTGTTGGCAAAGACGATGTCGAGTAGCTTCTGTTCCGATTAAACATGCTTTCATGAAGAGTTTGTTGGATCATGCTATTAGGGTTGGTCGGGTTTTTAGAGTTTGGTAGGGTTTGTTGATTTCAATACAAACTAACACTTAAACGCTTACACACTTATTTATGTATACTGTGGTTTTATTTATTATATGAACCTAACATCACAGGGGCCATGAATATACACAAAGCATTAGCCGTAGTTTCACCCTATTACCCGATTTATTTAAGAATTTTTATGTCATTTTATACGTTGGGTAACATGTTTTTTGAAATACATCTCACAAATCTCAATCTAAAATACAGTGGAAGCAAAGATTATAAGAAATTGTTGCTACTTTTACATATAGACTTATGCCTGTTTCGCGGTGGGGTAGACAGCGACTACAAAAAACTTGCACTTTGCAAAAATCTAAATTGTAATGGAAGCAATAGTAGTTATCATAAATGGTTGCTATTGTCTCATAGTCAGGCACTTGACATAACTGTTGTTGTTGTACCTATAATTGCTTTCTTTTACCTCATAAATTTTCGATCTAAGCACAATAATAAATGAACTGGATTCTATGGGTGCAACACAGTCATGCGTGTGTAAACCAGAACAATGTAGTGGGCTCTTAAATAATAATTTAAATTCAGTGAACATATTGCATGTTAATATACGTAGCGTGAACCATAATTTTGATGAATTTACAGTATTCTTGAGTAATTTATCTATCCTACCTGAAATAATAGTATTATCCGAGTGTTGGCTGAGCAAGGTGTCTACCCATCCAACTTTGAGCGGTTATGTTGGTTATCATACGGTAAAAAACATTAATCAAAACGATGGTGTTATTGTTTTTGTAAAGACATCAATTATACACACCGTCATTGAGTCTCACATACAGGACGCAAATTGCTTAATTTGCAAAATTGAGTCTTTAAATCTTGCTATAGTTGCTCTTTATCGCCCACCCTGTAACCGTAATATTGTCAATTTTTTGTACGGCTTAGAGGATACACTTGTGTCTTTATGTAGTTATAAAAATGTGGTTCTTATCGGAGATATTAATATTATTATCATCCCGGCACAGCTAAACAGTATGGCGAACGATTATCTTAATCTAACGGCATTACATGGACTTTTACCAACGCACAATTTACCTACCCATGACAAAAGTTGTTTGGATAATGTTTTTTTGAAATCTGACCTCAAAACCATTACACTAATAATTGAATCTAGTATCACAGACCACGCACCGGTACTTTTCAGCATGGAAACGTTATTAAGACCAAACAAACGCAAAACTCACTTTATCACAGTAGATTATTCTTCTATTTACACGGATATTTCGAACACCGATTTCTCACAAATAATAGATACATCTGATCCTAACGTTGCATCTGAGATGCTGATTACAAGGATTGGTTCATTAATACAGAAGCACTCTAGAATAATGCGCACACCATCTAAACAGGTAATTTTCAAACCCTGGATCACTAAAGGATTGCTCAGATGCATACGAAATAGAGACTCCATGAGGACACAGCTTAAAATAAATCCTGATAATTATACCCTTAAAGTAACCTATCTTAGATACCGAAATTTCTGCAATAAATTACTAAAAAGATTAAAACATAACTACGAGAATAATGAACTACGGAAAGCACGAAATAATTCACGGTCTACTTGGAAAATAATTAAAAACATTACTCACACGGATTCCATTAAAAAATCCCCTTCTGAACTTTTAAATATAGACAGAGATAATTTGACATCTGTAAACCGTGTTAATGAGTACTTCTCCCGCATCGGTAGTGACCTAGCATTACAATTTAGTTCTAACATACAAAATAATCAACTGCCAAATCATAACATTAATGCTAACTCTTTGGTCCTTTTGCCAACGGATGAGTCGGAGGTTGAATTAATTATACGAAGTTTGCGTAAAGATGCTGCTGTCGGATGGGACGCGATACCTGCTCATTTATTGCAAAAGTGCTCAAACACCTTGGTACCAATAATAACCCACATTTGCAATATTTCAATGGCTGAGGGGAGTTTCCCCAAATCTTTTAAGAGGGCTGTTGTGCATCCCATCTTTAAGGGTGGAGACAGAGACAGTGTCAATAATTACAGGCCCATATCTGTCCTGCCTGCACTGTCCAAAATCCTAGAGAAGTTGCTAAACACCCGCTTAACAAATTTTTTACAGAAAAACAGTATTTTAGCGCCGAATCAATTTGGTTTTAGGGTAGGAATGTCGACTGAAGACGCGGTGGCTTCTTTGGTTGATGAAATAGTAAACTGCCTCGAAAATGGACAGAAATGCCTGTCGATATTTCTCGATCTTACCAAAGCATTTGACACTGTCTCTGTTCCACATCTCTTGCGGAATATGGAGGGAATGGGCATCCGCGGATATGCGCTCGGAATTTTCAAAGATTATCTTTCTGATAGGACACAGTGTGTAAAGATAGACGACATTGTTAGTAGCAGCGAGCCCCTTCTCTTTGGTGTCCCACAGGGATCGATCCTTGGTCCAACCCTTTTCCTCCTTTACATAAATTCCCTGTGCACCTTATCCCTTCCCTATTCTTCTATCATTACCTATGCAGACGATACTGCAATACTTGTCCGTGGCTCAGACTGGCCATTAGTGTTTGCTCGTGCAGAATCCGCTCTTAGTCGTGTAATGCAGTGGCTATCTAACAATCTTCTTACACTTAACCTTAAGAAAACTACTTACATCACGTTCTCAAAGACAGCTAAAACTCAACCACCTTTCGAAACCTTCAATATAAGAGCTCATACTTGTTCGACATACACATCCACTGATACCTGCAACTGTCCAACTATACTGAGATCCGCACACACAAAGTATCTGGGAGTATTTGTTGATAGTCATATTTCATGGAAATACCAACTGAGTAATGTAACTGCCCGCGTCCGCAAGATGATATACATTTTCAAAAAATTGCGTTATGCAGCTGATTTTGACACCCTGAAATCAGTTTATTATGCACTGTGTCAATCTGTTTTAACATATTGTATATCTATCTGGGGTGGAGCTGTGAAATCGTACCTTCTGCCCCTGGAGCGAGCACAAAGAGCAGTCCTTAAGGTAATGACTTTTAGGCCTATTAGATATTCGACTGCACAATTATATCACGAATGTGAACTGCTTACTGTCAGACAGCTCTTTGTGCTTGAAACAATCTGCAGAAAACATATTGGTCTGGAATATGACATTGAAGTCACAAGAAAGCGCCGTGCACGCAAGGTCTGCCAAGCCCAAAGTTCTAGAAGTGCGTTAGCTGCGCGCAGCTTCAATGTCGTAAGCTGCCACTTATATAATGTAGCTAATGAATACTGTGACATCTATCCATTAACTAGATCGCAATGCAAGAAACGAGTTACCATATGGCTCTTGTCCAAATCTTATGAAGATACAGAAAATTTGATTAAACTAAGTATACTATAATTCTAATGCATCCCTCACGCACACATACGCACACACACACACATACAAAGACACACACACACATACACACACACACACCAACATACATACAGACTTGGTAACATAATATACTCGTATATAAACATATAATAATGCGATATATATTATTATAATATTAGTATCTATTTCTATAGGTTATTCCTACCTTAAGGCTTAAGCAATCCACCTCATGCGTATGCAACTACGATACATTACACTTTTACATTAACTACCTGTCTTTTACATTAAGTACGAGAGCCCTGGTACCCATACCACAAGTTAAATCTTACTTTGGGTACCAGAGGTCAACAAAACTATTGTACATGTTGAATTGTTATAACTTATGTGTATTTTTACTGTATGTATCTTTTGAGACAATAAATTATATTATTATTATTATTAGATCGTGCCGACAAGGTATCAGAATGTGCAGTCATGGTGTGGTCACTACTAACCGAGATAGTATCTGAACCATCATCAGGTTGGTTATAATTTTCATTAAAGTCTATAGTATCTAACTGGTAATCGATCTCATGAACAATGTTATTTAATTGATTCGTCATTTCGTCATCATCACTACAATATTCGGCCATTTCGAGAAATTCAGTTGGACCCCGGGGCACCTCTCGTAAATTTTCGTGGGCATATTTATAAACTCGATTTGAACCATCAATTTGTTTCAATTCATAGCGATCGTTTTCTAATATAGCCGTTATTTTAAATGGACCTTTAAATTTTCTATCTAATTTTGTTTGGTGCCTTTCTTCAGATTTGACAAACACGAAATCACCTAGGTGAGAAAGGTCGTACTTTAGCCTTGTCTCTATTAAATCGGAGAGAATCTGTTTCTGAGGACTTAATGATATTGCTGGAGGCACTAGACCTAATATCATCCAAGTTTAGTCTGGATATAACGTCGTTATGTGAACTAAAAGCTACTTTAGATAATCCAAGGAAATTTCCTTGTATACCAAACATCAGTTCAAGAGGGGTAAATTTAGTGATTCTCGAACGGGTACTATTAAGGGCTAATTGAGTCTCACCCAGTTGATCCTGCCATGTACTATCGGAATCACATTCAATAATAGTTAACAAATTTTTTAAGGTACGCATTACTCTCTCGACCTGACCGTTAGCCCTACTGGATCCCATGGCAATGAGCAGTGCCGGATTAAGCCAGCGCGGGGCCTGTAGCAAATTCTGTCAAGAGGCCCTTCGTTTGCTATAGTTTCTCAAGTTAAAGGGTATTAAATAAAACAAAACTATTACAAATAAACTTTTCTGCATTTAATATGGGCAAATTTAGAGATAACACTTTCACTATCGACTTCTTTAAGCAAATTATACTCTATATTCATCAAAGTAAGGTGATTAAGACGTTCTTGGCCCATCGTGTTTCTTAACTCGTTTTTAATACGTTTTAACGTTGAAAAAGAACGTTCGCCACTGCAGTTAGTGATCATGAGAGACAAGTAAATGCGCAAGGCAATTTCTACGTTTGGGAAACACGATTCTAAGGAATTATTTAATAAAAGTTTATAAAATTGCAGTTCCAGAGACTCTTGTTTCTTGCTATCAATAACAGTAGCCACATCTGTTTTCAGCAGTTCAGCGAACTGCACTAATTCGTCGCCTAGGCTACTTTCCAAATCATCTTCGTAAGCACTGACCATACGTGAGGCGTTTTCCAAAATCTCTTCTGTTGTAAGGGATTTTAGCTGTCGAAATATTCCAAAAACACCAGTAATTTCATGATATGCTTCCATACGTTTAGTTAAAGCAGACAGTACGTTATCAATAATGACAATAAACACCTGAATTTCAAAACGTTGTCCAGGTGTTTGATTTTCAACAAAGTTGTCGAGTGTAGTAGAGCCGGTGAAATGGTCGTACTTTGTATTCCGCTTGCTTCGTCTTGAAGTCTGTTGCTGATACTCTTCACAGTCGGTCAGATCTTTGGCTTTTGCCTCAACATCTGAAAATGTAGATCGCATTGCTTGTACGTAGGCATATACTGTTTCATAAAGGGCGTATCCTGTGTTAAGGTCTTGATCAGACGACTGCAGCGAAGCACTAGTCGCTTGCAAGCGTTCTAGGATTCGGTTCCACATAATTGTCATTATTCCCGTTTCTAACTTATTCATCGTTGAAACTAGTCCGTAAGCTTTATTACGGCACTCTGCTTTTTGATCTACATTATTGAAAATGTCTTCCAAAACTTGCTTAATAGTGATAAAACCACATAAAAGCGCCTTCGTAGCATCAGCTCTGGCTGACCACCTAGTGTCCGATAACCTTTTCAAAATCGGAATTTTTGAAGTAGAATCTTTCAAAGCGTTCGTGAGACGACTCCATCGGTAGGTAGAAGCAGAAAAAAACGTGTAGAGGTTTTCAACGAAATCGAAGAAAAGTAATGCTTCTGTACAGCAGTCTGCAGCGCACTTAGCAACCAAATTTAAGGAATGTGCAAGACAGGGAATATATTCTGCGTATTTATTTATTTCCTTAATTCGTGCTTGTAAGCCGCAGTATTTCCCACTCATGTTGCTGGCATTATCGTAGCTTTGCCCACGACAATCTTTGATATCAATGTCACTCTCACTTAAGAAATCTAATAAACTTTGAGCGAGTTGTTCAGCAGTATGACCTTCCATGTCTAAGAACTTAACGAATCTTTCCACTGGTCCAGATGGTAGAACATAGCGCACTATCAGAGTCAGTTGGTCTACATGCGATATATCTGGAGTAGAATCCAATGAAACTGAGTAGTATTTGCATCTCTTAATTTCGCAAATTATTTGATCCAGTATGCTTGATGCAATTAGATGAATAAATTCCTCACAAGTTGTTTTTGATAAATATGACGTATGTCCTTTTCCTTTATTAGCATAACTTTGAATATGTTGAGCCATAAAAGCGTCAAATTGGGCTATTAATTCTAATAAGCCTAAATAATTGCCATTGTGGGGGGAACCAACAATTTCGTCACTACCCCGAAACGCAAGACCTCGTTCTGCTAAAAACTTTATTACTGCAATGATTCGTTTTAAGAGTAGCCTCCAATAATTTTGCTCAGTCTCAATTTGGCTCACAAGTTGAGAATCAACACGCGTATTCTTGTTTTTGAGATTTACCAGCGAAATTATGGCTTGTCTATGTGGAGTGCTTTCTTCATGTCTTGTCAACAAATTGTGCGCATTCTTCCAGTCATCTAATCCATCTTTCGTAAACCGTGGTGACGAAGTATCTGAATTCGTAACTTTGCAAACAAAACAGAAAAGTCGTCCTTTGGTTTCCGAATAACACAACCAGTCTCTGACATGAGTTTTATTCGTTAGTTTATGTTTATAGCTGAAAAAGGACTTTTGGCAGAATCGTGGCTTATTTTCTTTTTCGTAAATTTTCTTTGAAGACAAAAAATCGCTATCCATATGTTGCAGTTCGCTGCTTCCTTTTGCAATCCAATAATCTCTATCGAAGTTGCTCGGCCATTCACCAATATCGTTGGAGTATATTTTACTTTCGTTTTGTTTTAGACTTGAAACTGTAGTGAAATCATGCAATAATATACCATCGACTGCTTTTTGGCTTGAACATGACGGCTCTGGATCAAGAGTACTGGCTGTGCTTTTAACTTCTCTTTGGCTAGAGCATGATATAACTAAATTAGAAGGAATTGCTGTCTCTTCAGCTACAGCATCACTTGTAGAAAATGTAGTTTCATTAGAAACAGTAGTAGTACCACTATTATATGTACAATGAGATGCAACTTCTGTATGTTTTGCTTTATTTTCAGTAGATTCAGCAACATCACTCTGAACATTAAAAAAGTCGAACAGCTTACGTGTTTTTGATAAAACAGCTTCGTTCTTTTTTTCCTTTTCGTCTTTTGCTTTACGCTTAGCACTTCCAGAAGCATAGTGTCGACCGGTATCTCTAGATCTGCTGCTCATGTTACCTATGGTTAGACAAATATTTTTTTAATTAATTGTTTATCTCGCCGATATTCGGACCGGGGCCTCAGACGCCGCAGGCAGGCTCACTACCAACCATGCCATTCGTTTTATGTGAAGCAAATGGAGTCTATGTGAAAGGCTCGACTGTACATTTATTTATCCAACGTTATAAATAAAAAAAAATAACTTGACAAATGCTATTTATATGTATTAAATAACTTACAAAAGTTTTATAAAAGGAATCAAATTTAATACGACATTAAAATAATCAAAAATGTTGCATAGAATAATAATTTTTTTTAAAGGACATGAAATGTAACTTTCTTTATACAACTTAAATGAACGAAAATTAATGAGATTGAGGTATTTGTTTTTATTTATATGCGTTTATAAAGTTTGACTCCGCAAATGTTAAGAGTTACTAAAAATAATTTGAAGTGAATATGCAAAACATAACTAGTAAAATATCTTACCTTAAGTGAAATTATTTTCGTTTATGCTTTACTTCATTTACTACGTACAAAAACAAAAACTCTTCTACTGTGTTTTAAAATAGATAATCGTATGAGTTGCTTTTGCTTACAGCGCAAAGTCAGGTTAGAAAACTAAAAACAGTACTCGAAGCAATGTCAAAACAACTTTTCTCAAGAATGGCTCACATCTAAAGTCCTTTTAAAAGTTTTTTTATGTTGTGCCAAACATAAATGTACAGCATTTTCTTATTGTTTGATAGTCGATAGAATCCTATTTTATTTGATCGGGTTGTTACGACTAGCTCGTTCGATGACAATATCAGGGGATTCCCCTGTTAGTTTTGCCGTGCTACCAACTTGCGTGTAGCGCAGTGCAAGCAGTACAACACAACTTTTGGTGTAGCCAGCGCTCAATTGTAGAAACGTGGTAAAATTTTAAATTATTGTTGTAGATTTTGATACCAACGTTTCTCGTGGTAGGTACGTGTATTTTTTTTACGGTACGTGTATTATAAATTGATATTTTTTTACGGTCAGACAGGTATTAGACCGCGGGGCCCCCCGAGTCGCGGGGCCCGTAGCATTTGCTACTCTTGCTACGTGGCTAATCCGGCACTGGCAATGAGGTGTAATTGGATGTTGTGCTCTTTCCAAAATTTCTTAAAGTCAGAGTTATCATATGAACGACCGCGATCAGCGATTATACGTTTAGGTGTGCCAAATAGGTTGACTATATTTTTGACTGCTTTAACAGCATGAAATGAATTTAAAGTAGTAACGTGTTCTAAAACTACGAATTTTGTAAAGGCATCTATCGCCACAGAGCAATATTCTTTTCGTGCGCTTTTTCCGCTTAGCTTGCCTGTTAGATCCAAATGAATAGTGTGCCAAGGGATAGCTGGTTTTGGGATTGGATGTAATCGGACCTGTTGAGCACCAGAAGGACTCTTAGATGCCTTACAAATAACACAAGAATCGACAATTTTTTTTACAAATTTTGCCATGTTGGGGAACCAGTAAAGGTCATACATCTTATCGAGAGTTTTTTCATATCCGAGATGTTTTATTTCATTGTGAACGTGACCGATTAGAGTCCATGTCAGGGACCTAGGAATCATAGGTAGCCATTTGGAATGCTTACCACGTTCAATTTTACGGTAAAGAATACCTTGTCGTACATCGTATGTGTGTGATATTTCTATTGGAAAATCATTTGTTCTAAGTTTCGATACGATATCCTTAATTTCTGAATCCCGTTGTTGTTCTACCAATAGCCATCCCCTCTCTAATTCTGAGAAGTTAACTATTTTGGGCACTTGTTTGAATTTTGGAGATCGATTTCCTAATGCAAAGTTACGGGATAAGAAATCGGCATGAGCCATATTTTTTCCTTCTTTATAGACTACATCAAAATCGTAAGACTGGAGAATAGCCTACCAACGGTGCACTCTCGGTGTTAAGTCTTTTTTTGAATGGGATGCTTTTAAGGAATTGCAGACAGTAAATACTGTAAACCTGCGGCCATAGAGATAATGTCTAAAATGTACCACAGCTCTGACTACTGCCAAAGTTTCAAGTTCATACGAGTGATAACGACTTTCTGCATCATTCGTTCGATGACTAAAATAAGCTACTACGTGTGGTAAGTTGTCAACCCTTTGTATTAGCACTGCTCCGGAACCATCACTACTTGCATCTGTATGAAGCTCAATTGGCAAGGAAGGATCAAAGATTTTGAGAACAGGTTCGGTTGTTAAGCAACCAATTATAATTTTATGAATTTTATCATGTTCAGGCGTCCATGTAATTTTTCCTTTGCCTGCAGCAGTTAACGGATATAGGGGCTTCAATAATTTTGAAAAATTTGGAATAAATTGACGGAAGTAAGATGCTAAACCGATTAATTGTCTTACTTGTGTTACAGTGTTGGGAACCGGCAATGATTTCAAAGCTTCAATTTTACGTGGGTTTGGTCTTATTTGTCCAGAAGATATAACAAACCCTAGATATTCAATTTTAGTTTTCATAAACGAACATTTTTTTTAAGTTAAAAGAAAAACCTGTCTTAGAAAGAGTTTCCAACAGTTTATCGAGTCTAAGCCTTCTTTGATTGTTTCTGATGCAGAAAGTACGTCATCCATGTAGACAAGGATTCTATTGTCGTTGAGTCCCTTAAGAGTCTTATTTATAGCTCTTTGGAAAACCTGCGGAGCATTTCGAAGCCCAAATGGCATTCTCAGAACTCAAACTGACCAGTGGGGATAACAAATGCAGTCTTTTCTATGGAACCTTCGTCTACTTCAATCTGGTGAAATCCAGTGGCCATATCAATGGTGGAGAAAAAATTCGCTCTATGTAACTTATCTATTTGGTCACTAATAAGTGGAAGGGGATAGCTATCAGGTCGTGTGTTTTTATTTAATTCCCTGTAATCAACACATACGATCACTGCCATCTTTCTTCTTTACTAGCAAAACAGGACTTGCGAATGGTGATGAGCTTTCTCGGATAATTTTAGCGTCTAGCAGTTCCTTAATTTTAACATGGACAATATCCAATTCGGTAGGAGATAATCTGTAGGGACGCCTACGAACTATTTTACTGGGATCAATTAAATCTATTTTCAAGACACCTGTGCTAGCTTGTGTAGTCGGCAATTTATCTATAAAGTGCTCAGAATACTTATTTAAAATATTTATCAAAATTTCTTTATCGTGACCTGTTAAGTCAGTATCTATGTATTGCGGATCGAAATTATATTTAGAACAAACATTACTGAGTTTGGATTTAAAGAAAGTCAGTTTTTCATTGCTAATTTCAACAGCTATTTCGTTTTTCAGTACATCACGGCCTAATAAAACCTCTTCGCTTAAACACTCGTTTGGTAATACGTGAAAGACGATTTCTAGGACAAATGTTTAAACATAAACTTCACATTTTACTTGTAAAGAAGAGATAACGTTGTTACCGCCTATTCCCTTCAGAACTACTTGTTCATGAAATCTTTCACCGATCAGTAAGTTGCTTTTACTATGTTTTATAAGACTGCATTCTGATCCTGAATAAAAAATAAATGATAGTTTCATACCACTAGTCTCTAGAGTCCCACGAGATGGTTTGCTGCATAGGTTGACTTGCTTGCTGCTCGAAGCGTCGTCTTCTTTCTTCGTATACCGCTTGGGGCAGGCGCTGGCTATGTGGCTGGTGTCCAGGCAGATTTAGCAGTAGGTCTTAGTCATTGAAGAACCTGGTTTAGCTGACATAGAAGTGTTTTTGGTGAACGAGCGATTTTTATTTCGACATTCGTTGGCCCGATGTCCTGTTTTGCCACAAAAATGACAGGAACCTTTAAATGGCATAGAAGGGCGGAACCTTTTTTGTTCTACTTCCGATGTTAAAGAATCATCGTTACATCTCTTAAGTGTAAAGCTTCTCAAAGTACGAAAGAGTTGATGTTTATCATTAATAATTACAGAGTTTTTTAATTATAATTACAAACTCGCGACGTATTTTATCATCACATTTTGATAAAATCGAAATTGCAAAGCCCGTTGTAACGTTTTCAGGTAGGGATTTTTTCTATAAGCTGCCATAAGCGTGTGCCCGCTTCAGCTGGGTTTTCCTTGTTACCAAGGCGAAACTTAATGACCTGATCAAAATAGTCTTGCATCATCATTGGTTTTGAAAATTTTGAAATCAATATTTCCTTAATAGCGTACCAGGACATGTTATCTGGCCGTATTTTTGTAAGACAAGTCGCAGCGCGACCTTTAAGAGCGTGAGTGAGTGCAATAATGAGATCAACACCCTCCAAGTTCTTTTTTTCAATAATCATTTCGCTTAAGGTACACCTACATCGGGATTGAATGACACCAATTTAAAGGGGGTAGGTGGATTGACGGGATGCTGATTTAAACTATTTGATAATTTTAATAAAATTGCTTCCATACCGGAAGAAAAAAAAGACATTTGCTGTTCCATGCAGTTGGTAGAGTTGGTTTGATCGTGAAGTGGAAGTGGATCCGATCCCACTTCTGATGTAGGAGAAGGATCGGTCATAATTAAAAAGAAGTTCTTTTAAAACTTGATAATATTTTATTCAATCAAACACAGAGAACCAGCAAATCACAGGACTAATAACAATTTGATATTAATTAGTCATTAAACTAGACTATGTTATAAATTAACATTTCGATAAATGAGCCTTAAATAATCGGGGAATAATTAGTCCAGAAACCAAATTATAACCAGGAATAATAATTAATTCGTTTTCACGAATTAATCATCCGAAGTGTCTACGCCAGAGCCAAGACTGCCTTCAAAATGATCGTTACAAGTCTTTTATACCGGCAAATCTAGTAGTGGGGAGAGTGGGGGCATCGAATGACGCGCTCGGTAGCGTGATCGATGCACGTGTTGTTTACAGTTTCGCTCAGGCGGCGCGCGGGCGCCGACATACCCTTTCTTTGTTTATTGTGACTTGACGTATGTGTGTATTTCTTGTTACTAATGAATGGCTAGCATAGATTTTAGCTCACTCATTTCGGTCACTTTTGTTAGGATACGTTGCACGATGAAATACGTTATTTCGCATTGGGTACTCTTTACGCTGTTGTGAATTGTATATTATGTTCTTGTTTCATTTTTTTTTTGTTTTTTCTAGTGATGTAAGCTGGCGGGTGGTGCAGAGATACAAACATCTGCAATGCTATACAATTTTTTTTTATACAAAAATAATTTATCTTATTTATATATATATTTATAGTTTTTATGTATTAATGTCTTTAGACAGTGAATGTTATGTTTCTGCCTGTGAATCTGAAACCTGTTTAAGTGATGAAAGCTTCTCCTCCGTAACAGATACTTTCGGTGGTGTTTTACGCACCAAATTTAATAGCAAGAAAAACATCCAGTTATTTAATGTGTGTCATCTAAACGCTCAAAGTGTCCCTAGCCACTTTACTGATTTGTACGAGGCGTTCTGTGACACCTATATTCATGGCGTTTTGATCTCCGAGACTTGACTCATACCACATCTTCTCTCTACTTTTTACTCTCTACCTGGGTTTAGTCTTATCCGGAATGACCGGATAGAGAGGAGGGAACGTGGCGTGGCCATTTACCTACGCAGTGATTTTTCCTATAAAATTATTTCATGTTCCTCTTCCGCTGCCTCTGCTTAATTTCTATTTATAGAGGTTTGTGTCAAGGGCGCTAAAGCAGTGCTGGGTGTTGTCTATTGTCCCCCTTCTATTGACTATTTCACTGAATTCGAATCAGCTCTTGAATCGTTGGTTGCAGAGTATGCTCATCATGTCATCATGGGTGATTTAATACCAATCTCTTAGATCAAAAGTCCTCTCGGGCCTGTAAACTCAAACTCCTTCTTGAGTCGATCAGCCTTCATGTTCTGCCACTACATGCCACTCACCACAATAATATCGGCGAGGACACTTGGCTCGACCTAATCATTACTTCCAATCCTTCCCTTGTTTCCTCTCATGGTCAACTAGACGCTCCCGGATTCTCACATCATGACCTGATTTTCCTCTCCTATATCCTTAAATCTCTAAAACCTAAACCTAGGATTATGTACAGGCGTTGTTTTAGACGAATCGATATCGACAAAATGAGTGACGATGCGTCACGCATTGACTGGACTTCCCTGATCGATTCCACTTCGATCGATGACAAGGTGCACGTATTTAATGAAGCAGTGACTAAATTGTACGATACCCATGCACCGATGAAAAAGTTAGGTTTAAACGAACGCCGGCACCCTGGATGACCAGGAGTATACCGATGGCCATGACACGCCGAGATCGGGCTTTTAGAACTTATAAGAGGGACCGTGTCGAGGTTAACTGGCAACTGTATAAGTCTGCGAGAAATCGGTGTAACCAGATGATACGGAACGCCAACCGCCGCCATATACTTGATAACATCTCCTCTTTCTCTCCTGCCGACATCTGAAAGTTCCTTGGAACTCTTGGTGTTGGCAGATCGCGACTACTAACTAGTCGGCGAATGATCACCACATTGCTAGTCCACCTCCTTCCCGCTATCTCCCATATTGTAAACTTCTCCCTCATGTATGGCACATTTCCTTCTCTGTGGCGGAGAGCGTAAGTGCGCCCGTTGCCTAAAACTCCTAATCCGTCACTTCCCACTCATTTTCGTCCTATTTCTATACTACCCTTCCTCTCCAAAGTGCCGGAAGCCTGCGTTCATAAACAGTCCTCCCACTTCATTCATAGGAACAATTTACTTAGTCCTTTCCGGTCAGAGTTTCGACCAGGCCATAGCACGGTTTCCGCTCTTCTTAAAGTAACTGGCTACATTAAGTGGGGGATGGAGAATACTAAGGTTACTACCGTAGTACCGGTAGATTTTTCTAACGCCTTTAATACCGTCAGTCATGAGCTCCTACTTGCTGTCCTATCCCATTTCTCGGTCTCTCAAGAAGCACTGGACTAGTTTTCCTCTTACCTTCGGGATCGTCAGCAGTCAGTCAGTATGGAAGATTCTTTCTCTGGCTGGTGTGATCTTGCAGCTGGCGTCCCTCAAGGCGGTATTCTTTCACCTCTTCTATTTTCCATCTTTATTAACCTTATCACTTTTAGACTTCAGTGTTCTTATCATCTCTACGCTGATGACTTGCAGTTGTACTACCAAACAGAGATGTGCAATATATCGTCCGCGGTTTTAATTGTAAACAGTGACCTAGCGGCCATTAAACATTGGTCCGATATGTTTGGCGTATCGGTGAATCCGAACAAATGTCAGGCCATTATCATTGGGAGTAACCGTGGTATGAGTCAGCTCGACCTTGCCACCTCTTTTCTACGATGGTATGGTTATTCCATACTGTGAAAGCGTGAAAGACCTCGGACTATATATTGACATGACTCTTAGTTGGCGGAAACAAGTTGCTTCTGTGTGCCAGAAAGTCACAAGCTCGTTGCGGCTCTATTGGCTTCCCTCTATAGGCTTTAGAACTTTCTGCCAGTGAAAACTAAGATAATGCTTGTTCAGACTCTAATATTCCCTATGGTCTACTACGACTATGGTGATGTGTGCTACTTTGACCTAAATGCAGATCTACTCAATAAGCTTGACCGCCTTCTCAATAATTGCATTCGATTCGTTTACAATTTACGTAAATATGATCACGTGTCTCAGCATCGCTCCTTTTTAAAGTGGCTACCGATTCGCCAACGCAGAGAGACACGGGCATTGACTACCCTATATTCTTTACTCTTTTCTGCAAGTGCTCCTTCTTACTTAACTAGTCAACTTCAATATTTAGGTGAAAACCACGCTAAAACCCTTAGATCTTCAAGCAACCTACTTCTTCACTGTCCCACTCACCGCACTGACTTACTACATTCTACTTTTCTGGTACAATCTGTTTTGTTATGGAATGCGCTCCCTCTCGAGATCAGGATGGCAAAAACTCGTCAAACCTTTAAACACCTGTTGCGGTAACATTTTTCAAACACCTCATCAGATCCTTCTTAATTATTTTTTTTGTTTTACTTTCACTTCTAGGATTTATTATATTGTAAGCAAAAACAGATTTATTTGATTAAAAAAACAATTTAATGTTATACAGAATACAAAAACACTATCTGGTTATTTAACTCTAATACATAATTAAAATATTAAGGCTAAGTAAACTATTATAGTTACGTGATACACGACACAGAGATGCACCAGTCCGCACACCGCGAGGTCCCGAGCAAAAGTGACCGATCTTCACGATACTACTCGTCATTCGATAGTCTCATTCGAATGACGTCACACCGCGAAGTTAGGTACAGACCACCATTGGCGTACTTCACTCTATTCCTTCATTCCTTACACGGCCTCTCCTGACACCCTAACGTCCTCGTCAGGTTCAAGTAACCGCACCTCTTCATTGTCTTCATTTGCAGTGGCTTGAACCTCTACTAAAAGTTTATTAGGATCCTCTGTAGGTACATCGTCGTCCAATTGGTCAGTTGCTGGAAACAATTATCCAATTTAGTGTTAAACAGTTAATAAATAGCACTCATGTTAGAAACAATTAACAGGGATAGGAAAAGGTTTGAACCCCAAGGAAAAGAGGGAAAGATTGTTTATAGTCCGTTCCAGACTACAAACAAACAATCACTGTTACATCCATATAAAACTAAACAACCAGAAGTTTAGTACCTTGACAAGAGTAGACCTACAGCATGAGGATCTACTGTTACCATAAAATGACCAAGAGTTTGGGGCTGGTTACCCTGTCCATAGGCCTTAAAGTTCACTTAGGAAGACCATGAGTTTGGGGCTGGTTACCCGGTCCATAGGTCTTAAAGTTCACTCAGGAAGACCATGAGTTTGGGGCTGGTTACCCGGTCCATAGGTCTTATACTTTCTCTCAAGAAGACCAGGAGTTTGGGGCTGGATACCCGGTCCATGGGTCTTATAGGTTTTCTAAGGGGGACCATGAGTTTGGGGCTGGTTACCCTGTCCATAGGTCTTAGAACACACTGTAAAATCACAAGATCTACTGTTACAGTGACTTACTCGCAAAGAAGGCTGCACATTCTTCAGGCGTCCATTCACCTTTCACCATGACTTGAGCTGCGGCATAACTCACTTTGCCATAAGCTCCGGCCAGTAATTTCAACTCATAACGACCATTTTCGAGGACTTTAGTTATCTTATATGGGCCACGCATACCAGGATCCAATTTTCCTTTGGATTGTGTGTATTTAATGACAAACACAAGGTCGTTCATCTGGAAAACATGGGGCGGGTGTCGACCTTTATTGACATATTTATCTTGTCGCTCTTGGTTTTCTTTAAGACGTTCGGCCGTCCTTTGTCTGTCAAGCTCTCGCAGGGACTGCCGTTCAGAACTTGAGCAGTCTTGAGTAACATCACGAACTAGAGCTTGTATTACGGGGGTGACTCCCTCGGTGCCTATTAAAAGATTTAATGGAGACGCCCGTGTGGTCTTTTGTTGAGTAATGTTGAGGACAAGCTGTAAACGCCATAATTCTTCAGACCATTTACTTTTCTTATGATTGATCTCTATACGTAACATATTAAGTAGAGTGCGAACATATCTTTCAACCTGACCATTAGAACGATGCATTTCTGGGGTGATATGATGTATCGAACATCCTAAATCGTCAATCCACTTAACAAATCGTGCAGATTCAAATATACGGGCTCTGTCAGTAACCAAGAGACGTGGAGTACCGAATAAGGACATAACATTTTGAAATACTTGTTTTAACTCACCCAAATCTTGTTTATAAAGAGGATACAGTAGACAATATTTAGAGAAAGCATCTACTACTACCATAATATGTTTATATCCATTAGACTCGGGCAAGGGACCGAGAGCATCCATATGGAGGGTGTGAAAAGCTATATCTGGCTTAGGCCACGATGTGATAGGCTGTAGAACGGCTCGTGGAATCCTTTTATTGGCTATACAGGTTAAACAATGTCCTATGTATTTTTTAACAAACGTTTGCAGACCAGGAAACCAGAAATATTTTAATATCAACCCTATTGTTTTATCTACCCCCACATGACAATGTTCATCATGAAAAACCCTGAGTAGGCTAAGCCTATACCCCTTTGGTATATAACATAACAGCCGTGATTGTTCTCCTACCGGCGAGTACCGGTAGTAAAGAATGTCATTGTTTTTTACATAACGACTAGCGTCTAATTGTCCATCGTCTAATTGACTAATTAGTTTTCGAGTTTCTTCGTCACCTGACTGTGCGATTTGCGCCCAATTACGTGGTTTGTCTATGCTATTTACAAAACGAATAGGGTTGCGACTAAGGTAATCGGCATGAGGCATTAATACGCCTTTACGGTAAACAATGGTGAATGTAAAATCTTGTAAATACACCCACCATCGGGCCACACGTGGTAAGAGATCTTTCTTATTTTGTGTAGCTTTTAAAGCATTGCAATCGGTAATAACTTTGAATTCAATGCCAATAAGGTTGTGACGAAAATGACGTAAGGCTCTAACTACAGCTAACGTTTCTAATTCATAGGAGTGATATCGTACTTCCGCTCCACTAGTCACCTGACTGTAGTAGGCCACTACACACTTACGACCATCCCTATGAATTTGAACTAGAATAGCTCCGTATCCTTGACTGCTGGCGTCCGTATGGACCTCTGTATTTAAATTAGGGTTAAATATAGTGAGAACCGGTTCGTTAGTTAAACACTTAATAATATCGGCACGAGCTCGTTCTTGTTCTTCAGCCCAATTAAATTCTACATCCTTTTTAGTTAAACGTGCGATACATGAGGTTTTGAAAGCGTAATTCTCTATGTACTTTCTAAAATAACCCGCAAGTCCTAAGAACTGCCTAACTTGACGCACATTTTTAGGCGCAGGTGAGTTTATTAATGCCGTTATTTTAGATTTTGAAGGACGAACCTCACCGTTAGTTATTACGCGTCCTAAATACTCTATTTCAGTGTTCAAAAAGGAACATTTTTTCATATTCAACGAAAACCCAGCATCCGTTAAAGTCTTTAGAACACTATTAAGGATATGTAAACCGGCGTCAATACTCTCACTAATAAGTAACACGTCATCAATATACACCACAACAACGCCGCTGTTTATGAAAGAACGCAGGGTATTACTAATGATTCTTTGGAAAAATACTGGCGCATTCGCGAGTCCAAAAGGCATTTTTAAATATTCATAATGACCTTCTGGCGTCACAAAACCCGTGAGAGGAATCGAGTCATTATCTAAACGAATCTGATGGAACCCTGATGCCATATCAAGGGTCGTAAAATATTTACCTTTACCCAACCGGTCAATATGATCCTCAATTAACGGCAAAGGATATCTGTCTTTAATCGTAATTCTATTTAAGGCCCGGAAATCTACACACATTCGATCAGTACCGTCTTTTTTCTTTATCAAGAGTATAGGGCTCGCGTACGCAGACTCCGATTCTCGTATTATTCTTTTAGATAAAAGATCTGCAATAATTTCACGAACCTTCAACTTTTCATTAAAAGATAACCGGTAGGGCCTGTAATGTATCGGTGCATCACTGTTTAAACGGATGTGCATGCTACCAGTCGTCACGCTTGTAGTAGCCAGTCCGGTAATCATAAACTTTGAAAACTGATTTAAAATCTCCAAAAGTCTTTTGCGGTCATTTCCTACAAGTGAGGTCTTAATAGCGTGCTCATCCGCTTCTACCGTCGAAACTTTTGTCGGGACCGAATTGTAAATTAATCGTTGACAACCCTTAGTACGTATATATGTTACCCCCTCACGATTTAAAACATCTGTACCGATTATGATAGGTGCATTCATACTTTCACTGGGCACAACCAATAAATCAACCTCAAGAGTGATTTCTTCAAACTCTATGGTAAGCGTTACGTAAGAGAGCACTCGAGTGATAGTATGACCAACACCTTTTAACTCGCGATAAGTGGGTTTTGAAGAACACGAAAAATAACTCACGACAGAGGTGGAGATTAGTGAAACGTCTAACGCGCCACTATCTATCAAGACGTCAATGGGAATTCCCTGAATCACTCCCACCATAACGTCTCTAGAACTATTCAATTTAGGCAATGAGCAAAAATTTACGTTCGCTCTCCTCTGATCAGAACGTTGCTTAGCAAAACAATCCTTAATATGATGACCTATCTTTTTACAATACACGCAGGTAGTTTTCGATTCCAGTTTTATCTCACTATTAGTTGGCTTTACACTAGTAGACGGTATTACAGTCGTACTATTGGAGGGTACTTGATTCGTATTTACTGATAGTTTGTGCTTGGAGCGACAGTTAACTTGTTTGTGACCCATCAGTCCACATGAAAAACATTTAATCGGAATGCTTGATAAATACCGTTTGCCAATATGTGGTTTAACAAATCCTTTACTAATACCGCGGTCAGAACTAGAAGGCTTTTCGGGTTTATTATGCGCTGGCTTAAGGAAAGTAGCTAGATAATTTACCAATTCACAGGGCTTCAGATTACAATTCGTAGCAGACGCCTTAATATGCGGGTCATTAATACCACGTATGACGATCGCACTAATAAGCTCATCACTCAGTCCCTTCACTATTTTCAAACGCAATAAAGATCTACGCGCGTATTCAGCATACGTTGCATAATCGTCGGAACTCGTACTCATCACTTCAAACAAAATATTCGCCACATCGATCTTGTTCACGAATAAAGACCTAAAATCTTTTTTAAAGTTACTCCATGATCGGTCCGTCGTGACCCAATCATCTAACCATGACTTAGCATCACCCTTAAGACAGTGCCCAATGCGCGACAAGCACTCAGCGTCACACCATTTGTTAAGGATTTGTGCTCTGTCTACCTCCTCAAACCAAAAATCAACATCATTCATGTTAGGGTCGAAATTCGAAACGTAATAATCACGAGAACTACCCCACCTTAAAGACTGAATAGCGTCTACGATTTTTTCAGTAGAATCATTAGGTTCTGTACGCGTTTCGATATTTGAAGATGTCGTCATGGTAGACCTACCTTCTAATGCGTTTAACCGCGTCATGATAACTTGTAACGATTCACGTAATTCCGAACCATGAGAAGAACCGTGGGTAGAACGACTACGATGCCGGCGGCGGTAACGTTTAGAATTATTATCATCACTCGAGTCAGATCGACTGCATGAACGTTTACGCCTACCCATTATAAAAGATCAATATACACCGAAGCAAATTACACAATATTAGCAGATAAACACCAGATATTAATAACACAAGTAACAAAAAGAAAAAGTAAAATCGATTGTGGGTTGAAGGATAACTTTGTCCCACTTCTGATGTAAGCAAAAACAGATTTATTTGATTAAAAAAACAATTTAATGTTATACAGAATACAAAAACACTATCTGGTTATTTAACTCTAATACATAATTAAAATATTAAGGCTAAGTAAACTATTATAGTTACGTGATACACGACACAGAGATGCACCAGTCCGCACACCGCGAGGTCCCGAGCAAAAGTGACCGATCTTCACGATACTACTCGTCATTCGATAGTCTCATTCGAATGACGTCACACCGCGAAGTTAGGTACAGACCACCATTGGCGTACTTCACTCTATTCCTTCATTCCTTACAATATGGATATATGTGGATAAATTTTGTAATTTTGTTTTTTTTTATTTAGTTTTATAAGATTTGGTAGAACAGTAGAATGAGTCAACAGGGCTATTATTTTTATGTGTAATCTATGGTAGTGTTAGCGGTCTGAGGTTGTCGAGCTGTCATAGAAAAAGACTTGTGGTGATGAAAAACTTGTGTTGAGCTGTACGCAATAAAATCAAATAAAAGTGTTAAAACATCTTCAAATTTGTTTGAGCCCCCAAAAGCCCCTAAAAGCTGTGGGGATGTCCCAAAACTTTTGGGGGCTCGTCCGGGATGTAAAACAATATTTGAAGTGAATCGACGACGAAAACCAAAGACTCATCTAATAAAAAAGTGCTGATTCTTGTCAACTTGAGTCGCCATTGTGAACGCCATTTGCATCTGTCTTACCGACGCACCGACAGTGGCGACGGCCCGGTGAGTGAAGCTAACAACAAGTGTCAATGTCATTCCTGCTTTACCGACTCAAAATGGTAGAAAATGTTGCCAGCCGAGAATTATTTTTACTAAAGTGGTAGCTTTTGAAGAAGAATGTCTGAATTATTATTTTTTATATGAAGACTGAAGATTACATTAATTTGGATTTTGATGAGTACCAAAAGGCTATCATTTTGTACGACTAGCAGAAGAAGAAATTCTCAGAGTTCTAAGACCAACACAAGACTAAGACAGCAAAGAAAGCGAAGATGAAGACGTTGAGATACAGATTTCCTTCAAGGATTTGGAAAAATCGATGACAATTTTTACTGGAGACGACACCTACCCCATTGAGACATTTATCGACGAATTCAAAGATACTGCCCAGCTGATGAAGTGGACTAAAATTAAGAAACTGACCTAGGCTAAACGACTTTTGGATGGAACTGAAAAACTTTTTCTGAGATCTATAGGAAGAGTCAAAGACTACGCAAGCTTGAAGAAAGCCCTTAAAGAAGAATTTAGCCCTAAGGTTAATAGCGCAATGATACATAAGAAACTTGCCGCGCGTAGAATGAAAAAAGAGGAAACATACCAACAATACTTTTTGACCATGAAAGAGGTGGCACTCCATGGCAGGGTAGAAGACGCTGCATTGATGAAATATGTCATTGATGGTATTCGTGACCTTGAGACTAACAAAGCCATTCTGTCTGCTGCCACCGACATTAAAGAATTCCGGAAAAATTTGGAAATTTACAGTGAATTCAGAAAGAAAGTAGAAAGTAAACCTTCAACTAGTCATTCATCTAATTTAATGGAAAAACGTAAAATGACTCACGGGAAAAGATGCTTTAACTGTGGTGAATTAGGCCACCAGTCACTATCCTGTTCCAAGGGAATTAAATGCTTTAAATGCAATGAATTCGGTCACAAATCTACTGAATACACTAATAACCAACATAAGAAGACACTCAATATCCAGAATAAAGAAAAAGAAGGAATGCATGAACAAAATAAAGATAAGAAGGAAATAGTTCCTACAAAAAGATAATGATTAACGGAATAGAATTTATGGCTCTTATTGATACCGGAAGTGACGTAAACCTGATTACAAAATCAGAATTTGAGAAGATTAAGGATAGTATTGAAGACTACAAAACGAAATCGACTTGTCTAACAGGAATAGCAGAGAATAAAATCAATACGCGAGGAATATTCTCAGCCATAGTCCAGATTGACCAGTACCATGCAGATGTAAAGTTCTGTGTCGTAAAGGACCATGACATACCCGTAACTGTTCTAATTGGAAATCCTATACTCAAAGATTTTGAAGTGCATTTTACTCCCGATGGTGTCTACGTGGAAAAAAATTAGCACCTCACCCTTTTAGTCGAAGACAATAAAGCTAATCAAGAATATGATATACAAGAATCCAAGTATGCAGAACAAATATACAGGATGTGTAGAGAATATCAACCTAATAATAAGGAAAGTAGTAGCAACGTCGAAATAAAGATTTTACTAACAGATGAAGATCCTGTCTACCAAAGCCCAAGACGTTTGTCGCCCCTAGAAATGAGTATCGTGAATAACCAAATAGAAGAATGGATAGCAAAAGAAATAATTAAGCCTAGTAAATCTGACTTCGCATGCCCAATTGTCCTGGCTCACAAGAAGGATGGATCACGTCGAATGTGTATGGATTATAGAAAATTAAATAAAAAGGTTATACGAGAAAGATTCCCATTACCAGTAATAGAGGACCAGATAGATAAGTTAAAGTAAGCCATGGTATTCACCTCGCTTGATTTATGTAACGGATTTTTACACGTGAATGTGCATAAAGACAGCCAGAAATACACAGCCTTTGTCACACCTCAAGGAGTTCCTTAAAATGCCCTTTGGATTGTGTACAGCGCCATCCGTATTTCAAAGATTTGTCAACGATGTTTTTAGTAACCTTATTGCTGATGGGACCTTGACGGCCTATCTTGATGACCTGGTTTTACCATCTAGGACAGAAGAATAAGGATTAATGAAGCTTGAAAAGGTGTTACGAAAAGCAGAAGAATTTGGTTTAGAGTTCAACTGGAAAAAATGCCATTTTTTGAAAAGAGAGATCGAATATCTTGGTTACATCATTCGTGATAATGAAGTGAGACCATCGAAAGACAAAATTAATGCCGTGACAAAGTTTAGGCAGCCAGAAACCGTGAAAGCTGCTCAGTCATTCTTAGGACTTACCGGCTATTTCAGAAAATTCATTAAGGACTACTCACTGATAGCAAAGCCAATGACCGACTTATTGAAGAAGAATATTCCATTTGATTTTAATGAAAAATGTCAACAAGCCTTCCAAGAGCTTAAGAAGATGTTGTGTATGTCACCTGTACTCAAAATTTACAACCCTGACTTGCAAACTGAATTACACACAGACGCCAGCGCAGATGGATATGGGGCTGTGCTCCTACAAAGAAGTCCGAATGATGACAAACTCCACCCAGTCCACTATATGAGCAAAAAGACTACACCGCCTCAAAAAAAAATCATAGTTACCACTTAGAGGTATTAGCCATCGTAGAAGCTATTAAGAAATTTAGAATTTACCTTCAAGGAATACATTTTAAAATAGTAACTGACTGCTCCGCATTAACTATGACTTTACAAAAGAAAGACTTACCCCCGAGAGTCGCCCGCTGGGCTCTGCTACTTGAAGAGTACGATTACGAGATTGAACATCGACCAGGATCAAGAATAAGACACGGTGATGCATTAAGTAGGTATCCAGTTTGTCTAATGATTGCAGAAACCACAGTACGCATCAAAAAATCTCAAGATGAAGACGCTTACATAAAATCACTTAAGAAGATACTAGAGAAGGAGCCGTACCAAGATTATATTTTACAAAAAGATATACTCTATAAGGAAAAACACGGCAATAGACTAATCGTGGTACCCAAAAAAAATGCAATTTGAAATAATAAGGAAGAATCATGAACGAGGACATTTTGGAGTAGCAAAGACTGAAGATTAATAAATAGAGAATTTCACATAGAAAATTTACAAGATAAAATAAGAAAGACTATAAACAATTGTGTTGAGTGTATCCTAATATCGAATAAAAGAGGGAAGAAAGAAGGCTTCTTGCACCCAATAGATAAAGGAGAAGTGCCATTGTCAACTTACCATATCGATCATCTTGAACCACTGACGTCAACGCACGAAAATTACAAGTATATCCTAACTGTCGTCGACGGCTTCACTAAATTTACTTGGATATATCCTGTTAAGACTTTGACTACTGCAGAGACGCTGGATAAACTGAGTTTACAACAGCAAACTTTTGGGGCACCCGAAAGAATAATAACGGATCGAAATGCGGCATTCACCTCAAACGACTTCCAAGAATACTGTAAAAACGAGAACATTACGCACTATACAATCACTACTGGATAACCCAGAGGAAACGGCCAGGTTGAACGTATCCACCAGGTTATCATCGCCGTGTTGAGCAAGCTCAGTGCGGATGACCCTACAAAATGCTACCGTAGAGTATCTACTGTACAACGCTGTTTAAATGGAACGTACCAACGAAGCATCGGAATGACTCCGTTCGAATTATTGTTTGGAGTTATCATAAGAGATAAAGACGAAGAATTACTAAAATTGATAGAGGAAGAAAATATGCGATTGTTTAATGAAAAAAGGCAAGAACTTAGACAGAAGGCTAAAGAATCAATTAGAAAGATACAGGAGGAGAATTTAAGAAGTTATAACAAGAAAAGGAAAGAAGCTATTGTTTACCACATAGGTGATATTGTGGCAATTAAGAAGACCCAATTTTCTTTCCACCCAAGTTTCGAGCCACGACCTCAACTGGGCGTCCAGGACGTTCGGCATCTTCAGTGCTTGTACGGCCACAACGAAATTCAGTAAACCACTTTTTTACCATTGAAATCGATGGTGCAGAGTCCCCATAGTATTTATCAAGCTTAGCCTTGGTCTCGGTAATGGTTTTTTTTTGCAAAAAATAATGCTTAATAAGCACACGAAATTCACTTTTTTCCATTTTTTCCTCAAATTACTAGGTAGTCTGATAAAGATAGCTGTCAAACACAAACTAACTGACGCAGCAAGTTCAAATTTTGACAGGAGTCAACTGACAGATGCCTGTTGACAGGAGTAGTGTTGCTTTTTCAGTAAAGAGGTCAGAAATTCAAAAAGTCACGGACTTATTGACCTGCCCTCGTATGATATCCTATATATATATATATATATATGTGCTATATATATATATATGTGCTATATTTTTTTCTTAAAATTACATTTTTAATTTATTTTGTGCATCTACCATGTTTTGGCTCTGCATCGCCCTATGGTTGACTGGCAGATAATGCCTACGGCATTAGGTCCGCCTTTATCACATTTGTGCATAAAGTGTAAAATAAATAAATAAAGACACAAAAGTTCGGACCGAAAAGTTGAAATTCTGACATAAATATCAGTAGTGAATTTATTTGCATAACGTCTTTTCAGTTCACGAAATTCACACTTCGTTGTTGTTTTTTCTAGTTTACCTCTACAGATTCTTTTCACTAACAATATGGTGACATAAAACCTACTGATAGGGTTGCTCACAGATCTTTGCAAATCTTGGTTGCCATTTGAGCTCAAAATGTTACTGGTTTGGTCTGCTGTACTATAACTGAAGTAGATTTATGAAACTGTATCAAATATTTAGCTTTTGTAGATTTAATTTATAGTTAGATATCATTTTAGTATAATGAATATAACGTAACGTAATTAAGTATTTATTAATTCACATGGCTGCCCTTTTACGGGGATAGTATCCTCCAACGCTATAGCACGTTTTTCTAAAAAGGCTAAAAATTCCACCATCGTTGGCAAAGGTTCAGGTTTTCTGTCCAAATGAAAAGCTCTGAGTAAATAAATCCAATTTTTTTGAAAGGACACTAAGCAAAAGACGATCCCAGTTATCAACTGGTTCATAAAGATTTTTTAAGGCATATAACTGTTGTTTAGTTTGAGAGACAAAGGTCCTTCTGGAGGTCGCTGTCCCTTTTGTTATTGGTGGAATGTCCAAAAGTAAGTTTATGTGGTTGCAAATTAATCTTGTTTTATTGTCATAACGTTTTTTCAACAATTGTAAAGCCTCTTTATGAGGTGGATACCAGAGGCAGGTTGATAATAACAGATAATGCCTGCTCCTCAAGATATGTCCTTAAATAAAATAACTTTGAACATCCGTTAAGGTTTTGTTATTGTCAATGACTACCATAAAAAGTTCATAAAATGGTTTAAATTTAGTAAAATCTTTTCCATCAAATGTCGGAATGTCAACATTTGGTGTTTAAAACGTGTGTTAGCCACTCCTACCTGCCTGACGATTTCATGCATACTATTGTTGTGTATAGTAGGCCAAAACCTCCTTTCTAAGGAGAGGCTTGTGTCCAGCAGTGGACCATTAAAGGCTGTTGATTGTTGTCCCCATTGTAAAAAACAAGACCGGCGATGGCTCATACAGGTCAAACTATAGGCCTATATCCTTGGCTACAGTTATAGCGAAGGTGAGAGACAGTCTGCTTGACGGTCACTTATCTAAACATATCAAACTGCATGACGGTCAGTCCGGCTTTCGGCCTGGTCTATCGACGGATAGTGCAATCATGTGCCTCAAGCAGACTGTGCAATACTATACCGCGCGTAAAACGCCAGTACACGCGTGTTTTCTGGACCTGTCCAGGGCATTCGATATGGTTTCATACGAGCTACTGTGGACAAAAATGCATAAAGACACTAGTCATGTGAATATAAACCTAAACCTGCAGTGCGGGTCAGTAATATATCAGCACATTCCAATGTAATGTGCACCTATTGTAACAAAGCGGAACATGCAACTTTTAATTGCCCCAAATTTTAATTCTCAACCAAAGGGTAGTGCACCTCCACACTCATTTCCACACCACCCTAAGGTAGACTGGTAGAGAATGCCTATGGCATTAAGTCCGCCATTGTACTTATGTGCATAAAGTTGTTAAATAAATAAATAAATGATATACCCCATGTCGCAGTTGATATCCTTGTCAATGCACAGAAACAATTTTTTACACTGACATTGTCAAATCTAAAGCTCGGCGGTGATTTGAGGTTACCTTTTAAAAGTAGCTGGAAGGTTTTGTTGGGTGCAAAAGTTAAGCGATTACGTTCACCCCATTGAGATATCAAGTTCAAACATCTATTGGCTAATCTCTCAAGCCCCGCCCTAGTATCAGATTCCACCAGTAATAAGCCGTCATCAGCATACGCGTTCAAAGTACATCCGGATGGTATTGGTATCTCAAGAAAATCGTCGAAGCCGATATTCCACAAGTATGGACCTAGCACCGATCCCTGAGGACATCCCATCGTAAGCGCCTTTGACACAGAATGATGACCAAGTCTTAGTTTAGTTGTACATTGTGAAAAGTACGAAATGAATAAACATTTTTAAACACCCCCGTGATTTTAATTTCAGCAACAGCATGCGCCACCATGCGTTGTTGAAGGCGCCAGATATATCTAAGAAAATAGCCAGCACGTATTGAAATTTTGACTCAGTGACAAACTTTCTAACCGATATAACAGCGTCAGTTGTCGATTTACCCAACGTAAATCCAAATTGTCTATCATGAAATTTGACTCCACCTGGCAGAGGCTTTCCTAACGATGGTAACAATGTGATTGGTGGGTAGGATTTAGGATCATCCGGTGGCTTGTCACCACTTTTTGGTATTATACGAATATTACCGCACCGCCGTATACGAGGAAATCTTCCTTCAGCAATGCAACGTTTAAAGACAGTGAAAATCGTGTTACCCGAAAGTTTACAAGCTTCTTTAATCATTTTGTTAGATATTTTATCATCGCCCAAAGCCTAGTTAAGCGGCAAGGATCTAATGATACCGAGAAATTCGTCTGCAGATTGTAAATCAGACATTGGAGACAGTGGTGGTTCGATGGCCCACTGCCTGATCTGTCGGTGATGATCAGTGTCGTTTTCCGGCCGATCGTCAGGTACGAGTGATTCTAAAAGATATTCTGCTGTTTGTTCTACTCCTGTGGTATATCTGTTATTAATTTTGATGTTCTGTATTCGATGTCTGTTAATTATTATGTAATTCAAGATCGATTGATCTATTTGCCTTAAATTCGTGATACAAAGGTGACCACGGGCCCTCTCTATCGAGTTTATCAATAAGTTTCTCTAATAAGTTTCCCTTGGATTTTTCCGCAGCAGCTCTGTAGTGGGACTTGGTAACTCTAAGAGCAATGAGAGCATTATTGTACAAATCTCCTGTTACGTTTTGTTTTTTAATAGTGTTTAATTTTATACGAGCTTTCCGGTAGCTTCTACGTAGTTCGGCTAATCTATCATTCCACCAATCACACCTACGAGTGTTAGTGACAGATCCGCGACCAATAGATACATCAGCGCAGTATGTAAAAGTTTCTGATAGTATTTCTGCGCTGTCCTTAGTTGATAAACTACTGCGACTGAAGTCTTTGGTATGAGTTGCAAAGAGTGAACCAAACAAAGCCCAGTTCGCACCTTTAGTTTTATATCTAAAATTATAGGGAGCCCTTTGTGGATCCTGTGCAACCCCTGGTATGAATTCGTACACGATCAAGCGGTGATCACTACAGGATGCGTCCGATATCCCAGCCTACGAACGGCAGTCAAGCTGTACTACATTACGACGCAACGCGAGCGCTCTGATATTGTTCTTGTATAAGGACAATGTCTAACTTTTGTTCTAAAATTAAACTGTCTAATTCTGATTTAGCTATTTTATCGTTATGATAATTTAACTGGCCTACTGAATTATTATCCATTACTTAGTAAGTTAACTATAAACTTTTTTTTTTCTTTTTAAGCCAAATTAAACTATTCAGTAATTGGTTTTTAATATTAGCTGCTCCAGTTTTAATTTGTATGTGGCACAGTCGTGTGAGCCGCATCGATGGTCAGATGGTTTTTTGAACCGCCTGCACTGTGCGCACGTGGGCTTAAAATCTGGTGTGTCTTTATCTGAACAAGCTCGCGTTTCACGCGCGAGCAGAATTCGAAGAGCCAAGTCATCCGTATTTCAGTGAAAATCACTACCAAAAAGCGTTTAATTTTTACTGTGAAATTAAGACGCTGATAAAGAAATACGGGACCATTGATGTTACCAAACCATTTTTGAGACCAGGGACACCATTAGCGCAATCGGCCGAGAGTCAGGACGACCCTATCACTTATACCAAGGCGGGGGCCTCCCAGTCACCTTTCACCACTAAGACGGTCATCCAAGGTAACCCGAGCAAAATAAAGGAGATGCTACGTAAGCAAAAGACCAATTTTAGAGCATTTTCACGGACCATAGATACCATTGACCTCGATAGCTTATCGGAGAAATGGGGATTCGAGGATATACTCAAAACCATTCAAAACAGGTGGACAACTATTGATACCTTACACTGGGAAATTTAAAATGAAAGTATCGTAAGTAACGAGGCATACCAGTTGGCCTTTGACGAATATGAGGCGAAATATAACTCTATAAAAAAGGCTCTATACAGCAGGATGTGGTCGACCTCTTATAGAGAGAAATCTATGCCCAAAATGGACATACCAACGTTCAGTGGCAGCTACCAACAGTGGATTTCTTTTAAAGATTTATTTTGTGAAGCCATACACCATAACAGGTCATTACCAAATGCGCAAAAAATGCAGTATCTTAAAGCAAAATTGAGAGGTGAAGCAGACAAGCTTACACAACACCTGCACATAACTTCCGACAATTACCAAATTTGTTGGGATATACTTAACCATCGCTACAACAATATGCGACTTATATTTAACTCACATATTCAGGTACTTTTAGCCCTACCAACCTTACAACAACAATCAGCCGCTCTAGTTAAGAGGCTACATGATACCACTAATGAGTGTCTTAACGCTATTAAGGCTATGGAGGTCGACATAACCAATTGGGACCCGCTCATAGTATTTATTCTAGCTCAAAAATTAGACACAGAGACCCACCATGACTATATCGAGTCGCTACGAAACCCTAGAGAACTGCCCACCATCACCGAATTTTTGGATTTCCTTGAGGCGAAATTTACATCATTAGAATCTGCAAGAAGAAAACAGGATACTAATAAGCCAATGACATTTCACTCTCAATACAGTGATACTCAAAAAAGGAATTTGTTTAAGTCTTCGAACAATTCATTTAATAAAACATTTCAACATAAACCATCAATTAATCACGTAGTGACGAAACTTCAACGGAAATGCTTACTTTGTAAAAATTATCACGCGTTATTTCAATGTAAAACATTCATTGAATCTGGGCCAGAAAAACGTCGTCAAATTATTGAGGACACCAATTATTGCAAAAATTGTTTAATTAACCATTATGACAATCTTTGTAGTTCAGCAAAAACTTGTCGGTTTTGCAATGAAGCGCATAATTCATTATTGCACCATTCCTATGTGACTTCCAAGTCAGCAATTGAAAAAGAACCCCGAAAATCAAACATATGCGTCACCCAAGGGCCATCAAGAACCATTACCAAGTTACTCGCCACCGCCCTAATAAACATCAAAACAATAGATGGCCGCTACTAAACCATGCGCGCCCTCATTGATCCATGTGCCGAATCTTCACTCATTACAGAGCAGGCCGCGCAATTATTGGGGCTACCCCGAGCTAAACAAAACTGTATAGTCGTAGGTGTTGGAGCTAACGCCAATACTAGTAGGGGCTAGTATTCAGATTACAATATCTTCCTTACATAACAACTTTACTATAGATACTGAAGCGTACGTCATGAAGCATGTAGTGGGGAACTTACCAAACCAATCATTTACGAAACCAATATGGCCGCACATCGAATATATACCTCTAGCTGATCCTGAATTCTACAGAAGTCGATCGATTGATTTAATATTGAGCGTAGAAGTGTACGAGTTGATATTATTACCAGGAATTATCCGCAAGGGTGCATCATAGGCTAGATATGACCGATGAAGATTACCAGTGTGTACAACAGTACCAATTACAAACGAAACGCTAACCAGGCGGTCGTTACGTTGTAAAACTACCACTTCGACCAGATTTTACAGAGAAATTAGGAGATTCGAAAACTAAGGCCGTCGTCTAATTCCACGTATTGGAAAAAATATTTACAAAAAATAAATTGATATTTGAGAGTTATAAACAATTCATTCATGGGTATTTATATTTAAATCATATGAAAGAGTGTGTTGGTAACCAGAAACCGGAGTCGTATTTACCTCACCATTGTGTAGTACGCGCGGAGTCAACGACCACAGCGACTCGAGTTGTTTTTAACGCGTCAGCTAAACGTCGACAGGCTATTCATTAAACGATTTAATGTATAGCGGGCCGAATCTTCAAAAAGATTTGTTATCTCTTATCATAGGTTGGAGACAATATTGTATAGCCGTTAGCCGGATATAGAGAAGATGTTTCGGCAGATTATCGTTCAAGAAGATGACCAGGCTCTGCAGAAGATAGTTTGGCGTCACAGTCCCAAAGAATCACTTTGGGAATACCAGTTGACGACTGTAAGCTACGGTATGAAGGCTGCACCATTCTTAGCGATGATGACGTTAAAGCAGCTGGCCTGGGTAATAAACAAGAGCTATTAGACGAAGATACTACCTTAGATACTAACACACAGACCTACAACTTCAAGCACCAGGAGTACACCAAAACACTAGGATTACAGTGGCAATCAAGTGACGATAACTTCACTTTTCAATTTAAAAAAGACCCACCAACCAAGATTACAAAGAGAACCCTGCTCTCCACAATATCCAAGATCTTCGATCCTCTTGGATGGTTGTCACCAGTAACAACCAAATTCAAGTTGTAATTCCAGGAAATCTGGTCACTCAACGTACTATGGGATGATCTCTTACCAGATGCCATCGTCGCAAGGTGGGATACCATGAAAGACGACGTAAACCAGATTCATAGTGTTAAAATTCAGCGATGGTTACAGAGCAGTAAGGGTGACACCATAGATTTTGTGATGCATCTGAAAAGGCCTATGCGTGTGTTATTTACTGCAAGGCCATCAAAACCAATAAAAACCAGCAGACTAAGTCATCAGTAGTCATCGTAGCTGCCAAGTCACGTCTCGTTCCAGCTAGGAAAACTGTTTCCCTACCTAAGTTAGAGTTGTGCGCTGCCGCTCTGCTGGCCAAATTAATGAAAACCATTTGTTAATGTTTGTCGCAATTCAACATAATAATATTCGGTTGGTCTGATTCTACGGCAGTACTAGGTTGGTTAAACGGCGACCCAAGCCGTTGGAAGCCATTCGTCACTAATAGAGTAATTAAGGTAGTAGAAACAATACCACCAACCAGTTGGCGCTACGTACCATCCAAACAAAACCCTGCTGACTGTGCGAGCCGAGGTATTAATGCTGAACAATTAATCCGTCACCCTATTTGGTGGCATGGCCCCACATGGTTAGCCTCCTTTGATAAAAAAACCATGAAAACCAGTACTTAACATACGGAGCTCGAATTAGAGAAAACCTTTACAATAAATGTAGCGACAATGCAATCCGAGAACCAAGTCATTAGTTCTATAATAAGCAGACACAGCAGTTTTACGCGAGCTACGCGAGTACTTGCATGGACACTGCGATTTTGTTCGAGGTTACAGAGTAAACCAACCTATTTAACCATATCGGAATTGCGGAAAGCGAAAGACTTATTAATTAAAGAAGCGCAGTCCGAATTTTATGAAGAAATTATTTATATTAAAAAATATAACCAACCAAATCCTAAAAGCAATCTATTAAAATTATATCCATTTCTAGACAACCAAGGAGTTTTGAGAGTCGGAGGGAGATTAAAAAAGGCTAGTTTACAAGATAACATGAAGCACCCCGCAATTCTACCCAATACCCAGCACCTGACAGATATGCTCATTGATCAGGCCCACAAAATGACGTTCCACGGTGGCGCCCGCTTGACATTAGCATGGTTACGACAACAATATTGGATAATAGGTGGGAATAGAGCGGTTAAAAAACGGTTACGGAACTATGTAATTTGCAAAAGACATAGTCCCTCCCAGCATTACCAGTTAATGGGAGACTTACCAGCTGCCAGAACCAATATTACTCGACCCTTCCACCATACGGGAGTGGATTATACAGGCTTTGTGGAGGTAAAGTCAGCCAAAGGTCGCGGTATACGGTGTAGTAAAGGATATATCGCCGTTTTTGTTTGTATGGCAACTAAGGCCATACATTTAGAGATAGTATCCGACCTTACGGCGTCCGCATTTATAGCAGCTCTTCGTCGATTCGCAGCCAGACGGGGAGCACCTAGTCACATCTACAGTGACAACGGAACCAATTTTGTAAAAACCAACAGAGTACTGCAAGAGGAGATGGTTAACCTAAAATCGATCGTGGACGACCAGTTTTACTGTGTATTAACAGAAATGCAAATCGAATGGCACTTTAACGCTCCATTATGGCCCAACGCTTCAGGTTTATGCGAATCTGCCGTGAAGAGTCTAAAAGGACACCTAAAGCGCGTGGTAGGAGAACAAAGGTTGACATTTGAAGAGTTCTCCACCTTGTTGGCTCAAATAGAAGGCTGTCTCAACTCTAGGCCTCTATGTCCGTTAACTGAGGATCCTGAGGACTTAGATATACTGACCCCCGCACATTTTCTCTCAGGAGGACCCACATTGACCATTATTGAGACAGAAAAAGATTTACGAACCAGATGGCAGCTAATTCAAAAGATACACCAAGATATCTGGAAGAGGTGGCGAGCAGAGTATTTAACGCAGTTAAATATGCGATCAAAATGGCAACGGTCGCAACCCAACATGCAAATCGGGGATATCGTAATAATACATGATGCCAACCTCCCCCCGGGAAGGTGGGCTCTAGGACGAGTAGTAGAACTCCACCCAGGACGAGATAACCTTGTCAGAGTTGTATCCGTTCGTACCCAGATGGACTTGTGGAACAGCCAATTGTTAAGTTATCCCGATTACCAATCAGTGAAGGCACAAACTGTCCCACGAAAAATACAACAGCGATTTTACCTGACGAATCAAACGACCAAACGCCAAAAACTAAAACCGGAAAAAACCTTAATACCAGAGGAACAATACACCATTTCCTGACCATAGCTCTTATGTTGTTTACGCCACGCTGCGGGACGGAGTCATCGAGCCTGTGGACGCCGCAGACTGGGCGACCCCTCTGGTACCCGTACGTAAGACGGGTACCCACCATCGGGGTGGACTTCGTATCTGTGGTGACTACAAGGTTACATTAAATCCTGTGCTTAAGATTGATCGATATCCACTCCCGCGAATCAATGACCTGTTAGTTAAGTTAAACGGTGCCAGATTTTTTACAAAAATCGATTTAAGTCAGGTATACAATCAGGTAGTTTTGGATGACCCGGAAAATTTGACGGTAATTAACACCCATAAGGGCCTTTTTAAATACAAAAGATTAGGTTTTGGTCTGTCTTCGAGCCCAGGCATTTTTCAACGAATTATGTCAAACCTTCTCAATGATATTCCACATGTGGAGGTATTTCTCGATGACATTATATTAGGGACCCCTAATATCAAGATTCACTTACAGATATTAGAGAAAGTACTTCAACTGCTCCATGATAACGGAATGAAACTAATGCTAAATAAATGTACTTTTATGACAAACCAGGTTAAATATTTAGGATATATAATTTCAGCGGACGGAATTAAAGTTGATCCGGAAAAAGTTGAGGGTATATTAAACATACCACGGCCAGTCAATATCAAAGACTTAAGGGCATTTTTGGGTACCATTAACTTTTATGCTTTTATACAAAACTTAAGCACCATCTTAGCACCACTTTACAATTTATTAAAAAATGGGAATAGTTTGAAATTGGAGTAGGGACTGTGAATTGGCATTTACTAAATTGACTTGCCTAGTGTGGGGCCACCGGCAATGTATCACATATTTTGTACTTTTCTTTTTGGTAATAAATGAATTTGAATTTGAATAAAATAAAGTCAATATTACTAAGCGCTGATGTTTTGGCCCATTACGATTCGAATAAACCTTTGTTTTTAACATGTGACGCAAGCGCGCGCGGTATAGGCGGGGTTCTGAGCCAGAAATGGGCGTGTGAGCGAGACGGTGTGAATGGAGGTTTTCGCGAGTGCGAGAGGCCAGTGGTGTATGTATCCCAAGCGCTTACTTCGGCAGAAAAACATTATTCTGTGATGTAGTAGATGTAAGATAGATATAAAAGAAACTATAAAACAATGTATTGATTCGAATTATAGTCAGTCTTGCATTCAGATTCAACTGAGTATTATTTACATAGACTCCCAACGTCACATGGCGACCCTGCCATAAAAGGCGCGTGCGCGCGTCCTGTGTGGTCCGTTAAGATACAGAGTACTCGAATTTCTATTTGTCGCGATGGCAGAACATTTTGTGCGGTATATAAGACCGGTATCTTACATCGTTTACGAAATTTCGGCCAATATACAAGGTCAAAATGGGTGGTAGCCAGTCTAAAGACGAGGTCATCCTTGCGCAGAACGCTGCTGGAGCGGCCACAAACAATATTGGGTACCATCTAAGCATCACAAATATTTTGCTAATTTTGATGACAACGTTACTGTGCTGTGCTGCACTTTTTGGCATTTACAAGATCTATCGCAAATGTCATTTAGACTGGATGAGGCAAGAAATAGACCATAGGTCGTTGCAAAGACAGCTGTCCTTATTCCGGCGAGAGGCTCGCAGGGGTTTTAAAGAAGAAACCGCATAATGCTGGGCATTGTAAGGCAGTACGAAATACGTCTATTAATATAAATGTGCGGTAAGAAAAAGTGTCAAAGTGCATAAAAATAAAAAAGTAATAATAATTAAAAAAAAAAAAGAAAAGTGCGGTACAAAGTGGAAGTGCCTTAAAAAAAAAAAATTGTGTTAGTGTTAGTAATGTGCGGAAAGTGACAATAGTTATCTAAATCGGGTAAAATCAGACACAGAACACGTTTTAATCTTAATTTACTTTTTTTTTAGAGCATAATATATGCTACCTAAGTACCCAAGTAAAAAAAAAAATGTGTAATCTTTTTATAATGTAATACTAATTTCTTCTATTGTTATGCATATGATTACTATGTTATGGCCGATTTATTAAAAGAGTTGCTTGATGAATTATTAAATATAAAAACATACTTGGTGAAAATCGGACCATCTCGTAGAAAAGGTGAAGTACTCGTAAAAAAGCTTGGTAAGGCCAATTTAATAAATACTAAGTATAGTGAAAGCCTCAAAAATATTAATGAATCTATTAATTTAGGCAGACTTTCAAAAGACGAGCGTCTCTTAATAAATAAATATTGTTTAAAGTTTAAAAACATATATTCTAAAATAATAGAACTTTGTAGTGAGTGCCCTATTATCAAAACTGTAACCATGGAATTTAACTTGAAGATTGCGTTAAGCCTATTGCCTGTTATGAATGGTAAAATGACTACTACTGAGAAATTGATCGATGGCATCGAGTATTATAGCACTACTCTTACAAATGAATCACGAATTGATCTTATTAACTTTGTATTAAAAAATCGGTTAAATCACTCAGCAAAATTATGTTTGTGTCGCACCTATCCCACAATAGATGAATTATTACAAGATATGCGAAAGCATTTATTACCTAAAAAATCCGCTTCCGCCATGCAAACAAAGTTACAATCTTTTAGACAAAACGATTTGTCTATCAACGATTATGGCCAAAAAATGACCGAATTATTCGTTGATCTTACAATTACGCAAGCTAATGGAAATGACAATAACTATAGTGTTCTGAAGTCTGTAAACGAGCAGCAAGCCATAAAGCGCTTTGCGGATGGCTTACGTAATCGAAGGATCAGCACTATCATTGCAGCTCGCAATTTTGAGTCCTTGAAGGACGCCATACAGGCCGCCATAGACGAGAAGGTGGCTACACCTTCCACGTCAAACGGTATTTTGTCAATGAGTCGTAATAATAATTTTAATTACAGACAAGGTCGTGGGCGTTTTAACTTTAACCACAACTATCGCGGTAGAAGTACGCCAAATCAAAGAGGTAACTCGAGTTATTACTCGCATGGTGCACATGCAGCTGGTTCTGCTCGTGAATGGAGTCAAGGACATCGTGGATCCCGAGATGATTCGAGGTCGAGGCCTTCATTTAGAGGTAAATACTATCGTAATAGCAATTTTGGCAATCAAAGGATGCATTCCCAACATTTGAATGTTTTGACAAAAAGTCAACCCCAATCCCAAACAGTAGATAACGTGGTAAACGAAAACAAGTTTTTTCGTACCTAAAGATTTTCTTTTTACTTGTGATCATAATTCACTTTCAATTAAATTCAACATTAGCGATGCATGTACTCTGGATTGGTTACTTGATACGGGCGCATCAATTTCAGCCATAGAACATAAACATATTCATGCACACAACATTCCTTTCCATATAGAGAAGACTGTTATTAGAGGTGTTGGCGGTACTATAGAAGCTATTGGACACGTTTGTTTAGATTTACAAGCGAAAGGCAATACATTTAGTCACAAGTTCTATGTATTCCATACCTTACCTTGTAAGGCAAGTGGTATTATTGGTAGTGACTTTTTAAATAACTACTCTGCTATATTGAATTACGAGACGAGTTCGTTATCATTATTAAACATAAATAATGAAAGAATATATCTTTCGACTTTGCGACATAATTATGATGATTGTTTATACATTCCGTCGAGATCAGAATCTATTCATTTTATCAATACTAATTTTAAAGGAGACGGTGTAGTTTATTCAAAAGAGTTGCGTGATGGAGTTTTTTTAGCGAATTCAATAGTGACGCCGCGTGATGGGAAAATCCCTGTTAAGATATTAAATAGTACGGAAAAAGACTTAACTTTAAAAGATATTGTACCGATTATACATAGCGTGGAAAATTTAAATATATGTGCGTTTGAAAAATGTGAGAGAAATTCTGAAAGAGTGAAAAGATTATTTTCCATGCTACATTTAAATCATCTGAATGACGAAGAAAGAGTGTCGATTGAAAGTCTGTGTGCAAAATTTCCTGATATATTTTACCTACCCGGGGATAAATTATCGGTAACGAATATATACGAGCAACAAATTCATTTAAAACCAAATACGGATCCTGTTTATGTTAAACCGTATAGGTTACCTTATTCTCAACAAGGGGAAGTCAAGAAACAAGTAGAAAAAATGTTAAATGAGGGAATAGTTGAGCCTGCTAGGAGTGAATGGTCAAGTCCCGTATTATTAGTCCCTAAGAAAACAGATGTTAGCGGCGAAAAAAACTGGCGTTTAGTAGTCGATTATAGAAAACTAAATAACGTAATAGAAAATGACAAGTTTCCATTGCCTAACATTAGTGAAATTATTGATTCCTTGTCTGGTTCTGTTTATTTTAGTCAGTTAGACTTGAGTTCAGCCTATTATCAAGTAGGTTTACATCCAGACAGTAGAAAACTAACCGCCTTTTGTTCGGGTCAATTTCAGATGACCAGAATGCCTATGGGACTAAAAACAAGCCCAAGTGCATTTTCCAGGATGATGAATGTAGCAATGTCAGGCCTAACTCACGAAAAATGCCTGATTTATTTAGATAATTTGGTTACTTTTGGAAAATCTATATCAGATCATAATAAAAACCTTTTAGATATATTTATCAGATTGAGAGAGTGTAATCTTAAACTTAACCCTAACAAATGTGACTTCTTGAGAAAAGAAATGTTGTATTTAGGCCACGTAGTTTCAGGAAATGGTGTCTCACCAGATCCCGAAAAAATTGAAGTATTAGTAAATTACCCAAGGCCAATAAACACAGACGATGTTAAACGTTTTGTCGCCTTCGCAAATTACTATAGAAAATTTATACAAAATTTTGCTAAAATAGTCTACCCTTTAAATAAATTATTAAGGAAAAATGTGTCTTTTAAGTGGGACGATAATTGTGAAAACTCGTTTCAGATCCTCAAAAATAGTCTTACTAAGCCTCCTGTTCTTCAGTATCCTAATTTTTCAGAAACAAATACTTTTTTGGTACAGACAGATGCATCAGGTTATGCATTAGGGGCGGTATTGTCAAATGAAAATGGACAACCGATTGCTTTTGCTAGTAGGAGTCTAAACAAGGCGGAAAAACGATATCCAACTATAGAAAAAGAACTTTTGGCCATTGTTTGGGCTGTTAAACATTTCCGACCGTATTTGTATGGACGTAGGTTTAAAATATTGACAGATCATAAACCTCTTGTTTACCTATTCAACATGAAAGATCCGTCTAGCCGACTCATGAAGTTTCGTTTAATACTAGAAGAATATGAGTACAGTGTATCGTATGTAAAAAGTGACAATAATGTCGCCGACACATTATCAAGGATAATAACATCTGAAGAGTTGAAAGAGATGAAAGAAAGAGTTTTATGTGTCATGACTAGACTTCAAAAAAGACGATTAGAAACGAATCCATCGGTGGACATGCGTATCTCTGACAATTGGCCCGATCAACCAAAAGTCGTGGAAACGTATGTCAAACCGAGAGAATCCGTTGAAATGATATTTGTAAGTAGAAATGAACTAGATAAGTTAAGAATTACGGAAAAAATAGAGAAGGAAAGTAAAATATTCTTATATATTCCTAGGAAAAAAGGAGATATTAATTAACCCAGCTTCTCAATCGCAACTGACGCCAGGCGCTTTTGTGAGAGAGCTTGGAGAGTTTTGTAAACTTTTGAATATCGAAGAAATATATTTTATGAAAAATAATAATAATGATATATTTGTAAAGAAATTGACAAATGAAATAAATAATAATAATAGGTGGTCCGGACCCCGTTTAATAATTTTAAAAAATGTCAAAAGAATTGACAATGTAGATGATAGAAAGGTAGTACTCAATGATTTCCACCTTTTGCCCACAAGTGGCCACGCGGGCATAAGGCGGATGTATAACAATATAAAAAAATATTATTACTGGTCAGGTCTTGAGAATGATATAAAAACGTTTGTAGGAAAATGTGAACAGTGTCAAAAACAAAAACACTCAATAAAAACAAAAGAACCTATGACTGTCACAACGACCGCTGGGTCAGCATTCGAAAAGATATTTTTGGACATTATAGGACCCTTAACGAGAGACGATGACAATTACGTGTATATACTAAGTTTGCAATGCGAATTGACTAAGTAGGTAGAAGTATATCCTATGATTACCAAAACTTCATCAGAAATTGCCAGAGTTTTTGTGAATAATTTCATTCTTAGGTACGGCATCCCGATGGAAATAGCGACTGACAGAGGTGCTGAGTTCACATCCGAATTGTTTAAAGAGGTTTGTCAAATTTTACGTATTAAACATCTTCAATCAACAGCGTATCACCACCAGACTATAGGTGCGTTGGAAAATACTCACAAAAACTTAGGTATGTATCTTAGAATTCAAACGGATAATCACCCAGATACATGGAGCAGATGGTTACCTTTCTGGTGTTTTTCATATAACACCTCAGTTCATTCTCAAACTCGTTTTACACCGTTTGAATTGGTTTTCGGTAAGAGATACATTTTACCTTCGAACTTAAATAATTTAACTGTAGATCCTATTTATAATTATAAACACTATCCCACAGAGTTAAAATACAGAATGCAAACTTAATATAAAGCAAAAATTTAATACAAAGCAAACAGATTAGAAAAATAAAACATGACTCTAGCATTAATCCCGTTACGTACAAACCAAACGATTTAATATTATTGAAAAATGAAACCGGCAATAAGCTTGATGCTATCTATTTAGGCCCTTATCTTGTAGTTCGTGACTTGACACCAAATGTGGAAATTATTAAAAATGGAAAATTAGATATTGTTCACAAGAACCGAACGAAACTGTTTATAAATAAATGACAATGCCAATGTATGAATTTGTGTTTACTCATAAATTGTGTAATTATAATCATTTTATACACTCTTTAATCTTATATTATTACTTTTTTTTTTTTTTTTTAATTTTTGTTATTTTAAGTTTTGTTAATTAAATTACTTTTTAGTTTTATTATATTGTTTATACAATTCATATAAAGGAACATGTATGTACTCAAGGTACACATATATTATGTTAACTTCATAAATTTATTGTAGGAAAAAAAAAAAAAAAAAAAAAATTTTTTACTTGTAGTATTTTTTTTTTTTTGCCCTCCCCCGGAGGTGTGATGTAGTAGATGTAAGATAGATATAAGAGAAACTATAAAACAATGTATTGATTCGAATTATAGTCAGTCTTGCATTCACATTCAACTGAGTATTATTTACATAGACTCCCAACGTCACAATTCACAGATCGAACGCGAGGCATTAGCCATAGTTTTTGACGTGACAACGTCTTATAATTCGATGGAGCCGGCTGCACGCACGAAAAAAGATGACTCATGCGGCGTTACCTCGCTCTGAGGCGTTCCATTTAAGGCTTGAAGTGCAAGCGAGAGCGCGGAACGAGCGACAAAGAGGCACAATCGGCCTCCGCATTCGGCAGCGTTTGACATCTGTCTCTCTCCTACTTGAGTGAGCGATGCGTCCGCGTGGACAGCTGCTATACAATAATACATTTACATGTTTTCGTAAAATGCAACGTTGTAAATGCACGTTCAACTATCGTCAGTAAACCGACTTTACAGACAACCGTTTTTTTTTGTTTAGAAAAGCTACACCAATATTTAAACGGAAGGTTTTTCACATTACGTATCGATCACAAGCCTCTGGTAACCATTTTCGGACCAAAACAAGGAATACCATCAATGGCAGCGAGTAGATTACAAAGGTGGGCTATTAAATTATCCGCTTATACTTACAACATTGAGTATGTAACATCCAAACAAAACGGGGCCGACGGCCTATCTCGTTTACCAGCGGTCCAGTCTGTCAAGCGGGATATGGTACCCGAACAGACTTATTTACATTTTGCCCATAACGCGATGCTATTAAACTATGAGGATGTCAAACGGCAAACTAGTCGTGACCCGTTATTAAGTCGAATTCTTAGTTATATACGCACTGAGTGGCCTATGGAGAACGAAATTAAAACCCTCCAGCCTTTCTTTAATCGCAAAAATGAATTATATGAAGAATTGGGCTGTGTTTTATGGGGCCACAGGGTAGTAGTACCCGAGGGATGTAGAACAAAAATTTTAGCAGAACTCCATGAGAGTCATATGGGCATAGTTAAAACAAAGTCATTCGCTAGAAGTTATGTGTGGTGGCCTGGTGTGGACGAAGCCATCGAGGCAATGTGTCGCAGCTATCGCGTATGTGCAGCGGAGAGTGAATCACCACCGCGGCACGCGCCCTGCCCGTGGCCTTGGCCAGACAAACCATGGTCCAGGGTACATGTAGATTTCTTGGGCCCCGTATCGGGAAAAATATTTTTAATCGTAGTAAACGCAAGAACAAAATGGTTAGAGGTGACTCAAGTCGCTAGTACTGCAGCTAGTCATACCATTACGTTTTTGAGTGACCTTTTTGCCCGTTTTAGTTTACCGAAACAATTAGTTTTGGATAATGGCCCGCCGTTTTGTAGCAATGATTTTTCACGATTTTTAAAATCAGTAGGGGTCGAACACTTATTTTCTGCCGTCATTTTCATTCACCATACCACCCGGCATCTAACGGCGCTGCTGAAAATGCGGTGAAAACACTTAAAAAAAATATTAAGAAAGCTATGAGAGAAAACGTACCTAGATATAACTGCATCTTTAAATACGTTCTTGCTGCATTACCGAAATACTGAACACTGTACAACGGGAGAAACACCAGCGCTGTTAATGTTTGGTCGTAGGTTGCGAACTAAACTCGATGCGTTAAGACCCGATAGGGGTACTAGGGTGGCCAAAGCTCAAAAACGACAACAGGAAGGGGGTGCTAAAGGAAACCGTACTCTTAACCCAGGAGACAAGGTCTGGCTGCGCCATTATAATGGGCAAGATAAATGGAGGTCAGGGAAAGTCACAGAAAAGATAGGAACTTCCGACTATAGGGTAATCGATGAGTTGGGTAGGCAGTCGCACAAGCATATTGATCAGCTTAAGCAACGGATACGTAGTTCACTAATCTGTCCTTCCAGTCCTCTGGAGCCGGGTACCGATACCGACGATATTGCGCGGCACCGGATATCTTTTAGTCTGAATAGAGAGACATCGCCCGCAATTAGAAACGATGAAACGGCGGACCAGACCGCTCCCTCGCTCGACCCTCCCTGTTTCGCCCCAGCCTCGTCCGGTGCGACAATGTCGAATAAATAATCCACCCCGTTACAAAGTCTAATATGTTTGCTGGCATCTATTATTTATAATTATAGTTAAATGTCGAACAAAGATTTTGTACATCTTATGTTTGTAAAATTGTATATAGATAGGGTTATTATGTAAAGTATGTATTAGTTAAATTTATTATTGTATAGATTATTTCAGGTATTCTATTTCCAATAAAAAGTGCCCGAGTAATTAAGGGTAGAGGTATGTGATGTATTATACTCGTATATATATATACTTGCGATGGGCTGCTGCTAAGCTCGATGCTAAATTAAAGACTTCGATAACTCTATCACGGTTTATTATTATAAAAAGTATAACGGTACTAAGCTATGCTAAAATGCTAATGGACGATTTTACGAGTATGCTCTGCTAATAGTTACGAATGCACCCGGTTTGCTGTCCGAATATGCACTGATGTCGCCGCACACTTAAGGCGACCGCGTTAGGTTGCTAGATCAGCAAAAGGTGTTCGATCGTAATTATTGCATCGAACAACGATGATGCAAAGGCAAACAAAGTAATGATAAATTGACAACTGGGCAGCTGTCAGTTTGATAAGAATTTTAAAATAATAATAGTATAGTTGCATTTAAATAAACAAAATATCGTATTATTAATCGACGCAACAAGTCGATCGGTATTTTATATGCTTATTGTTAATGTATAATGTATAATTATAATACAATAGATTTTTTTTAAAAATACTGAAATGTGTGTATAAATAAAGTACAAGTAAGTAAAAAACTCAATGTCAATATTTTGTTAAAATACTATTTGATTTTTTTACGAAATGCAAATGCCAGTGTATAAAGATAAAATTGTTTTAGTGTTATTTACTTTGCCGAAAATGATTCTGACTTTTATCCTGACTTGAATAGCAAGGAAAATTAAGAAAATTCGGCGTTCTGGGCCTAATATCGGCATTCCCTTTTTGTAAATTTAAATTTTTGACTCTTCCGATTCAAAGGTTGCCGACCCCTGCCCTATACCGAAAACCCAGAAGGATATTAAATCCTTCCTAGGCTTCTTATTACCGGAGGTTTATTATGGACTTCTCTAAAATCGCAAAACCCCTTACCAGTTTACTGAAAAAATTCAGCATTCGATAACTTAAAACATAAATTGACTACTGCTCCACTCTTAATCTACCTAGATTTTTTCCAACGTTTTGTAGTTACTGTCGATGCATCTAATCATGCTGTAGGAGCTGTACTCTCACAAGGTCACATAGAAAAAGACAAACCCTTGACCTATGCATCAAAAACACTTATTAAAAGCAAAGTAAATTACAGCACGACTGAAAAAGAAAAACTGGCCGTCCTGATTGGCTTTAAGACCTTCAGGCCATACTTATGTGGCCATAAACTCCAGATAGTTTCGGATCATTGGCCACTCAAATCGCTTTTTAACCATAAAGACCTAGTAGCAAGCTCCAACGATGGCGGCTTAAGCTGGAAGACTATGAATATAAAATCATTTATCGTAAGGGTAAACTAAATTCCGTCACTGACGCCCTTTCTCGATATACAGTTAACCCCATAATTGCAGGTTATTTGATTAATCTCATTGCCCCCGACCCACAGATAACTAATCCGAATAGTGAACTAATAGACCCTGGGCCATTAGACTTCAGCCCTCATTCCAGTGAATTGAACTTAAACTTTGAAGATCTTGCAATACCCTCCGTAGAGGTTGAAGAAATCCCTAACCAAGCTACAGGAACTGAAACACAAACACCAAATATTCCTTCCACGATTAGTCCTGACAATAACCTCATGGAACCTAGAGAAAATTCTGATACTCTGATACTCCTCTAAAACCCCTGATATTCAAACTGAAGAACCCATGCCGTCCACTAGTGCATATCGACCTGAAACGTTGAACCTACCTAATGATTCTACCCTCAGCTATTAACTCAGAATAAAAACAGAACAGTTAATACTAATCTTAAAGAATACAACGAAGACTTGATGAAGAGCCACTGTAAATATATCCTGGTACCTACCTCTATAGAACTTGATGAGTCCATTCCGTACATTTCCGAAGTACTTGGTAATCTAGATAATATATTATTTATTTATTTATTTATCAACTTTATGCACATAAGTACAATGGCGGACTTAATGCCATAGGCATTCTCTACCAGTCTACCTTAGGGTGGTGTGGAAATGAGTGTGGAGGTGCACTACCCTTTGGTTGAGAATTATAGAGTGGACATAAAAGAAGTAATGATAGCAATACTGAGCAAAAAGCAATGAAATAATATATAAATACCAACGCATACATACAAGAATACATACATTCATATTCATATATATTGTTTTATATGTATACACATACATATATACCATAAGATATAAGGTATCATATTTGTGATGATTCCGCTACATTACGGTCAAGAAGAGCCCGCACCTTCGCCCTAAACGAATTACGACTGGTCGCCATTCTGATATCCTGGGGCAGAGCATTCCATAGAAGTACAGATTGAGTGAGGAAGGAAGAATGAACACACGCAGAAGTGTGGGCAGGGCATAAGAGTAGAAGATTATTTGTAGAGCGAAGGGTTCTGTTATGATTGGAGCACAAGAACTGGAAGGAGGATGTCAAGTATGTAGGCGAGTTAGGGGAGTTGAGAATGGTGTAGAGAGTCATTAGTGCCCGCAGGTGACGACGCTGACGAATTGGGAGCCAATTTAATTTAAGACGAAAGGAGGAAATATGATCATATTTACGAAGATTAAAAATGAATCGAATGCAGTTATTAAGAAGACGGTCGTATTTGTTGAGGAGATCTGCATTCAGGTCGTAGTAGCACACATCACCATAATCTATAATGGGAAAAATTAAAGTTTGTACCAACATCGCTTAATCTCGGAAGGTAAAAAATTCTTTAGTCGGTATAACACCCGCAGGGTTCCTGTAACTTTCTGGCTGACATTAGTAACCTGGGTTTGCCAATTGAGGTTGCAATCAATGAACAGTCCCAAATCCTTCACAGTAGAACTTAGGGGAATGATTGACCCGTTAAATACTAGGGATGGTAGTTTTTCTTGATCTAGCCTTCTGGTCATACGTGGACTGCCTAAGATGATAGCCTGGCACTTTGTGGGGTTCACAGTCAAACCGAACCTATAGGACCAACCGCTAATAGTCTCCAGGTCGCCGTTTATCATGGCAATAGCCTCCGATATATTATCTACAGCAGCATTATGGTAAAGTTGCAAGTCATCAGCATAAAGATGGTACGCACATTGAAGATTCTGAGTGATGAGATTGATAAAAATAGAAAATAATAGTGGAGAGAGAATGCCGCCTTGGGGGACACCAGAGTCAAGATCACACCATATGGAGGTGGATTCGTCGACACGGACGGTTTGCTGGCGCCCTCGAAGATATGAAGAGAACCATTCCAGTACATCAGATGACATCATATGATAGGAAAAGATAGATAGAAGGACATCGTGACTAACGGTGTTAAAAGCATTTGAGAAATCAATCAAAGCCAACACGGTAACTTTGGAGTCCTCAATTCCTGCCCGAATGTCGTCGGTCACTTTCAGGAGTGCAGAAGTTGTGCTATGGCCAGGCCTAAAGCCCGATTGAAAAGGGCTTAGTAAATTATGCCGATAGATAAATTGTGATAACTGTTGATGTACACACGTCTCGAGCACTTTGGATAAGAAGGGAAGTATGGAAATTGGGCGTAAGTGATTTATAAGGGTAGGGTTAGAGACCTTAGGGAGGGGTATTACAAAAGCACTGCACCACAGTGAAGGGAAAGTCCCTGAATCGAGTGAATAATTCACTATATGCGTAAGCGCGGGAAGGAGATGTTCGAGGATAGGTGTGATCATACGACGGTTTATGTTGTCACTTCCCATGGCGTTAGACTTAATGGAGAGGATTATCTTTTTTATGTCATCTGATGCAACTGGAGAAAATTGAAAGGAATTAATATTTGGGCGAGGAAGGTCAGCCAGGTACTTTAAGGTGAGACACTTTGTTTGGTGATCAAATTGCGGAAGAGTGGTGAAATGTCGGTTAATGTCATCCAAATCAAAGGTCATTGAAGATATACTTTTCCCGGATTTACCGATGCCCAAGGTACCAAGGTATCGCCAGATTTGGGAAGGCGAGGAATAATTAAGGTTTTGAATAATATGGCAGCGTTTAGCATTGCGCACCACCTGATTACACCGATTTCTTGCAACTTTATAAAGAGACCAGTTTGCTTCGCTCCTGTTTTTCCGGAATTTTAGGAACGCTTTGTCTTTGCGTCTCATTGCCTCACGGACATCCACTGACATCCAGGGAGCAGGAGAGCGTTTAATTTTAATTTTTGCGATTGGAGCGTTTTGGTCATAGAAGTCAATTACTAAATTATTAAAAATGCGAACCTTGTCGTCCACTGTAGCCGCCTGAATCAGGGGCTTCCAATCTAGTTTTAAGGCATCGCTGCGAAGTTTTTCTTCACTCATCCGTCCGAAACAGCGAATATGGCGAAACTGAGGGCGGTGCTTAGGAGGTTTCAGGGCATAGGAGAGGTAGATGAGGTCATGTTGGGAAAAACCGGGAGCGGGGTGTTGGCCATGACTACGGACAAAGGACGGAGTCGAAATTAGGATTAGGTCTAGCCAGGTGTCAGGTCCATTAATATTGTGATGTGTGGCTGACAATGGCAGCACATGCAGACAAGATTATTCGATGACCTGGAGGAGTTTACGGGATCGAGGGGAATTGGAAGCGAGGAGATCGGTATTGAAATCGCCCATGATGATATGGTGTGCATACTCGGACCCTAAAGATTCCAGAATCGGTTCGAGACTGGAGAAGTAGTCAACTTTGGGGGGACAGTAAACAACGCCCAGAAGAGTTTTGACTCCACTGATGCTAACCTCAAGGAAAAGGTATTCTGCGGATGCAGAACTGGAGGGAGGGGAAGACGCTAAGATTTTGTATGAGATTGAGCAGCGGAGATAAATAGCAACACCACCTCCTCTTCTGTCGACTCTGTCGTTGCGTATGAGAATGAAACCAGGGAGGGAGTACGACGTAGAAAGCAGGTTGGGTTTGAACCAGGACTCAGAAATCAGTATAGCATGTGCTTCGGAGTTGGTGAAAGCTTCAAGTAAGTCACTGTAGTGGCTGGGAATGCTTTGAGCATTAATATGACAAACGTTTAAGCACGGTACTATTATAATACAGTAGTGTAACTTGGCCGCATGATAGAAATAAATGCCTACAGCCGCGCTGTACGTAAACATGCGTTAGGGCTGCCCGTCTCCAGCATTTTAATTATATTTGCCTAGTTTCTGTTTCTATTTAGATTTGTGATTGTAAATATCATTTTTATATAAATAAATGAAATACTTTGTATTTGAATAGGAAGTGTTCAATAAAAATGGGTGTTGTTTTTTGATTTGTAGATTTAATTATTTTATTTTCTTTCTGCATTGGAGGAGTTTTTAGTGGTATATGTTGTTATAGTAGCAGCAGAAACACTTTGTGAAAATTTCGAAAACTATTTAATGACACACAGACGGTAAAATTTTTTTTCTAGTATTATTCATACACACAGATAATAAACAAATATTATTAAAAATTAAATACCACGTCTTTACTTTGAATTATGCAAAGTAACAAAACACACATGCACCGAAGTTTTAACACAAGCGTAAGTAGGTAGGTACCTACCGTATCATGATTCATTCAGAACCTCATATAACTACCTATTTCACTCGTCTCAATAACTTTCCGTTACTCTATTCGCTTTATTAATTAATCCAAACACCTTTTTTTTCGTAAGATAAAAGGAAATACTTATCCATAAAAAAGACACACATTATGTACCTACCTACTAGTAAGTAAAATTATTTTATAGTCTTACCTTTCAGAGTTTCCAGGTAATTTAAAAAAACCTTATGTCTGGATGCGTTATTGACGAATTCATACAACCAAAAACAGCACAATATTTCCTACTCGTCATATTAACTGATTTTTAGAGAAAAAAAAATCGCGCGGTTATTGTTAAAAAAACCAACACACCGTCCGTTCGACACTGCGGTACAGCCGTGACTGTCTGCGCCCCGAGCGCACCCCGAGATCGAGGCGCGTAGGTATAGCTCGCGTTTCGTCCGTTTGTATGAAGTTGGAGTACTGTATTATAATTGTACCGTGGTTTAAGCGACATTTAGAAGGGCGACCAAACGTCTGTCTCACAAAGTCGCCAAGTGTATCTGATAAGGAGCTAAAACTCTCGTCACCCGAAATAGTAGCAGATTCGTTTGCGGAATGAAACGATTCATCATCAGACAGCATGAAATTAAAATAAGTATAAATAAAATAAAAAAATATGTAAAGTTATATAACCAATAATATCGGATGACAACAATACGATGTCAAACTTTTTATAAATAAATACAGAATAATATAATATGTATAAGATATAAATTATTATTGTATTTAGACAATACAAGAACAATGTTAGCGCGTACCTCAGAACATTGTCATATCTACACCACCCGCCAGTCTTGACCCACTCAAATATATACAGACAGGCAAAAATAATCGATTAAAGTAAACGCATCGTTTAACCCTGTACAACAAGTCAAATAGAGCTAAAGTAAGACGAAACAAAAGTAGTATCGATGCGATGTGAATCCGAACGTAGCTAACCTTGTGTCAAATCTCAAAGTAGTGGATTTCGAAATGTCATTTTGACATAATTTACTCTATTGTGGGTTAATATTTGTTATTGTTTGTTGATAATTATAGTTACGATTCTATATATTACAATGAGTAAAAGCAGGTGATAAGGAACACCGCCAATTCAAATATAATTATAAATAACTATATGACACAAATAGCTACGCCCTTATACATGGAGAAACTTATAGATATTCAATAACAAAGATTTTGCACTGTATAAATTATTATTTACATGAAGAACTGTTACCACTGTTCTTGGCTGTAGAAGAAGTGTTAACGACCGCCCCGGGATGTTTCTCCAGCAGCGGCAGGAGCTGCTCCATGCATATTACCTTGTGGCGACGTCCATCCGGCGTTTTGATAACAATATTACCGCCTTGCGTCCAAACAGCTCTCATACCAAAGTGCAGTCGTGCTCTGCCGAAGATCAGTTGTCGAGCTTTGGTCAGAAACTCGCGCACCGAGACAGATGTGCCCTTTAACGCCGGCTTCGCTCTCCAAATGGAAGATCTTGTTTTCTCGCCGGCAAAACGCACTAAGATGGGCCGGGGACGGTCTTTGCTCAGGGTTCTAATCCTGTGGCAGACCTTAATGTTACCAGGTGATATGTCTTCCAAGCCCATTTTTTTATTGACAAGGTTGAGAATGGATGTGGCACAGTCTTCACTCTCAGCCTCGGGAACGCCCAAGAAGAGAAGATCCTTCCGTCGCTGCCTTGACTCCAAGCTATCGAGTAGACTGTGACAGTCTGAGATTTGCTTGCGAAGGAGCCCAAGCATTTTAAAAATGAGTTCGCGAAATGTACGGAACTCCTCTGCAACTTTGGCCACAGTATCTTTTGCTGGCACTCCACTGTGTAGCTGGGCCTCGAGTTCCGTCATCCTTCGATTAAAGCTCTCTTCTAGGCTCCTCTGTGCCGATTCTATCTCCATTAGATGAGACATTGCCGATGTCTAAGTGAGTGTGGATGTTGAACTGGTAGGTGGGATAGTGAAAGGATGTTATATTACATTAAATGTTATGACTATGTAAGTAGCAACTAATTGCACTATTAAGCACCTGAACTGGACCAAGAAAATGTGAAAATTAACTAAATAGATTAAATAAATAAATTATCAGGAGCAGAGTATGTCTTTACTTTTTTAGCACCTACCCGCGAATATTAGGCACTGAAAAAGAACTAAATCTATTTCAAAAGATAATATTAAAAAATAAAGTTGTTTACCTTGCAAACAACACCATTTCAGTACACCATTTCGACCAAACTTCTTACCCTGATCTGTTTCTTACACTGAAAACCATAAAAACTGACTTATTACAATCTGGCAATGTAAATGAATTAGCAATATCACATTCCAAAAGCCCTTATGAGAAACTATCATTTATAAAAATTTATATGTTGTCATTTATATTTGACGACAATGGAATCACAATTAATATTTACCACAACAGTATAATGTATCCTTCACCAAGCGAAGTTATGAAAATATTTTTAGAAAATAACGACTTACCTTAGCTGGACATCTAGGGTCACTTAGGATGTACAAAAGAATCAAAGAGAAATACTATTGGAAATCCATGAGAAGCGATATAGAGGATTACGTTAAACAGTGTTCTGCCTGTCAAGCGAACAAAGCGTTAAGAAAAACTAACCAAATGCCAATGCAGATTACCAGTACATCCACATTACCTTTTTGATCGGGTAGCACTTGACACCGTTTGGCCTCTCCTAGGACCGGTACTGCACAAAGTATTCATGTGCATATCCTATGCGCAGCGTCTCCTCTGAAGAAACGAAAGACTGTGTCGTACACTTTATTTCAATGTTTTCGATTCCAAAGTCGATTCTCACAGACCAGGGCACCAATTTTACTGCTGACCTCTTCAAACAAACTTGTCAAGGCGGAGGCGAGAAGTCAATTTACACTCAAAGAGTATCTAAAATAATTTGTTAATGGAAACCAAGAGAATTGGTCGGAATAGGTTTACACTGCTATGCGGTGCTACGCTAGAAAACCTCCCCGTGGTGCACCCTGGAAACGCTGGCGATGGCACTGTTTTCTCCTTGTTCACTTGGAGGAGAGCATTATCGCCAGTGGCTAATATTCTAGCAGAAGAGGAAGCCGTTTATCGTTTCTCGGGCAAAGCCTGGTCAAGCAGGGTGGGCGTGTCTGCCGGTTTCCCTGCTGGCTCTTCGCTCTTCGGAGCATGGAGGAGGATAACCTCGGTAAAAAACCAGAAGGTGGGGCCCTGTAGGGGCCAGTTTCTCCGCTGATAGCGGTGGAGAAAGGAGGACGGGCTCGGCGTGTACTGACACTACCACCGAGCAGGCAGGGGGACGTAGTCTCCCTGTCACCGTCGGCATATCGTAATCCCGAGAAGAGCGCTGTGGTCAAGTCTCGCGGCTCTGATCGGCGTCGAGGATCTTGGCTTAACCGCCCGGACCGCGAGGAAGAAAACCTCTTTAAAAAAATCCCCGAATCCCGTGTTCTGGTGCGTGGCCAAGGGATGCATGGCTGATGGGTAGTTCAGTCGTAAGCGCACTCCCAGCCGGGGCACTTGCGGACCCCTCGGTTGGGCATAAACTTACGCTTGCAAGGGTATCGGGGGATCTCTGCCAGGGTCGACTTTTATTTCTCCCCACTCGTGGGTTTAACATGGATATTGGAAAAAAAACAAACAAAGGAAAAGGGAAACAAGCAGGCCAACAGGCAAGCCAAAAGGACAACGAAATGGTGGGAAGGAAGGAGAGGGAGGAGTCAAGGAGTGGTGGAGTGGATCTGGCGTCCACTGAGGGTGAGGTGGTGTTGGGAACGCCTATCTCGATGGGGCTCCCAGTAGACAGACTACAGCGTCTTCGCTTCAGGTCGGTTGCTTCAGCAGACGGTGGCTCCAGTGTGACGATTGACGCACTGGACGCTATGGAGGCTGAACTCCGTGACACTGGGAGCCGCAAGAGTGGACGCTCTGGAGAGGAGGAATCCTCCTCCTCTCCAGAGCGTCCACTCTTGCGGGTTGACCCCTCACAGGACATGCTGCCACCTAAGGTGGCCGGCAGCCAGCGAGGACGGTCACGGACGCCTTTTTTTTACTTATTTTTTCCGCCAGAGGCGCGCCCTATTCGGGGCGGTCAGAGCCGCCACCCACACCGGTGCACCATAAAGCGCCATGGACCGGACAACCCCCGCGTACAGCCGCCTCGTGGGAACACTGGCCCCGCCCAAATTGGGCAAAAGTCGCCCTAGGGCGGAGGCAGTGTCCACCAGCTTCGGACGGTCACGGACGCCTATCGCAAGGTCGCGTGCCCCTGTCCCCGTTCCGTCGGGCTCCGCCTTCTCTGGGGCGGAGTCTTACAGGCGTGCCCGAGCGGAGGGCGAAGCCGTAGCGGAGGAGGAGATCGCAGATCTCCTGCTTAAGATTTGGGAGCCGGTGGAGGGAGATGCCCCCCGGGCTCCCGTGTCTGTACAGTAGAGGACGAGAGCGGCGGTGGCTATCATCCACAAGGTAGCCACCAAGTCGGTAAACCTTAAGGGCTCTTTTGTGAGGGCCCTTAAGGACTCCTCCTCCGCTGTGTCGGAGGTCGTGGAGGGCCTAGTAGGCGATGTGTCTCGCCTACAGATGGCCAATGACAGGTTGACGGAGCAGGTGAATGAGCTGAGCGCTCAGTTCGCCAGTTCGCTTGCGGGCGAACCTCCCCGAGCGGGGGGCCCACGTCCCAGCCTGTCCCTACCACCACCTCAGGGGTACCTGACGGCGCCGAGGAGTGGAGCGGCTTTCCCTCCGCTCCCCACTCCGACACCTCTGCCGGGCCCCTCCGCACCTGCCCCCTCCAACGAGGGTTGGCAGGAGGCGAGGGGTTCAAAGAATTCCTGTCCAGACGAATCTCAACCACTGTGCCGCGGCGCAGGATCTCTTCCTGCAAACCATGGCACAGTGGTCGATAGGTGTTACCGTAGTCGCGGAGCCCTATTTTGTCCTTCCCCGTCCAAACTGGATGGGTGACCGGGACGGCTCCGTGGCAGTCGTCGGCTCCACGGCGGCTCATTCCCCGCCCTTGTCGCTAAGAGACAAGGGTACTGGATATGTTGCCGCCGATTGGGGGGGAATCACTATTTATGGTGTATATTTCTCCCCAACCGGAGTTTGAACGACTTTGAGGTCTTCCTTAACAACTTGGGAGGTCTCGATGCGGCGACTAGTGTCTGGGCACGTCCTCGTGCTGGGGGACTTCAACGCAAAGTCCATTGCGTGGGGTTCCCCTGCGACGGACGCCAGGGGCGAAGCCGTCGAGGAGTGGGTGGGCCTCTGTTTGCTGAACAGGGGCTCCACCAACACGTGCGTGCGACAGCAGGGGGGTCGATAGTGGACCTTTCGTTCGCTACAGCTGCACTCGCCGCACGAGTAAGGAACTGGTGTGTCCTGGAAGAGTTCGAGACGCTCTCGGATCATCTGTACATCCGATTCGAACTCTCCCGATCGCAGGACCACAGTAGGGGTCACGCGGCGCGGCGCCCTTCCCTTTTTCCGCGGTGGGCTGTCGCCAAGCTCGACAGGGACCTACTAGAGGAGGCGGCCATTATTCACTCTTGGCTGTCTCCGCAGGCCCCGGCCGAGGAGGTCTACATGGGGCTGGTCGCTTCTGCGATGCGATTACGCAGATTTGCGATGCGGCCATGCCCCGCGTTCGTGGTTGTCGGCCTCTAAGGAAGGAGGTCTACTGGTGGTCCCAGGAGTTGGCGGACCTCCGTGCGGCCTGTGTACGTGCCCGGAGGTCCCTCACCCGTAGTCGGCGACGTCACTGCGGGGTCAGTGAGGAGGTGGACCGGCTTCATGAGGAGTACCGAGAAGCTCGGAAAACTCTGAGGCTGGCCATCTGGAGGCCAAGGATGCTAGTAGAAAGGAGACGCTGGAGAGTCTCGAGCGTGACCCCTTGGGTCGCCCTTATCATGCGGTGCGTCAAAAGCTCCGCACGTCGCCCCCCCCCCTTACGGAGACTCTCCAGCCCAGCTTCCTGCAGGAAGTGGTCGAGGGCCTATTCTCGCAGCGGGCGGCGCACACACCCCCGTCGATGGCTGCATCAGCCGGAGACGACGGGGGTAGCGAGGCTGATGTTCCGCCCGTCAGGGAATCGGAGTTGGGGGCGGCTGTTCTACGGATTCGATCCAAGAACACCGCCCCCGGGCCGGACGGGGTTCCAGCCCGAGTGGTGGCCCGAGCCCTCGACTACATGTCGGACCACCTGAGGGTAGTGTTGGACGCTAGCCTGGCGTCCGGACGCTTCCCCGAGCGCTGGAAGTGCGGGAAGCTGGTCCTGCTGAAGAAGCCGGGACGGCCTGCCGATTCGGTCGCGGCCTATAGGCCTATCGTATTGCTGGACGAGGCGGGTAAACTTTTGCGAGACTTAAAACACCTTTGCGAGGTTTGCCCCGATCTGTCGGACGCCCAATTCGGTTTCCGAGAGGGGCGTTCGACGATCGATGCCGTGATGCGCCTTAGGGCCGTGACCGAGGAGGCCGTGAGCTGCGGCGGAGTGGTGTTGGCGGTGTCCTTGGACATCGCCAACGCCTTCAATAGCCGCTCGCCGAGCCACCATGGTCAGATGGTCGTTCCGGCTGGAGACTCCACGCGCTGGCTTCACCGCCGTGGAGGCTCTCCAGCCGGTCATCGCCGAGTGGGCAGGGCGGCAGCATGGGACCCTTTCCTTCCGGCTGACGCAGATGCTTTCCGGGCACGGTTGCTTCGGAAAGTACCTGCAGTCGGTCGCCAGGAGGGAATTGAGTCCGGCCTGCCACCACTACGACTGCAGTGAGGACTCGGCCCAGCACACGCTCGCGGTCTGCCCAGCATGGGCGACGCAGCGAAGGGGCCCTCGCTGCAGTCATCGGAGTGGATCTCTCGCTACCGGCCGTTGTACGCTCCATAGCCGGTAGCGATAGTTGTTTTACCACGGTCGCAATCTTCTGCGAGGAAGTAATCTCGCGTAAGTAAGTAAGGAGGCGGCGGAGAAGGCTCTGGAGGACGACCTCCACTCGTCCACGCGTCCGGCACACGCGGACGCCGCCCCCTCGCGGCTGGCCAACTAATGCGGGTGGAGGGGAGAACCCATCCCGTCCACCCGCGGCCACACTCAGGGCGGCATGAGGCGCAGGTAAGCGCGCCTCTGCCGCCCGGTTCGCCGGCGGCGGATCAGGTCCGAGTGGAGGTCGTCCTCCCGGGCCTTCTCCGCCGCCTCCTTCTGCGAGATTACCTCCTCGCAGAAGGTTGCGACCGCGGTAAAACAACTGTCGCTACCGGCCATGGAGCGAATTACGGCCGGTAGCGAGAGATCTGCTCCGATGACTGCATTGAGGGCCCGGCGCTGCGTCGCCCATGCGGGGCAAACCGCCAGCGTGTGCTGGGCCGAATCCTCACTGCAGTCGCAGTGAGGCAGGCGGGACTCGATTCCCTCCTAGCGACCGAGTACAGGTACTTTCCGAAGCAACCGTGCCCGGAAAGCACCTGCGTCAGCCGGAAGGAAAGGGTCCCGTGCTGCCGCCCTGCCCACTCGGCGATGACCGGCTGGAGAGCCTCCACGGCGGCGAAGCCAGTGCGGTATCCGCGTATGGCTCTGACCGCCAATATCCTCTGGGGGCGCCAGAGGCGCGCCCTATTCGGGGCGGTCAGAGCCGCCACCCACACCGGTGCACCATAAAGCGCCATGGACCGGACAACCCCCGCATACAGCCGCCTCGTGGGAACACTGGCCCCGCCCAAATTGGGCAAAAGTCGCCCTAGGGCGGAGGCAGTGTCCACCAGCTTTGGACCAAGCTGTCGGAAGTGCTCGTCGAAGAGCCACCTACCGTCTAGGACCAGACCCAGGTACCTCATCCGGGCCCGGACCGGTACTAAGACCGAGCCGACCTCGATTGAGGCGCCGGCGGGCGGACCACGACGGAGGTTTACACTGCTATGCTAACCTATAACACAACTGTACATTGTACCACAAAATTTACACCTTACGAGCTTGATCTGGTCGTGAACCTTTACTCCCAGATTCAATATACCATTAAGATCCTAAAACTACCTATTTTATTAATAAAAATTAATATTAAAAAATGTTACAACACAAATTAATTAATTCTAGAAACAAAGCTTCGCAACACGCTCGCCGCCACTTCCACTTCCATTGAAAATACTTGCCATTTTGAACTCAAAATGGCGGCTTCGGATTAGTGATGTTCTGTTATATTCGATAAAGTAAATCAACTATATTATATTGTCACAAATTTTAATAAATTTTTAATTAGATAAGTGAAATAATTGCTTTTATTCTTTTATCCTTATTATATTCTTAATACTGGTGATTCTTCTGATATCGCTTCACAAAAACTTTTTTCTAAATCTTGATTTCCTTCAGCAAATGGCCCTCTAATAATACCTAAGTAAAATTGTAAATCTTCTCTTTCTTGCCATTCTAATCCAAAATGTTTTGCCAACAATTTCTCAACATCGGTTATTTTTGCCTGCGTCACAGGCACTCCCGTTGAAATGGGGATAGATTGAAGCATGCTTGTATTTTTGCCAGTTTTGCAGACATTAAAGGCTTTATTTGTATCTGAATTATAAAACTGTTCACCGCGAATCGCAATCGGTTATTTTGCATGGCCATTTCGCTGTCGGTTTGAAAACCTCTTGAGTGGCTCTTTTGAAGTCTAACATAATAATATCCCTTAGATTCGTGATCGTCGCATGACTTGAAATGATGTCGCAATATTCTTCTGGTTGGATGAGTACTTCTCGTTTCTTTAGAACCTTTTCTATATTGCCGAAGACTCTGTCCGGGGGCTTAAAACTATGTCCTGTCACGGGAAATATTATTTCAATACGTTTGACAGAGATATTTTCAAATAACCATTTAGATAGCATACTTAGCATTATGCTATTTTTATTTTGCCCACCACATCCGTCGGCAAATAAGCGTATGATAGTGATTCCTGATAAATTCGTTTTATTCAATCGATCATAGACGGCTGATGCTATTTGATTAGCTGTTTTACCAAATTCGTTTTCTGTCCAGATGTATGCAAAGGTTGTGTTCTTATTAAGCTTGTCTTTAGAGGATCCTTGCACAATAGTAAAATTATATAAGTAAAATTGGCGACTGTAGTAAGCACTTTGGTCTGGAATTCGAGGTAGTGGACTGTTTTTCTGGCAATCAAAGGAGAAGGTTATCATATCGTCTTTTTGCTCCTGCAGCATTTTGAAGAACGCCTTTGCTCGTAATTTATGCACTCTTAGTGCAGTCATTAACCCATTTTTCTTGATCCGATCGTTTTCTTTATTGATTCTCTCATTCAATTCAATACAAGTTGAGCAGACGTCAGTGCTAGGGGTACCGAAACCTAAATTAAATTCTCTATTAAAAATATGGCGGAAGTATGATTGTTTAACAGGAGATTGAGGATTTTCGCCTCTAAACATTTTATACAGCTTGTTTATGCTCAAGTCACTAGATAGGTATTTGCGTTCTTGAGAGAATGATCGACAAATAATGCGATTCAATACATTTTAGTTTCATACTATATTGTAGAATGGACTCCTTCTGATCTTTAAATTTATTTATCTTACGATTACCCCCTCTTCGTTCCCTGGCAATCTCCCCTGTATAAAATAAATGTTTCAAAGCATACTCTACACGATATTTTGTCATGCCAAGTATATTCAGGAACGCTTTTTGGCAAACAGGAACACAATCATTGTGAGCTCTAAAAACGCTATACCTTATATTAAAATCTCTACCCAATCTTATGCTTTTGGTAGGACGCCTTCTTTTTACCTTCTGCGTTTTACAGCACTTCAGTATCAAAGCATCTTGTTCACTCCGTTTATTTGAGGAATAAAACGAACTGTGAAAATTCATAATATCAGTCATTGTTAAACTTGAACATTTTAGATGTTCATTTTTATGTGAACAGATTATTGGTTCTGGTCCTTTCTTTGGCATGTACCTGTAAAATAGAAAAAAAATTGCTATGGTTTAAGAGAGTATCATAACTTTGCAACGTTTCAATTTTCCGTTGGCTAAACTCGGCGACGAGGGCAGTGATTTCAAATGTTGGGCGTACATCACCAAGGAAAATAAAATTTATTGTAAACTAACAGAGTTTGCTTTTCTCTTGGGCCTATGAGAATGTTAAAAAAGCTTATAGAATTGTTCCAGATGAATTGAAAAGTCCATGGAACAAGTTGGGCCCGTGCACGGTCCATCTTGAAATACCACCAAACTCGCATCTAGAGACGCTTTTTGTATCAGAACCCGGTATCTACGCTGTACTAGCGCACTCAAACAAATCGCAAGTAAAAAAGCTTATGCGCTTCGTTTACGAGGCATGGGTACCCCCTGGCTACAAGCTGGTCGTCCAACGGAAAACATTCCAAACGGAGTCAATGTACTTAATCGCACCAAGGAATTGCTCCTCCGTGACTCGTACAAATCTTGTTATAACAATATTCGAACCAACGTAGATGTGCCAAGTCCTGTGAAAGACCTGTTATCGATTATCCCAGTCTATTTATAAGACCTATTAAATCAATACGCGGGAAGTCCCCACTGCTAAAAAAACCACTTGACTCAGGTGCGTAATGTTATTGTCAAAATAGATTATTAAAATATTGTATTAACATAATATTCTAATAGTATTTGGAACTAAAAACGTGTAGGCACATCACTAACCTTTTCTTCTTTGCAATATTAGCTTTCCAATTCTCGGGGTTTCTTGTTCTGTTACGAGCCTTGCCCGCACTTGCTCTTGTTACAAAGACCTCCATGGCTATCCAAATTCGAATTATAGCAAAACAATTGTCACGTAATTCAATAGAAACACAAGAAAAACGCCAAAAACTGGAAGATACATTCGCACGAAATGTATGGGGCGGCCATGCTGTTTTTCCGAAATCTTGCTCTCTGATTGGCAGGCGTAACTCTTAGCTGTATTTGATTCTTACTGGTTGGCATGTAGCTGTCTTTGATGCAAGTATCGATTTTTGAACTGATTTTTCTATGGATTTAGCTGCATTTAATAGTAAAATGAAAACACTAAAGCGTGTCCAACTAACTAAAGTAGATGGTGCCATAAGTAACTCATTTTACGACATTATGGCGTTTAGCTGCCTTTGATTTTATAGGCCTCAATTAACACATATATTAGTATAGTTAATAAAAATAATAATAATAATTTATTCAAGTAAATAATTTGTACATGGCATACAGTGTTGTCTTATAATACTTAAATTTACAAGAAAAAACCAGTACAACATATATACAATAGTCATAGGACTCTCTTTCCTAAACTAGGCAGGGAACCTGTGTGTATCTTAGGTAAGAGTATCCATTTATTTATTTATTATTTATTTATTACAACTATGGAGGATTTACAGCTATGATGATTACAATAAAAACAGTCAAGAAAACAGAAAGCCAATAACAAATCCTCACTTATATAAGTCAGAGATAAGTTACAGTGCATAAGACAATACAGAATAGGATCAAGAGGTATTATATAAGTTACAGGCACAGATCACCTACAAATTACACAGAACGTAATAATATACACACAAAACAGACAGGACCCATAACAATAACTACTCAGACCCCCCACCATCACCCCTGAAGAATTTAAGGCTTAAACACCTCCTCGCTCCCGTTACACTAACATTAAAAATATCAATTCCAAATTGTTCACACACATTATTAAGGCTTCTAGTTGAACGAATAACAAAAGAATTTTTTCTATAGTTCGTCAGTGCAAATGGTACACTCAGCGGTGGGTTATAGCGAGTTCTTGACGGAATATTAATATTAAACTTAGATAAAAGTTCGCAGCAGTCAATTTCGTTACTGAAAATTTTTAATAATAGGGTACAATCAGCGATTTCACGACGCGTTGTAAGGGGTAGTAAATGGTACTTCTTGCAAAGGTCAAAGTAAATTTCCGAGTGATAAGGTACTTTCTGGTGAAAGCACAAATATTTTATGAACCTTCTCTGGATATTCTCAATTCGGTCTACATATTTTTGGTAGCAAGGATTCCAAACTTCACATGCATACTCTAAATGGCTTCTAACAAAGGTGCAATACAGAATTTTTAAAGTTTTTGCCTGTTTGAAGCTCCTAGACAGTCGCATTATGAATCCTAATGCTTTAGAAGCTCTGGCAACGATTGCATCTATGTGTTCTTCATAGATCAGCTTCGAGTCATGCGTGACACCCAGATCCCGGACGGAAGCACATCTAGGCAGCGAATCACCGTTTAACTTATAGGCTGTAGTTATAGCGGATCGCTTTCGCGAATATGTCACCACCGAGCATTTTGTAGCATTCAGATCTAGCTTGTTGTTTCGACAGTACTCCTCCAAACGAGTCAAATCAGCTTGAAGCGCGGTCATATCCTCAAGTGATGAGATCGCTGCGAAAATTTTCATATCGTCAGCAAAACATAGGAGTCTCGATGATCTAAAGCATAATGGAATGTCGTTCACGTATATCGTAAATAGAAGGGGTCCGAGCAAAGACCCCTGAGGACAGCCGCTGGAGATAGGCACCCAGCCAGAGATATAGTTATTAAGAACTACAGCTTGAGTTCTATTCTCCAAATACGAGGAAAACCACCGCAGCAAGTCTCCATGGATACCCATGCCATTTAATTTTAATAGGAGGATATCATGATCTATACGGTCAAAGGCCTTGCTGTAATCAGTATAGACCACATCAACCTGCTTACCTTTGTCCATAGTGTCAGTGATAAAATCATTTAGTAAGGCAAGATTAGTGACAGTAGATCTGCCCTTTAAGAAACCGTGCTGCGAAGGACTGAAAGAATTTTTTAGGGCTGAGTATACCTGGTCATAGACTACTTTTTCAAAAACTTTAGCCACTATACAGAGTTTAGAGACAGGTCTATAGTTAGTGACTTCTGTTTTTGCACCCTTTTTGTGGATAGGTGTTATGAAAGATGATTTCCACACCTTTGGGACAGAACAAGAGGACAAGGAATTCTTAAAAATTATAGAAATAGGTTGGGCAAGGGATGATGCACAGTGTACAAGAAGTTTTGGAGATATGTTATCCGGTCCTGGGGCCTTGGATGTATCCAGCTTTCGAATTAAGTCACCAACGTAGTCAACGTTTATTGTAATTTTACATAGGTCGGAAGTAGAGAGAGAATACCTGGATTTACGACTGTTATCGACTGTATTTGAAGACTTTTTAAGAAAGTTTGATTCAAAATAAGTAGAGAACGCGTCACATATTGATTCCCCTGTAAGCAAAGTTTGATTATTGTACGTTAAGGAGCTAGGGATCGAGTTAGATTTGTGACGGTTTTTGACAAATGTCCAGAAGTGTTTCGGATTAATCTTGATTGATGCCTCCGTAAGCTCCAAATAGGACGTATAACATTCAGACTCCATCATTTTAACTCGCGCTCGGAGGAGTTTAAACGCCAATTCATCTGACTTATTTCCATACGTCTTGAACTTTTTAAGGTACTTGTATTTTTCTTTCATTATTCTTATTAACGTAGGACTGTACCATATCGGATAAGACTTGTCATTAATGTATTTTTTTGGTATATATTTTTGTTGCAGATCAAGTATAATTTGATTGAAATGATCAACAGATTCGTCAACTGAGCGCATTGAGAACTCCGTGTCCCAATCAATGGAGTCTATATTGCTGTTAATGGCGTTATAGTCTCCCTTGTCATATGAGTAACGGGTACGCGGCGCATACCGTAAAGTTGTGGTTTCTGCGAAATTTATATTAATTAATAGTGCAGGGTGGTAATCATCAATAGGCACTAAGGGGTCCAAGCACTCAGTTATGTTTATATAATTATTGCAAAAAGCCAGATCCAATGTCTTACCGTACTTATTGACAGTGGCGTTACATTGTTCAAAATTTAAAGCAAATAGTTCATCAATCAATGAGTATTCATCGTATGTACTAAGGTTGGTAGGAACAAGACACTGATCAGTTGAAGGCTGCCAGTTTATTCCACTCATATTAAAATCACCCACAATAAGAAATGTATCCGACATATTGTTGACCACGGTGCGATTCAATTCGAAAAGAAAGTTAGCAAGTTGTGATGAAAATGAATATCCAAGGTTCTGTTTGCACAAGTAAATTACACAGAGGTAAAGATCAAAACAGACATGAGTGTCAGATCTTTTTAAGCGTATCCTTATCCATAGATCTTCCGCTGTAGAGTGAAAACTAGGTTGAGACATCGCTAGCATTTCCCTACGAACAGCAATCAGGACACCTCCACCTCTTGTCTGACCCGTGGTAACATATTCACGATCGCGACGCCACACAATATACCGATTGTCAAAGAGCTCCGAGTCTGTTATACCATCCAGCAGCCATGTCTCTGTGAGCATAATAACATCAAATGATGTACATAGCAGTTGACGATAGAATATATCATTTATAATGTCTTTGTCTGAATGCCAAGCTCCAGTTGTGTGGCTGGTGTGCTTGACTGGATGTGTGTTGTAAGCGTTGTAAAAATAAACACATAGTAGACTGTATATACTGTATTTCACTAGTTACAATGATTTATAAAAGGTGATGTGCACGCGTGGACATTTCTTGAGCGAGTGTCCGCCCGCGCCGAGCAGCTCTCGCCCGGCCGTTGTTGAAGGTCGCGGAACCGGTTTGGTGCGGGGGCCGCACAGCCCGATGAGACGCAGGAACATATTCCCCCGAGTTGAAGGCTGGAGGACTTCAAGACACTGGAAGAGGGCAGATATTATTAAAGGCACGGGTTATAATGCCCTTCTTCGTGCGTATTTCCGCAACTCTACAATGCCCGTCAGACCCGGGCTTGACGGTAACGACTCGACCCAGCATCCATAGAAGAGGAGGTAGGTAAGCGTCTTTCACCAAGACCATGTCTCCTGCCTTAAGGTCTTGTCCAGAGGTCTGCCATTTAGTCCTTTGCTGGAGAAGGGAGACGTACTCCTTTGAGAAGCGCTGCCAAAAATGCTGCCTCAACTTCTCGATACGGTCGAAGCGTGACAGTCGCGGTATGTTAACGTCACTGATGTTTGGTCGAGGAACTGACGTAAGAGCTCGTCCGAGGAGGAAGTGTGAAGGAGTAAGGCAACTTAGATCAGAAGGATCAGTGGATAGAGGTGTCAAAGGTCTGGAATTAAGAATAGCCTCCACCTGAGCCAGACACGTTGAAAGTTCTTCATATGTCAAGTGAGTTAAGCTCATTACTCTACGTAGAAGATGTTTCATTGACTTTACAGCCGCGTCCCAAATGCCACCAAAATGTGGGCTATATGCAGGTATAAATTTGAATTCAATGCCTTGATTTGCAATTTCAGACTCTATGACTTCAGAGGAAACCTGTAAAAAGCGTGAAAGCTCATTAAAAGCTCCCACAAAAGTAGTACCGTTGTCGGAATACACGCGCTGAGGCTTGCCCCGACGACTAATGAAACGGTTAAAGGCCGCAAGAAAAGACTCCTTTGTGAGGTCGGAGACCAACTCCAGATGCACGGCTCTGACTGCAAAGCATATAAAAACACAAATATATGACTTAATTAGTCTGCAACCCCTACCCTTTCGGTCGGCTATCAGCACTGGTCCGGCGTAATCAAGTCCTGTGTTTAGAAAAGGAAACTCAAGATGTGTTCTGTCACTAGGAAGGTTGCCCATTATGACCTGAACAGGTTTAGCTCTAAATCGAGCACAACGAACACAGTTACGCACTGTTTGTTTAGCTAGGTTTTTGCCTCCTAGAGGCCAGTAAGTGAGCCTAATGTGTGCCAATAGCAGCTGAGGCCCGGCATGTAACATGTTTTGATGTTCTGTAGCGAAAATAATTTTAGTTATGTGATGTTTGCTACATAATATGATTGGGTGCTTAACATCGTAGCTATAATATGAATTTTTAAGTCGTCCCCCTACGCGTATTAAATTTGGTGAATCTATAAAGGGAGAAAGACTAATCAATCGATTCTTTTTATGTAAGGGCTGATTGTGTTTAAGGATCATATATTCCTCAGGGAACATTTCCTGCTGAGATATTTGTAAGATTAAGTTTTTAGATGTTTGTAATTCCCTGAATGTTAGATAAGATAGTTTAGAGACATTACGTTTTCGACAATTAGCTATAAATCTTTGTATATAAGCTGTAATTCTGATTAATTTTGTAAATGAAGATGATTTTAGTATTAATTTTATAATTGGGTTGTTGTTTGTTATGTTATTGTCTATGGCTGTATGAAGTAATGTTTCGGGTAATGGATCGTGTAGTGTGTTAGGTGTCTTTGGAAATTCGATATCATACCGATTAAGAAAATCGGGTCCTGACCACCAAAGCGTAGACGTGCTGATGCAATCAGCCTTCACCCCTCGAGATGCGAGGTCGGCGGGATTACATTTCGAAGGCACATAGCTCCACGTCTGGCCGATTGTAGCCTCTTGAATCTCCGTTACTCTATGGCAGACAAATTGCTGCTGCCTATTTGGCGATGATGCAAGCCAACCGAGCACGATGGTCGAGCCACACCAAAAGTAACATTGACGGAAATTTAAAGTGAGTGCTCTGCGTACCTTTAAGTAGAGTCGAACGCCCAGTAAAGCTCCACATAACTCTAAACGAGGTATGGTTGTGGGCTTCACTGGGGCAATCTTATTTTTGGGAGTTAAGAGGCGAACGCAAACTGTCCCGTCGATTGTTACCGTTCTGACATAAACACACGCTCCGTAAGCGTATTCAGATGCATCTGTAAAGGTATGTAGTTCAATAATATGATGATAACTACAAGAAACAAAACGAGGAATGCGAAGAAGGTTGAGAGTTGGAAGTAAATGTATATATTCAAGAAATTGTTGTTTTATATCTATGGGTATTTCTTCATCCCAGTCATATTTTAACTGCCACAATTTTTGTAATAGACGTTTCGCCTGAACTATACAGGGTCCAACGAGGCCGAGAGGATCAAACACCTGACTAACTAAAGATAAAATAACGCGTTTTGTAATAGTTTTGTTTGGTAATATTAAATTTACTGAGAAATATAAATAGTCTAATTTACAGTCCCAATACAACCCAAGAGTCTTACTAGAAGATTTGTCATTTAAGTTCAATTTTTTATCCTCATATTTTTCAGTAATATTAGTTATTGATTCTAATATTTTATGATCATTAGAATGCCATTTTCTAAGATGAAAATGTGCTGATTTGAGCGTACTAATTACCCCTTGGCATACATCTATGACAGATTCCACGGTATCCCCTCCACTCAAGTAGTCGTCTACATAGAAATCTTTTTTGATGGACTGGCTAACGATAGGGTCTGAACAATGATCTGAAAGAGACACTAAGCACTTTGTTGCCAAATAAGGCGCCGAAGAAGTGCCGTAAGTGACTGTATTCAGTTGATATGTTTTTAAAGGTTCAGAAGAATCAAATCTAAAGACAATTTGTTGCAACGAGCGCTGGGACGATGTAACTAAAATGGCACGATACATTTTCTCAATGTCGCCCGTTACGACAAACTTGTGTTGCCTGAACCTTAACAAAATGGACATAAGATCCTCCTGCACCGTTGGCCCTATCATCTGAATGTCATTGAAGGACTTACCTGAGGTGGTGCTAGCCGAGGCATCGTATACCACGCGAAGTTTCGTAGTCGAGCTAGACTCGCGCACTATGCCATGATGTGGCATAAAATAACTCTTGTTAGAAGTGTTAGATTGAAAATTTTCTGTCATGTGATTAAGATTTAAGTATTCACGCATAAATTTTAAGTATCTCTCTTTGAAAATGGAGTCACGCTCAAATTTACGCTCAAGGGAAAGAAACCTACACTTGGCTATCGCGTAAGAGTCACCTAAACACTCAGGCGAGTCCTTCAATGGTATGGTGACAACGAATTGGCCGCAATCATTACGATATGTAGTTTCATTAAAAAGTTTTTCACAAGCTTTTTCTTCTAAAGATAAACAGTTGTTGCTTGATATTGTATCAAGCTCCCAGAAGCGGGACAACTGGTTGGACTCCTCCTGTGACAGGAAGTGACACAGAGGAGGTTGTTGAGGACGAGACTGATATACACAGCCTGAAATAAGCCATCCTAATTTCGAAGATTGTAATTTAGGTTGATGTTTCCCCAAACTTATACTGCTAGAACCTAAGACGTCCCAAAATACGTCAGCTCCTACAAGAATATCTATGGCTGACGGCACGTTGAATGTAGGATCAGCTAGCTGAAGACCTGGTGGGATAGTCACTTGTGTCTTATCCATATAAATACCAGGCAGCCATTGTGTGATCTTTGGTAAAACAAGACAGTTAACGTTCACCTGATAAGTGCCATAACAAGACTGTACCGTAAGACTACAACTTTCGGAGGTATGAGAAACTTGACCACTTATACCTGTGACAGTGGAGCTAGTGCTTCGTGTTACCAAGCCAAGTTTCTTGCAAAGGCTTTGGGTGATGAAACTGGTGGAACTGCCGTTATCTAGCAAGAGCCTGGCTGTGTGAAGCTCACCATTGACGTCTGCCACTTTCACCAACGCTGTTGATAATAGCACAGTAACCCCATTAGCTTGTTGAGAAGATTGTACAGTTTTAGTTGACAAGGCAACGTTGTCTTCTGTCTGAGTTAATGTATCCCTATGTAAGAGGGTATTATGTCTTACTTTGCAGTATTTGCAGTGCGATAACTGACACCGCTTGTCTGTATGACCAGGACGAAGGCAGTTCATACATACGTTACTTTCTGAAGCCTTCTTATTACGTGAATCTATATCTAGGTTTCTAAAATGTTGACAATTAAATAAATAATGATTTTGTGAACACATAGGACATGTATATTTTTCAGAAGGGTTGATTGGTTTGGACTTTGTGTATGCAAGACTATTTTTATGTTTGTTATGCTCATTTAGTTGTTTATTAGTGGTAGGATAAGTAGATGTTAAGTATTTATTTTCATAAATAGTCTCTAATAGGTCAGCTCTGTTTAATAAAAAATTTATGAAATTATGTAAATTAGGAAATGTATGTAAATTGTTTTTATATTCCTCCCACTCTCGGTTGGTCACAACATCTAACTTTTTGGACATCATGTAGATGATTAATGTGTCCCAGTGTTCAGTAGGCTGCCCGAGAGTTGCAAGTGCTCTTAAATTTTTATTTGTTACATCAATCATGTTTCTTAGTGACCTGCAAGACTCCTTATCAATTTTATCAAAATTAAACAATGATTGTAAATGATTATTGATGAGTAAGCGTTCATTATTAAAACGATCAAGTAATAATTGCCAAGCTATTTTATAATTGTCGGCTTTAAAGTCAACGCTTTTTACCACTAAAGATGCGCTGCCTGTTAAGGCCGCGCGGAGATAGTGAAATTTGTTTATGTCCTGTATACTATTATTCGTGTGTATTAAAGAAATATACGTATCTCGGAATTCGAGCCAGTGCTGATAGTCCCCGTTGAAGTGAGGCAAGTCTATCTTAGGCAGACGGACATAGTCATGCTTGCAGCCAGATCCGTGGTGCGGGATGTCATCAGCTGACGTGGTGAAGGAGGGCGCAGGCGAGGAGGGACGCGTGAGGGCGAGCAGAGCCTTCGCGTGGCCCACCTGCGCATAGTACTGCATCTCGAACTGTTCTCTTTCGGCGTACGTGTCGTCTGGGTTTTCCGACAACAGCTCCACTTCTGTCTGCAAGACGTCGAAGTCCTTATAAAGCGCTTCCATGAGGTTAAGACGGCATTGCAACTCAGAAGATTGAAAAGAATCTAAGCCAGTTTTTGGTAAAAGCCGAATAAAGTTACTAAAACTAGTAAGCTTAGCTTTAAAGCTGCCACGCCTCTTTACAAGTTCTCTCAATTTTGCTTCAGACATAATTAAATATATTTATCAAAAAAATAGTCTAAAATGCAAATAAGACGAAAGAAACAAGAAATAATATAACAAAGGCAACGTATAAAATGCATAGATAACTGACGAAGCGGTAAACAACAGCCGATGATTCTACCGGCGCACAAAACCGGTTTACTCGCTAGAAAAATGCACCCGCTAATAAATAAAAATGTTGAATGCAATAAGCAAAAGAATATATATTACTAAAAATTCAAAGGTAAACGATGTTGATGAATGGGATATTTGGATGAAGACTACGATACAAAGAGATCAATATGCCTGATCCAGGTAGTACTACTCAAAAATTCCCGTTAAGAAAATAAGAATATAACAAGGATTAAAGGATATGGAACGGACTCACTCTCAATAAAGTTCCTTAACGTTGACTGTGCCCCTGTTGTAGTGCCCTCTGGGTGACCTCTGAGGCTGGCGCGCACGATGTAAGCGTACGTGGGCGGTCGGGTAGTCCTGAGTCCACGTGTTATGTGCGCAGCTAAAACACGCCGATCTTCCGACAATGCAGGATCGCTGTATGACTTAAAAAAAAATATTGTTAAGACTGGATGACTTCTTTTGTAAGGGCAGCTGGCTTCTCTGAGATACTCAAAAGACCTTTGGACGGCTTCCCAATGACGGAAGGGTCCCGGATGAGTTTCTGAAGACGGCTACTAAGTATCTTCTGTTGCGGAAGAACCGCTGGTAACTTTCTTGACAATCGAAGGACCAATGTCTGAATGCCAAGCTCCAGTTGTGTGGCTGGTGTGCTTGACTGGATGTGTGTTGTAAGCGTTGTAAAAATAAACGCGTAGTAGACTGTATATACTGTATTTCACTTGTTACAATGATTTATAAAAGGTGATGTGCACGCGTGGACATTTCTTGAGCGAGTGTCCGCCCGCGCCGAGCAGCTCTCGCCCGGCCGTTGTTGAAGGTCGCGGAACCGGTTTGGTGCGGGGGCCGCACAGCCCGATGAGACGCAGGAACAGTCTTATATCGGTTACAAAAATAAAATTTTGGTACATGCAGTGGGCGAACAAAGTACTTATGTTATTAAAGAATTAAAATAAAACAAGAAGTGTCTATCTGTGTGTGGTATGTGTGTGTGTGTGTGTGTGTGAGTGTGTGCGTGTGCGTGTGTGAGTGTGTGCGTGTGCGTGTGTGAGTGTGTGCGTGTGCGTGTGTGTGTGTGTGTGTAAAATCTCATTCTACTGTAAAGTGGTTAGAAGCTCCTCGGTATCACTATATGTTAACGTCTGTAGCCAGGAAATAAGTTTTTTTTTTACCTCACTCTTAGTCACCTACGACGCCGCTGACTAACAAGCTGGTTTTTGAACGAAATCATAGAATGCTTGCGGTGGATGGATCTTAAGATATATAATTGTCTAACAGATAGGACATTACATTCTGAGTATAACATATACGTCGGGTAGTCACGTGGTTTAAAATAATTTATTTTTAACAATTCCCTTTGAGCCCTTTCTAACTTAAGTAACTCAGTTTTATGAGTTCCCCCCCACACAGGTATACAGTACGTCAGGATAGATTGACACAGAGCCAGGTAAAAAACCGGAGAGTATTGTTATCCGCTGAGAACCTTAGGTTTTTAAATATATAAATATATATAAGTCTTCTGATACGAGAAGTTAATGACTCCAATTGAGTGGTCCAGTCTAGTTTGTGATCGACGAACAATCCGAGATATTTTATGGATTCAACCCTAGTCAACGACAGACAGGTACAGGCTTCACTGTTATGCGGACAGTTATGAGCTATTAGATTGCCGATTCCTTCAACAGCTTTTGGTGTGTGTGGTAGAATAAAACGTAAAAAGAACAATGGCAGAAACATATTTTCCTAAAACTTAAGCGTTTAAAAAATCGAGTCACAGTAAACTTAATCAAAATTTTTTCTATGATTTATCATTACACCACCATGTGTTGTATAAGTCTTATAAGAGATAGGATATTTTTGAAGATTTTATTTGACCTAAGTACGTAATGTCAGATTCGCCATCACGTATAACTGACTAGGGATGCGTGGTGGCAATATTATATTATGGAACAATTTATCGATAATCGATTCTTATAGCTTTGGCTGAAATATTTACCGCAGGTTCACTATTATGGTTATAAATTTGCTTCTGCCCACGTCTTCACTCGTACGGTAGAGTGACTGAATCAACATAATTAGAAATGATTTAAAATATTTTTGACTCTCTTTAAACGATTTTAAACACACTAAAGAAATAGAATTTAGTTACGTTATTTTCCACTACACAGTGTGATGAGAAAAATACATTGTCATTGATAACGGCACATAAATAGACATACATCGATATTTTCAAAATGTCGATACGTCGTCGTTTAGTACATATCTCTTAATCTGTGGTTTAGATCCTGTCAAGTTCCGGACTCACCACGTTTGTTATTTTATTTTTGTTTAATTTAGTGTTGAACTCGAATAGATGTTATGCTTTTATTTTTTTTATTCCATATACTGTAATAATAACGAAAATAATATTTTCGGCTATCTGACACACAACGCCATCTAGTTTCAAACAAAACATTAACAATATGTTAGTACTTAACCTCGAAACATTCAAAATCCAATATCTTTTTTCCTAGACTTCTTTCGCAAGTAATTTTGATATGAGAATGGTCAAGAATAAATTCTCAAGTGCTAAGGATTTTTTGATATTTAAACGCTAACATTTCAGTTCAAATAAAATTATGTATGGGGACCTGCCATTGTCCTTTGGTCTTTGAAACATTTAACGTTAGTAGGTTACTTGCTAACCAATGCATTACTCTCCGTAAGGCGTTTTCAGTGTGTAATTTAGCGTCATCCCAACTCTTACCATATGTCACTAGGGCAGTGTCATCTGCGTAAGTGAAAATATCACAATTGACGACAGACAGATTACAAAGGTCGTACACTAACCGGGAGAAGTGCGATCGAGTTGAGTATTCTGTATTTGGGTGTCAGATCTCTGTCACCAGGGAAGGTAATTATTTTAGAAGCCAACGTCTTCCCCATGTCAGCAAAATATTTGTTAATCAGGTTTACAGAACATGAAGGGTCCGCAGATAATGTTAAGAGCTTCGCAGCTGGCTCATTTTTTTTTTCTGTATGGGTTAGCTTTTTGACCACCTTCCAAGTGGCTTTGCTATTATTTTGGGCTCTAGTAAATTGAAATTTTTCATAAGAACGTTTGAGTTTATTAATACGCCGATTACAAAAAAATCTGTATCTTGTATAAGTTATTCTGAGAACAGTGTTCTGCGGATCTGAATTTACCTTTGAATGCATACTGTCTCGATTTTTAATGCACCGAATAAGACCAGATGTCATCCAAGGTTTTATAATTCTAGCCTTTCTTGAAATTTTGACATGTGAGGTATGAGCTAGAACAATGCCTCTAAGAGTAGTGATTAAGTTATCTGCAGCAATGTTGGCATCGGTAGCGTCCATCACCGGGGCCATGTCAGCGCTTTCTACATCTTTTACGGCATTAGTATAGCTCAAACGCATGACTGTCTGTTGATAAAATTTGCGGTTCACCTTGATTCTGTCCATACATAAAGCCGTAGCATGATGATCCGTGATACTCATTTCTAATAAGAAAGCCTTTGATGGGGATTTAGTTTTAAGTAAAATATGGTCTAAACAAGTGTTTGAACTTGGTCTTGTAGGATATAGAAAACCTGGCAGAAGGCCCAATGTCGCTGTATGTAGAAGGTATTCATGTGAGTCTGGATCCTCATTGTCATGTATAATACCAACGTTCAAGTCACCCATTACTATAACAGATTTGCTACTTTTTAAACAGAGACAGCAGTTTCCAAGCTATTATAGAAATTAGTTAAGTTAGTGTATGAAGGTGAACGATATATGCCTATAATTGCAGTGTCTTGTGTGCCACAGATTAGGCAATTTGCGTCCACAAAGAAAGACGGTTCTGTTACAGTACACTGAAGGTTATTTTTAACGTAGATAAGTACTCCATCATTTTGTATTGGGTTATTTATAGTGGAATACGCGGTATAACCATCTATAGTTAGGGTTGGGCCAGAGTTTTTCAACCGGCATTCCTTCAGTATTATGAGGTCAAATTGTATAGGCATTTGTGCTAGAACAATTAAAAAACTATCAAGATTTTTATGAACACTACGAATATTCATATGCATAATTTTAATAGGCGATCTCGCTACATTTTGTAACGAAGTGTATGTATGAGGGGCACAGACCTCAAAAGTTGCTATACTATGTTGATCAATTTCATCAAGAATGTTATTTAGACAAGCCATTTATAATTTAATTTTAGTTTAATTTTAATAGGTCTCAAAGAATGCCTATTTAATAAGTTTTTTTGAGTTGTAAAATTTCGAATAAATGTTTGTGATTTAGTGTGGTGTGAAAGTAATTGCGTCAGTCTTTGTAAATAAAAAATATTCAGAGCAATAGAAAAGGTGAGGTAGAGCTTCGTGCGTGATAGATCGTACGTGTAAGTTGTGCAGTGTGTAGAAAAAGGATTGTGTGTGCGGAGTTTGTGACTCATGCCAAAAATTTTTAGACACAACAAAGAGGCAGGATAATTATGTAGCACAGTTTGAATAGTCATTTCCTTTTCAGAATGGTTGCCAGGCAGCCTTCCGTCTTGACTGTGTAAGTTTCTTTGTACTCCGGGCCTCTGCGTAGCAGAATCTTACCATTCGAAATACAGCAGAATTTAAAGCCATTCTTTTTGGCAAAGTCTCTAGACTGCAGGAATAGTTTCTTCATTAAGCCGGGAAGATATTCATCGACATATATCGGTTTTTTATCACCGCACATGCCTACTACTTGCGTATTTAATTTATCTTCTAATTTTCGGCTTTTATTGAAATTGCGAGATGCCGACAGGTAGTTGGTTTTAGTACGCACAGTAGAAAACTCAGCCACAATAGCTTTGTTCGTCCCAGGTTTGGCCGGTAAACGATATATATCGCGTATTTACGACGCTGGTACTTCAAAGTTGATAGTTTTGCCGATCTGAGACATAATATCAATCATATCCTCGATTCATTTTCTTTGTTCGGAACATTTCGTATTTCGACAGTAGATGACCTCGAACTCAGTTTCACATCTTGGAGTTGCCTCTCGAGCCTGTTGATAGTTTCAGCAATTTCATCTCGGGTCTTTTCAAGGTCCAAGATTTGAAGCTTCAGGTCCTCATAGTGATTATACATATACTCTATCGACTTTTCGATTTCTGTGTTTGTTTGTTGTATTTGGTGTACTTCTTTCTTGACATCAGACATTTCAGAGAAAATTTTGGCAAAGGTCACCTCTTGCTGCGTTTTCATAGCGGTCAGTGTAGTCATAATTAGTTCAAGTGAGACATTGCTAGAGGATTATTTTTTATGAGGTGAAGATTCCATACGCGGGCGCTTATTTCTCGAGGAAATGTTCCTTTGTGGAGATGGAATCACTTCAGAGTCGGAGTATGACGGCTCTCTGGTTAGGCTCACATTCGTAGCTTTGGATGGTTGAGTTCTTTTCACTTTAGGCATGTTAAAAATCAGAATCAGAATCAGAATCGGTCGTGTGCGCTATAAACCGGGTACCATAGTAGTAAACAAAGATATATCATCGCTATTAATTTATATTTTTATCTTATTAATCCAAGCTTTATGTGAAATTTAAAAAAATATATTTCTCAGTGAAATTTTAGAAATCGTTTCTTTTTTCTCTAAAATGGCAAAGTGTGCTAAGTGCAGCAAGGTAATTACAAAAAAATTTGCCGGACTGCAGTGTGGCAGGTGCAATAAATGGTGGCATGCAAGCTGTGCATCGTTAACTACCGAGCAATTAGGCGCCCTAACCGCTGTGGAGTCCGCAGATTGGAAGTGCAAGCCTTGCTCTAATCAAACCAATCAAAGACGAATCTCAGCCATCCTCCCAGATGAAGAGGATGAAAATACTGACTCTGAGATAGCAGGGCTAGCAAACCATGGCAGTATGATGCAGGAAATACGGCGCCAAATCAGAGAAACCATACAGGAAGAAATGAAAAGAAGTCTCCAGTTTTTCTCTGACAAATTCGACGAATTTCAGGAGGCAATCAATAGCTATGAAGAAAAAATCAAAATAATAGATAGACAATACAAAGATTTAAACAACAAATATACCCACATTAAAAATAAATCAGAATTTATGGAACAAAAAATAAACGCAATAGATAGATTAGAAATGGAAGCAGAAAGCGTTATCAAAGTGTACAGAAAGCAAAACAAATCTACCGACGGTCAGAAGAGGAATGCAGGAACCCTGGTAATAACTCTGAAAGAGGATCAACGGGATGCATGGTTGGAAGCAGCAAAAACGAAGGTCATTACGGAACGAGATATCGGAAGAGAGGGTAACTCGAAATTATTTCTAAGGGAGGCACTTTCTCCTACTACTGCTCACCTCCTTTGGCGTGCAAAGTCGGAATTAAAGCTTACAAATCTGGTCAAGTTTGTGTGGTGTAAACGCGGCAACATTCTCATACGGAAAACCGAGTCGGACAAAATATATGTTATTCGATCAGAAGAGGACATTAGGAAATGGACACAAGAAATAAGTAACAACAAACCGTGAGTCTGTTTCGCTTTCTAATTGTGTTGCAAATCGTCATTAATGTATACCTACACCTACCTAACCATGTCTAATCCTCTATGGATAGTACAACTAGTAATATACTAGAAAGAACTTTTGATACCTGGAATGATTATATGACATCATTACCTAAAAATAAACAGATATTAACAACTTTACATGTAAACATAAGGTCAATCACATTGAACTTTGCACAGATTGAACTCATATTAGCCACCAGTACTCGCCTGGTCGATGTTGTTGTGCTGACTGAAGTAAATATTGGGGATACCTGCTCACCTTTGTTTGAAATACCCAATTACAATATGTACACTAACCTAAGAGCCAACAAAAAAGGTGGAGGTTTTGTGCTTTATATACATAAGAGATTAAAATTTACAAGGTCACCAATATGCTCATTCTTTAGCGAAGTTATCATGGGGCGAGCAGAAATTAATAATGAAAAAATTACTATAATTTGTCTTTATAGACCCCCTTTTTTTTATTTTTCCGTGCGGAAATCCCCTCGGATACCACCTGTCGGTGGCACTGGTGGTGTCGGACTCGAACCGACTAAAACCGCACGCCGTCTCGGGTACTAATAGCCAGGTATACCCTAGAAAGGAAGTCCCTGGTGCCCCGACATACCTCGGGTCATCTACAGACGAGTAGACGACCCCCCCCCCCCCCCCCCCCGTGTGGGAACCCCATGTTCCCTGTGCTCCCTGACAGATGGCCTCACCTGTCACCCCCAGGCGTGCGCTTATGGAGGACGGAGGTCGTTCTGCGACCTCCGGCGCCTGAGTCGCCTGCGGTACCTGGCCCGTTCCCGGGAGAGTCCTAAACCTCTCCCGGTCCCGCTCCGCCGTCTCCTTCGCGAGCATAACTTGCTCGCAGAAGGAGACGGCAGAGTTCCACGCACTCTCGCTCCGCACGATAGCCGCAATCAGGCTATCGAGCGAGAGAACTCCCACTCCGATGGCCGCCACGAGGTCTCGCCTCTGCTCAACCCACGCCGGGCACTCTGCCAGCGTGTGGAGAGCCGTGTCCACGGTCTGGCCATCGCAGTGGTGGCACTCAGGCGTTGGCTCCTTGTGGATCAGACACAGGTGGTCCCCGAAACATCCCTTCCCAGTGATCACCTGCGTCAATCGGTATGAGAGGGTCCCGTGACGCCTCTCGAGCCAATCTTCCATAACGGGTCTTACCGCCGCGATGACGGCGTGCCCGGCGCTCGGTTGCCCGAGTCGTTCCCTCCACTCCCCTATGATGACCTGGCGGAGTTGGGATTTCCGGTCATCGATTTCTCGAATCTCGGGGCATCGACCCAACTCCCGCGCCTCCTTGCGCCACTGATACAGAGCCGCAAGGGCTCTCGCCTCCAGGTCCCACGGTGGAGTTCCGGCCAGGAGACTCGCCGCCTCAAAGGAGATCGTGCGGTACCCATTTATGATCCTGATGGCCAGCACTCGCTGCGGTCGTCGCAGTATCGCGACGTTGCTGGCCTTCAGGGCCCCCGCCCATACTGGGTACCCGTAAAGGGCCATGGACCGCACAACCCCCGAGTAGAGTCTCCTGCAGGAGTCATCGGGTTTTTAGACCCCCTAATCTCTCAGTCGCCAGTTTCACTAGAGAAATTAAATACTTAATTCAAAACAAAGCCGAAAAATGTAATATTTTACTCGTTGGTGATATGAATCTGGACATTATGAAAAACTGTAATATAAGACATGATTATATCAACACATTACACGAGTTGGGATTAACGAGCTGTATTAATCAATTTACACGTGTTGAAAAGAGAGGTAACTTGGTCACAAAGTCATGTATAGATCACATATTACAGAGCACAGCGACAACTGCTACTATCTATTCCGCGGTAATAAATGAGTCGCCAGCTGACCACTATATAACGGCATGCACACTCCTAACTGAACGGCGGCCGCAGGACGATGTAAACAAACGCACTATTTATACCTACGATAGTGAACGGCTGGTGGCTGAGCTGCGCCGAGCGAATTGGAATGCATGTCTTTCTTGTAATTCGCCTAATGACATTTCAGATAATATACGCAACATATTTGCGAACTCGTATGAGCTATGTAAACAACGTAAAACTAGGTTAAATAAGTACAAATCTAACGCTTGTAACTGGGTCAATGAAAGAGTAATATACATGTGTGAACAGCGTTATGCCTTATTAAAAATATACAAAAGGGCACCAACTATAGAAAATAAAATAATCTACAATAAATATAGAAATAAAACGAATAAATATATTAGTCACACAAAAAACAGGTTCTTTAAGAATGAGATTATCAAAAACTTTAACAACTCTAAAAAATTATGGCATTTTATAAATGTGTTATGTGGTAAAGTCGTTAACTCAGTCGACGAAATAATTCAAAAATATTTTTCTTTATCTGATAGTGATGCGGCGAACTTGTTTGCAAAGGAGTTTAAAAAAACACAGATATAAATATGAATTCGTGTGGAAAAAAAATGTCAACTGAGGTAACAAACGATACCGAAAAAGGGTTGGATGTGACGATGCGACTGCAAAAGATAAGTAACGAGGAAACATATAAAATTATCAACAAATTGAACATTAATAAAAGCCCAGGTATAGATGGCATTAGAGCAATTGACATAAAACATATTAACAAAGAAATAACTCCCGTAATTACTCATCTGATTAATAGATGCATCGCTTCATCCAGCTACCCAGACAACCTAAAACTAGGCGTGGTGCGCCCCATATACAAAAAAGGTAATCACGAGGATTGTAATAACTACCGCCCCATCACCATACTATCCTGCATTGACAAGGTAATTGAGAGGTACATAGGAGATAAACTAAGCCATTTCTTACACTCGCATAATATAATTAATTGTAAACAGTACGGATTTCAAAAAGGTCGGAGTACATCTCAATTACTGTGTCAATTTACCAACGAAATTAACGAGCACCTGAATGAAAAACGTCACGTGCTCGTTATTTTCGTTGACTTTAGCAAGGCTTTTGATATGCTACAATATAATGTATTGTATGAGAGGTTGGAGCAGAATGGTATACGAGGACCACTACTGCAGCTTTTTAAAAATTACCATCAAAATAGGCGCACGAAAGTAAAAGTAGGAAATACATACAGTACCAGTATAAATACAGACAAAGGCACCGCACAAGGTTCGATAATCGGCCCAAATGAATACATTATTTATGTAAACCAAATGTGTAAATTGTTTGCACACGGCTCCGTATACCAGTTTGTTGATGACACCTGCCTAGTGGTAGCTGAAAAATGTTTAAAAACTGCTGAGTTCAAACTTCAGGAAAACTTTAATATAATGTGTCAATGGGCGCTCGTCGTTGGCCTGGTGATAAACGCTCAAAAAAGTATACTTATGTGTATAGAATCATCACATAACAGGAGTAGCTACACTCCTAGTATAGTAGCGCACGATCATGAATGTCTTCATAGCAACCTTATGTGCAAGCCTGGCAGCCCGTGTTCTAAGTTAGACCAAGTAAACACACATATGTACTTAGGCCTCATAATAGATAACCGACTTAATTGGGGTGCCCATATAGATCACGTTTGTAACAAATTAAGAGCCATACTTAGCAAACTATATATTTTAAAGTACAAGATGCCGTTCAAAACTTTGCGTTTATTGTATGTGGCACTAGCCGACTCTGTTATTGGCTATGGCTTATGTAGTTACGGCCGCACATACAAAACATGTATCGAAAAAGTATACAGGTTACAAATAAGATTGTTGAAAGCTATTGTGCCGCCTTATGTAAAATCAGAACACTGTGACAATTACAATGAATTGTTTAAATACTGCCAGGTATTACCAGTACAATCTAAGGTAAAAATTGCCATTATGAAAGAAGAAATACTAAACATAGACCTGCTTTGTGAACAAACACGTAAAAGAAATTTAAGACAGCTGTCATATTTAAAGAAATATTTTGTGCCAAGTTTTAATAATGTACATGGAACTAGAACATGTCGTTACCTTCTACCTAATATTGTAAATGGTTTACCAGATCAAATAACTCATAAATATCTTACTAATCAACCTTATTTAAAAGATTTACAAAAACATTTATTGGAAAACATGGAAACCACTACTTCGTAGCTTGGTTGAAAGTAATGATTGAACATAGTACTCTGTCATAATGTTAAGTAGTGTTGTGTGTGCGCGCGTGTATGTGTGCATGTTCGGCATACATGTGGGCGTACATATCTGTGATTTTATAATATAGCTTCTGTTGTTGTTGTAGTCATCATGCGAACCTACGCTCGCATAAAAACCTGAGTGGTTTAAGCGAGTGGCGTAGTTTTTTCTTAATAATGCACATTGTAAACTTTTGATCAATAAAAAAAAAAAAAAAAAAGTTACATTTTTCTTTCAATATAATGGCGGAAGCCAACACGAATTTTGTCTAACCTATGACATCGAGTCCTGACATATATTTTGATAATTATAGGTAAATTAAGGTTGTTACTTACATTGGCCCACAAATAGAAAACATAAATTCAATTCTAGATACAGTAAGATACGTATGTCAACAGAGTGATATCGTTGAAGATTTTACCTGTCATAATACATGTTAAGAAAGAGTTTGACAGCCTTTCTCACTTACTTTCTCATCGTTTTAAGCGTTGAGCCTGGATCGGCGCCGTAGGAAACATATTTAAAACATTTTTTTTGTTCATTAGATGAAGACGATGGTTTAAAATTTGAAAACGCTATAACAACAATTCAATCTAAGGAAAAACAGATAACATCACTTATGAAAAAGAAAATTTTGATCAAGGCATAATCTCTGTCTAGTTATAGTAAGACTATACAAACACTCAAAATTAATGAGGAACATTACAATGTAATGATCGACAAACTCTCGGCAATACTGAAAAACGACATGATTACCTTGAACAAGTTAACATTCCTCTCCCACCTTAATAGTATCCTTAATACCATCGAAAGTATTTTGTTAACTCTATCATTCCAATTAGAAGATAGCACAAACGCGATAATATTTAACCAGCCAAAACATTATGCACCCATCTATAATTACACAATTGCAACTTTACCGAGAGCTTGGCGATAACTACAATCATTTGCCCAATTAACTGGAATTGCCTTTTAAGTTAGAATCAGATTTGATCTATGTTATAATGAACATATCTAATGTAATTAGTTACTACTATAATAATAAGATTTTTGTAATGCAGATTTCGCTGGTCTTACCAAAAGATTACAACCTTTCCACAATATTCCGCTACCTATACCACATAGATCAGAAAACCCTAATAGCTTTGCTACCATATTACCTAGTACTAAGTAGATATGCATGACCAAACACAAACAACATTATTGAAACCTTGAAAATTTAGAGCAGTGCAAATCAGTGAAAACACCAAACTTATATTTGTGAAATGTAAAGTGTATTCAATTCAAACGCAAACCCCAGTTGTGAAAGTGAACTTCTAACAGAAATTGTTAAAGAAATACCTGTTCAGTGCGATACCAAACTGGTCGTCTAGATATTTGGAAACCAATAGAAAACAATAGATGTATTTAGATCTAATCTCAAGCCAGTAAATTATCAATAGATTGTGCTCACAAGAATTTGTTTGAAACCACAATACTAGATAAATACATACTACATATCCCTAATTATTGCGCCGCCTACTGTAAAACTGCTACATTAATTCCCTCGAACTACAATGTAATAAACACCACGTATGCAATTAACTCTTTTGGATTTGGACTGCACGGATGGCGTAGTGGTTTAAGCGGTCGCCACGCCGCTTCCTACTGCGCCGAGTGTTGCGGGTTCAAACCCCACATGGGACGACACTTTGTGTGATCCACAAATTGTTGTTCTGAGTCTGGGTGTACTTTGTGTCCGTTTCATGTATGTTTGAAAAGTCTCCTGCGACACAGGATTGATATAATAAACGACTAGTGTTATAATTTATTAAGATTGAAAACAACTGTACTAGATGTGTATACTATTATATTATGGAATGTAGACTTAGATGATTTGAGTAAAAATTCAAAACTGATAAATCCTCTTTTAAAAGGTTTAGATCATATAGTAGAAGAACCATATATAATAAAATATGGGACCTATTGTATCAGTATCTTTTATTGTAATAGTGTTTACTGAGATGTTGTGTAATATAAAAGTTTTTTTTTTTTTTTTTTTTGAAAAAGGAACACCAACAGTTATTACATAGTGCTTAAAATATAAACATTCAGATTTTACAATGCAAGTTATGTATAACTACTTACAGGTGAACTCAGCATGCATTAAGACACGTACAGATTAGCAAATGTAAACTAAAATTAGGCATTTAAATATGAAACTTAACATTATGATTTTAAAATAAGCTTTATCCCTTGTATGATGTGCGCGTGATATGATGTGATTGTGAGTATGCGTCTGCGTTTCTGAGTATGGCCTCTGTCAGCCCTATGACACATGTCTTGGGATCGGAGGTTAAGCCACTAAACAGAGGGGTGTGTGACTACGTATAATTATATAGTGAAGAGTGGATGTACGGGTGTGTTTGTTGGAAATTCTGGCATGTGCAAGTACGGTGTATTGTATGTGTGTTTGTCTTATAACTAACACTGACACTCATCAATAAACAATTTATATAGTGTGTTACGAAATGAAACTGCAGAGTCATGGTGAATATCTACTGTGTCGCTATATTTATTTAGTATTCGACGCAATCTTGATACAGGTGAATTGGAACCTAATATTGTTCTACTTATGGGGGGGTAGAGAGGGGTAATTGGTTTACGTGGAATTCTAGCTGGAATACGAAAATTAAAGTGTGATAACAACTGTGGACAGTCAAGATCGTTTCGAAATAACTTGAACAAGAAGCCCAAGTCTATAGCGTCCCTCCTTGCTGATAAAGTAAGCATTTTAAAATGATGTAGCCTCTCCGTATATGAACGAAGTTCCCTATCCATACCGACAGAGAATGCCAGATGACGAAGGAAGCGCTTCTGTAGCCTTTCAATACGAAGTGAATGAGTGGCATAATGTGGCCGCCAGACAACGGAACAGTACTCCAATATACTCCTTATAAGACTGTAGTATAATAGAATTTTGGTTTTGGGGTTCCGAAACGGTTTGCCAGTTCTAATAACAAACCCCAAGAGCTTAGATCCTCTCTTAATAAGATTCTCTATGTGTGGTACAAAGGTTAATTTCCGATCAAAGAGTACGCCCAAGTCCTTTATTATATCATTTTCCTGAATTTTGTGGCCACCTATGAAATAACTTGTGCATTGAATCCCTTGCTTTCTGGTAAACTTTACATGAGCACATTTCTTATGATTTACAAGCATTTTGTTTTGTTTACACCAAATTACAAGTCGGTCTAAATCTGTTTGCAATAACTGTGAGTCTAGCGAGTCTCTAATAATTTTTCCAAACTTAAAGTCATCCGCATACATATAAGGTTTTGAGTATCGAAGGCAATTAGGGAGGTCATTTATAAAGAAATTAAACAGGATTGGGCCCAAATGGGATCCTTGGGGTACTCCAGACGTGATGACCCGAGACGATGAGTTGAATCCATTAACTACCACATAAAAAGTACGATCACTTAAGTAAGAGTTAAGCCAACGCATTAATGAACCAGATATACCGTAGATAGACAATTTATGTAATAGAATCCCATGAGAGACCTTGTCAAAGGCCTTGGCAAAATCAGTGTATATGACGTCAAATTGATATCCAGCATCGACTGATCTCACCAAGGACTCCGCGAAGGATACTAAATTCGTGCTTGTAGATCTTGATTCAATAAACCCATGCTGATGCGGACTAAGATAGAGTTTCAGGTGTTCCTGTAGTGGTTTAGTTATACAAGTCTCTAGAACTTTAGAAAATACAGATAAAATAGAAATGGGTCTGTAGTTTGATACAAGGTCTTTATCCTCCGATTTGTGAATGGGTACAACTTTGGCCACTTTCCACTTTATAGGGAATACACCAGTGGTTAGAGATTTATTGTAAATAATAGAAAGTGCCTTAGCCAGAGCAGAAGCACAGGCTACCACAAATCTAGGGGGAATTCCGTCAGGGCCCGCACCTTTATTACAATTTAGTGATTTAAGTTTTTTGTATAATTTTTCGGGGTGGACTAAAGGAACTGTAAGATACTGACTGTTGGCCCAAAGAAAGTTCGCATGATCGTGATCACTACAAACATTACCCGAGTCATGAGTGTAAACTGAAGAAAAGTAGGTTGCAAAAAAATCGCAGATTTCATGCGCATCTGCTGATGAAGTTAATCCATCAGACATAGGAGCTGGATACACACTGCATCCACCTCGTTTGGCCTTGACAAAACTCCAAAACGACTTGGGGTTATATTTTATCTGTTCCTCCACTTTATCCATGTAATTCTTGTAACAATCATTGGCCAGTCGTTCACAACGCTTACTAAGTAGTTTAAATTCTATTTTGTCCATTGGGTTATGGTACTTTTTATATAGTTTTCTAATTTTATTTTTTTCATTTAAAAGCTTTTTAAGGTTATTGTTAAACCACACGGGATATCTTTGATGTTTTAGTTTGCAAAGGGGTACGTGCTCTTGAATTAGCGTATTTAATATATCATAGAAATCTGAAACCATTTCATCGACGTTTTCAAATGGTTTAAATCTTTGTGACCAATTAATGTTATTTAATTTCTTGTTTATAAGATCGAATTCAGCTTTGAAAAAGTTTAATTTTGACAATTCTGTATTGTAGGAGAGAGTTATGTCTTCGGTAAGTGTTATGATTATGTCCAAAGGCGGATGCACCTTTTCAGTGTTACTGAGAGTTGTCATAGCATGACTGACTAAGCAGGATTGTAAGGTGCAGAGTACAAGATCAAGTACTCGACCTGTGTTGGTTATATGATTACACTGGTAAAGCTTATTTACATGAATAAAGTCTAAAAGCGTTTGAGAGGTATATGGCAAGACATTGCCAATAACATCTGAGTCTAATCCCTTCCAATTGATATTACCCAGATTAAAGTCACCCATTATACAGAAATTAAAGTCTATTCGGTCAAATACAGAGTTACAGTGCGATATAAAGTGATCAAGTGACACTCGGTTCACAGGTGGAGGAAGATAGACAGCACATAAAGCAAGCCGTAATGAATCAATAGTGATCCATACATCTTCGCAATTACTCTCCCAATACATCAAGCGTTTAGATTTATGCTTTTTTAAAACCGCGATGAGTACACCTCCTCCCTCCTTTCCACGACCAAAACCAGTATTTTCCCTATCTCTACGATAAACATCATATCTATTATCAAAAAGTTCCTCGTTTGATACTGAGCTATTCAACCAAGTTTCAACTAAACATATTATGTCAAAATTATTACAGCAAACATTTCGATAAAAGGCAAGTGTTTTGGTTCGCAGACCTCTGCAATTTTGAAAGTACATAGATAAAGTGAATGTAATAACGAAATATACCTAAACACATGCGAAAAAGTAGGGAAGTGGGTAAGCACCCTAATAACATTATTTTTACAGTTTTTTGAGATAGTCTATATTCCTAACTTGAATACTAGCACTGTCATCACTTTTCCGGACAAAGATTTTTCCCGAGCGAACCCACACATACTTAAAACCTTTTTCTTTGGCCTTGATCCTGGTGGCTGCGTGCAAAGCCTTGTTTGCAGGTGAGAGGTGTTCTGACACGTAAATGGGATTTTGTTTACCACCAAATCCAAGCAGTGAGCTATTCAGTTTGTCTTGGTTGTTAGTTTTGTTGTAATTTATTGTATAGGCAAGAACTTTATCCCGAACCATAGATAAGACGAACTGCACTACAATGGAGCGTGGACGAGTACTGGAAGGAGTTATTTTAGCAGTACGTGTGCAGCGAACGATGTCCTCTTCTTTTATAGCTAATCCAACGACGGAAGCCAGCTTCATAACAATATTATTGAGATTTTCGTTTTTATTTTCGGGAATGCATTGTAGTTCTACATTATTGCTTCTTAGCTGTTGATCTAGGGAATTAAGACGCTGCTCAGCCGATGCCAAGCAGTTATTGAGCTCGATGATAGTAGTATTAATTTTTTTATTTTCAGCCTGAAGCTCATTATGGGTTTTTAACACATTTTCTGGGTCTCTTTCGATGTCATCGAATCGCTTATTCATATAATCCATGGATTCCTTTAACGCTGCCATCTCTGCTTGAACCGGTTTAATTTCCTTGTGGATTATTCCAATTAAGTTCTCGCTCAGTTCTTTCAACATACTACCAATCTCACATCTAATGACATTTTGCACGATCTCGCGAACATCTTCCCTGGTCACGGGTTCAACCGTGGGCGGGGAGGTATAAGCAGGTCTTTTACTTCCTCTTCCTATGGTAACATTACGAATCGGGGTAGAATCTTTCTTCACATTTTTTTGAGTATTATTTGAGCATTGCGGGCATCTCCAATTATTTATAATTTCTTTCTCAGATATTACATCAATGGAAAGACAAGCATAATGTAAAGATTTTTTGCAGATTCTACAGTCGATGTATTCTTCGGCTTGCCCACCGATACCGCTGCAACAACCCCATTTGGTCATATTAAAAGTAAGGTAGTAACGTTAAGTTAATAGTCTACGAGCGGGTAACACTCCAACTTAACGAACGCCGTCACTTCAACAAACAGTGTCGATAATTGCTACAGTCCAGCTTAGGGCCGCCTCCGCCCCAATGCTTCAATGCGAGTCGACGAGAAAAAGGTCGTACGCGCCGTGGTAATCGCGGCACTTACGAGTTTTAACACTATTTGCGGGCACAGTGCACTGTATCGAAGGCGAACGGTGATCCTATAACTTTTAAGTTCAAATTACAAGGAATAACAGTTTTTATGTTATCGTTTAAGCCTTTTACCATTCGAAATTCAATTACTTTTTAACGAATTTATAAAGTTTACACTTTACACTATTGATATTCACGTTTATTAACACTTTAATTTTCGGTTTTACCAACAAAAAGCATTTATTTAACTCAGTGAAATGTAAAAGTTGTTTACTGTACGACTACCTAAGTTAACTAGATTTACTTCACCTGGCCTAGTCGAATATTTTTGAAGAACCAAAGCTAACCCTGAGGTTCAACAACCTGTTAAATTAGATGTAATAGAAATCTCAGCATTGCCTAGACTCAGAACTACGATTTAAGTAATCATTAAAATAAGAAGACAACAGGTAAATCATAAACTTCGTTATTTTTAACGCCTAAGTTTAGACTTAATCGGGTTGTTATGCCTGGCCCCTGTATAGGAACATGCACACCAAGTGCTGAGTAAACTCCTCGTCGTCAAGACGAAGGAGCATGCTATTTTGTATTTCAGTATCGATCTGATCCCGAGACCCAACGGACGGCTGCCAAAAGGCTCCGATAGCCTAAGTTTAATTTAAGACCTTGTGACCTTGTTTGTGTTGATATAATATCTATTAAATCCAGTGTCACATTACCAAATTCTTTTTTTTAAACTCCCTTTGTCGAGACTCGCGTAACAGCACGTTACAATAACCGGTTTCTTAAGATCGTACGGAGCCAACACTTCCGCACTAGATAATATTTTTTTAATTTGTTTGAAGTAACTCATACAACGGTGCTAATCTATTGCTATTGCTCAACTTTGCATTAAAGTTCATTAGACCTAGGAAAGATCTTAATTCCGTGGTATTTGTCGATGTTGGAATACCTATTATAATCTAGATTTTTGAAGGATTCGCTTTAACTCCCTCTGTACTGATAATATACCCTAAATATCGCACCTCATTCACTAAAATACACACTGTACTTTTTAATTTCAATCCAAATTTCAACAGCCTTCTAAAAACCGCCTCTAAAGCCGTTAATGTTCAGGCTCCGATTTTCCTATACTTATGACGTCATAAAGGAATACCTCGACGTTCGGAATATCCTTCAATAAATTGCACATAATCCTTTGGCAAATGGCCGGGCTGGAGGCCAGTCGAAAAACTAGCCTATAATACCTAAACAAACCGCGGTGTGTATTTATAATCGTATATTGTTTTGAATCATCTAGTTCGACCTGATTATAAGCCTGTAATAAATCGATCTTCGAAAAATAATTCGCGCCCCATTTAAATTTACAATTACATCCTTGATTTTAGGCAGCGGGTATCTATCGATTAATAATACCGGATTCAGAGTACTTTCATAATCTGCACAAATTCACAATGAACCGCCAGCTTTGCTTACTGGCACAAGAGCACTAGAGGCCTAATCGGAGTGTTCCACACGCTGCGCGTACGGCAGTAATCGCGTGCGGCAGAAAAATGGCTGTGCTCCCTCGCGCACTCGTAGCTTCGCCTAGCCGTTCGTGACCCGCCCAGACCGACAATTATTTATATTATTTATTTATATATATTATATTTTTATTTATATTTACAAAACATTTATTTTTTTCGACATTTCGTTACTTACATAATTAACATTACTAAATTTACTGAAATTAGGCATTTTAACTTTTAACTCGGATAACCAAAGTAGTTCCCCCTTCGATTACCAGTAACTCTAATTGTTTGGAATAGTTTTCGTATTTCACAGTTGGATTATCATGCCCAGTGGCTTAACCTTCGTGGGAGCCCTCGCCCAAGTACCGCAGTGGATAACCGCCGCTATTGTGCGCCAAGTGTGCTGCGGGCACGAAGCGTGCTGCGGCGAAGGTGTACCGTACGCTTGCAATGGCGGCACACGTAGCTCCGGAAACGACACGTGTCGTAGCTGTGGTCCGCTCCCCCGCACCCTTGGCATTGGGATGTTCTCCCGGCGCCTCCACCGCTGCCTCGCATGCTGCTACGCATGTCGCCGCCGCTAGCCACACCCGGCGCTGGCGGTGCTCGCGCGCGCACTCTAAGTGCGTGTACCCGCACTTGCGCCATTCCGCCGCTTCCCCTCCGAAGCCCATCGACGCTGTTGATTCAACCGCGACCGAGTCCCGCTCCGCCGCTTCATAAGAAATAGCGATCTTTACGGAGTCCGTATACGTTTAGCAAATCGTTCTCCGCGAATAGTCTTTAACGAATTATGTCGCTTTTTTATACCGCACACAAACTCATCTCTCAGGTTCTCATTACGGTGTCCGTCAAATGTGCACTAGCTTCCGCTAGCTTCTTTAATCCTGCCACGTAATTAGCAATGTTTTCTTCACAATTCTGCCTCCATTGTCTAAAGTGATACCGTTCCGCTAAGGCTGATGGTGCGAGTTGTAAATGATCTTTTAATAACTTCACTGCTTTTTCATATGATAATTGTGCTGGTTTCATAAAATTTTCCAGGAATTCGTAAGTTTCATCCCCATTACTGCAACTAAAGTGGGTGGTGGTTTCATCTCAGTCTTGATTCCATTTAATAGAAAGAACATTTCTAGTATTTCGTACGAAGACGATGCTCCACCGACAAACAATAATGTTATTTTACAATATTTTTTTCTAACGTGCAAACCCGCCTCGTCGCCACTGTGGTGTTCGTAATAAAACACGTCTGTACTGTACTGTACTGACAATTTATTCCCGACTGACCTCACAATAATCGACGGGCCTGTTGGTCTAGTGGTTAGTGACTGCTAAGCCGGAGGTCGTGGGTGCGATTCCCACCCAGGACAAATAATTGTGTGATGAGCACGATCATTTGTTCTGTGTCTGGGTGTAATTTATCTATATTATGTATGTATTTAGAAATATATAAGTATGTTTATCAGCAGTCTGATTACCATAGTACAGGCTCTGCCTAGTTTGGGATCAGACGGCCGTGTGTGAGATGTGTGAAATTATTATTATTATTATAACACAGATATCGGAACTTAATACTAACTTAATTAAAACCTCCTTTCTGAGGAGAGGCTTATGTCCAGCAATGGACTGTTGATGGCTTTTGATGTGATGATGATGACGATGTGAATACTAACTTATACTACAATATACACGGTGATTTTATAGGCGTTTTGGAAACGAAACATTTAAATTTAGAATCATCTATAGTACCAATAAAAGTGATTAAATCAATTGTAATGTTGTCAAAAAAAAGTTTCAATAGTTTTAATATTCATTTTTACTCGATCGACTTGGAAAGTAGTAATGGACTGATCATTCATTCATTATCTTATATGAATGAAACACGTTTCGGCGGCCGCTGCGCACCGCTGACGCTAACAGCAGCTGATAAAAGTATACCTACAGGCGCGAGCTAGCGAATACTTTACGTAGACAGACTCCAATTTGTCCTTCATACTTTACACGGGCTTAGGACCGTCGGAAATACCTATTTTATTGAAACTTCTTTTCGATTATTAACCACGATTGTTCTTTTCACAACAAATCAATTTATCAACGGACTGCAGGTAGAAATATTTCAGGCGTATTTAAAAAATCGGAGCTATCTACAGAATAATTAACTTACATACCTATTTACACTATTTACTCTTCTCTGTATCGAAGCAACTGCTCAAAATGGAGTCCGCTGTATTCAATATACAAACGTCCACGTTTAATGCAATTGTTTTTTAATTTTCTTAATGTGTCTCTATCACTTTTCACTTTATCAAAAGCGTCCACTATCGCAATGCGTAAATTATGACGGCTTTCATATTCCCGTGTATAAACAAGTCTTTTATTTCCGACCATAAGTTAAAATCCAGGGGCGTTAAGTCCGGGCTTCTAGGTGGCCAAGACACTGGCCCTGCTCGACCTATCCACCGATCACTAAACTCATTGTCCAGGTATGCACGCACTACACTCCGGCGAATAATAATTTAAACGTCCTTGACCTTGCGCGTGAGTAGGCGCACGAAATTGTCCGTGGTCGAGAAGACGTTGGGTTGGAGCCAAGATGGTAGGTGTGGAGGGAATTTGAGGGCTTTCAATTCCACGTAGCCATTGTGCATTTAAACGCCGAGCCTCTTCCAAGTTGTAGTTGGCAGTAGCGGACAGCTGTACCATTGCCAAGAAGTATTCCCCGTTTGAAAATTCGTACTGTCGACTACTTTTAGCGCTAATCAATGTAGCGTGCCGTCACGATGTTATGGTACGAGTATTACTGACCGACTGAAAGCGAAGGACGCCTCACGATTACAGGTGAGTCTCGCGCATGCGCCTACGGGGCAGACGTCATTGGTTGGACGACTCCGGCGCAACTCGGTAGCTTTGTTTTCATATGCGAATACGATTTTATGTGACACGATATTAAAACGCATAGTATTTCTATTCGTAGTATTTACCTATGTGTGATTGAATAGCCCTATTACTGGTTCTCACTTTTTCTCTGTAGACGATATGAATATCGACTTTGATGATAAAAAATAATTTATTTATATAATATATTTTATTAAATTAACGTTATATATAGCTTCTGTTACTGATAAATAATTCAAAATTTTCCAAAACGCTTTCAAAATCACCGTGTATATAATTATTAAATTATTTGGGCAGTATTTTTATTGAAGTCGTTACATAACATTAACTCTAACAGACCTGAAAACCTATTTCAAAACAGTTTTAATTTAAATTGTTTACTGAAAAAGAAACAATTTTAATTTTAATGTTAAACAGTTTAATTTTTAACATTGAAGAAGATAAAAACTATTTTGGCCTGGGGAACTTTTTTAAGTTTTTGTTGTTTTTCCAGTTTAAACAGGAAACACATTTTATGTAGATGAATTAATTTTAAACAATCGATTCTATTGTGTCATATGTGTAAGAGTTTAACGAAAGAATTTCAAAGGTAGATGTTTCAACAGATTCATACTTAATACTAAAAAGCCTGTGTATGTTTCCTTGCAAATTTGTAGTTTTGTCTTTGGAGATATAGTTGAAATATGTTTTGGAGAGTATATTCAATTTCTAGTTTTTCACTGAATCAGAAACCTCTTTGTGGCTCATCCGTTCCTAGTGATAGGCACGCGTGATTGCGTTTTCATATACCTACACATTGTACGAGAGTTATCAAACTCGTGAATGTCAATGAATAAAAGTTAGCATGAGCAAATGAAGTTACTTGTTGCGCCAATTTGAATGTTTTTTTTTTAAACCAACTTAAACTTTGGACAATCTATGAATATCTTTGTCATAAAAGACTTAATTTCCTTTCTTTCCCAATTAACTATCCCTTCAAATGTACCACAAATTTGCCCAGCAGTAGTTCTTAAAATGTCTGGTTACATGCTTGCTCCGTATTAGTTGATTGGGACCATCATATAGGTAACAGAAATAAGTACATGTATACCACTTCGGGAATACAGGCAGGACTGTATTTGTTAGTTAACTTTAAGATATAAATTGATTTAAAGTTAACTCTTTCACTATACGACGTGAGTGCATTGAGCGATGGCGCAGTTTCGTATTCGTGTTCTGTATCACCAGTGCTTCAGTCCTGTAAATTAGATGCTTTTTACAACTTTTTTGCTACTCTTCGGCTCGGGGATAGATGACTGTGGTGATAGAGTATTGTAACCTAAACCTGCGTCAAACATCTGAATAATATTGAATTGTGCACTGGTGATGTTACAGAAAGGAGTAATTATATCTGAGCTTTAAGATTACATGTTTAGGATAAGTTGCATTTTAAATAAAGTCGCTCTTTTTAAGATAAAGTCTATGTATTTATTTCAAGGACTGTGTAAGAAGGTATTAAAAAAACATAGGTACATTGGGTACATCAACGCAATCACGAGTTTCTGTGACTAGGAACTGATAAGGTACAAAGAGGTTTCTGTTTTACAGAAACGCTAACAATTGCACACACTCTGCAAAATGTATTTCAACCATAACCAAGAGTTGTATTTATTTTTATAGGCTTGTAAGCATTAATCTGATCTAACAGCTACCTTTGAGATTCATTCTTAAAATTCTTACAAATTGTGACACAATAGAGTATTTTTAATCAATTAATCTTCAGAAGATTTGTTTCCTGTGTATCACTAAATGTTATGTAAAAAGCACAAGTTTATGTCAAGAATTACAGTTGAAAGAGATACATCAATTCCATTCTAGAAAACGGAGCGTATGTCGTTATTATTCGTATGTCGTTATTATTTTATGTGTGAGAGAACTTCTAGAACGGGTAGGGAATATAAACTAGCTTTCAATCTGTTTCTTCTCTCTTTTTGCCTCTGTGTTTTTTTTAACCGACTAAAAGGAAAAATCTAAAAGGTTTTTTTTCTAAGTTTTATAAATTATTTTATGTGAACGGGATAACCTTTTAATTTTTTGTTTCGATCTAGATACAGCCATTTTGCTTTTGACAATTTATTGACGATACAAAGATTTTTTTAGCATTTTATTTTTTAGCGGAATGCCAAGGAAGGGTTATATTTTTCGCGTGTGTCTTGTATGTCTATTTGTAAATTTCTTAATAACTTCGTATCTTCCAAATGGCTGGATGGATTTTTACACTTAAGGTATTGTTACGTTCGTCTTAAGAACTTTTCTGAACTTGAAAACTCAAATAACGTAACGTAACGAAACAGTAACACGTAAATAAAAAAACAATTAACCAAATCGCGTAGGGAATCAAAATAAAGAAAATTAAAATGGCATTCCAAATATATTTAAATGCAATTAGTAATAATATAAACAGTTTTAACAAGAGATTCCAGACGGACAACATGTCCCACAAATAAAACCTTAATCTTATCTAATAAAAATCTTTTGAAACCAATGCATACTTACTCGTAGAATTGAATAGTTACTATAAATACAATTTTAGTGACTATATTGTACATTTTAATAATATCTTTCGCCTATATATCTTTTTGAGAAAGACTATTTGTATAAGAAGTACAATGCTTATTGATGTTATTATCATAGAATCCAACTTAAAGAATTGTGATTGTTTTGCACCGCCATATCAAAAGACATCAATATATTTTTTTCGGTTTTGTTGTAAGGTTGCTATCCATTAATAATATCTACAAGCTTAAACTAACTCCGTTTATCCGTGTGGTGATTAAGAATACGTAATGTCACCACCCCTATTCATCCCGTGGGTGTCGCAAAAGTCGGCTGAGGGAGAAAACTACGCAAGAAAACAGCACTGCAAAAGGGAAGGAAAACTTGAAACAAATCCTATACCAACCCGTCTGGCCAGCGTGGTATGGTAGCCAAAACCTCCTTCCTAAGGAGAGGCCTATGTCCAGCAGTGGGCTATCATAGGCTGTTGATGATGTGAAACTAACTCACAGGCTCATTTTAAGTCATGATTCAAAATCAGAACTTCTGAAAATTTGACAAAGATTATTTTACTAAATGCTCTCACTATTTCACGTTAGTAAGGAAAAAAAATCCACCCATTTTATAATTGGCAGGCTTGCTCCGCATTTATATACGAGTCTTATTGTTTCAACTATTTATAACCGACTTCAAAAAGGATGAGGTTATCAATTCGGATGTTCAAATCTTTTTATGTATGTTTATTTATTTATTTATTGTGTTGTTGGGGCATAACTCTGTCGTATGTAAACGGATTTTCAATATTCTTTTTTGTTCAAAAGGGGTTTATTCCAGCATGATCCCATTTAAATTTCACATAGGTCTGATGATGATTTTCGGAGCCTGACAACGGAATTCTTTAAAAAATGACAGCAAATCAACCGCAAATATTGTTTGAAGTCGGTTCAACTTTTTTATTAAAATGATTTATATTAGTTCCAAGCCCAAGCCAAGGCAGATCCAAGCCCTGGTTCAACAGTTCGGGAATGCTACCAAGCATAGGAAAATGCAGCGACGGCAGACGGTGTAAATACGTTAAAAAACAATATAACTTTGCCTCCAGGTCCCTTAAAAGAGTCATTGCTAGGGCGAAATCGGAGCACATCAGCCGGATCGGTAAAGGACTAGTGAGACTTCCTTTTGGAACTCGTACATTCTGGTCTCATGCCAAGGCTGTCCAGGGGAATTTCTGTAGCCAATCCTTTCTACCCCTGCATATTGAATGAAAGAAAGAGAAAGAAAAATACTTTAATTGGCACATTTTGGATTGTTACATATTTACAAGTTACATATTTAATACATCTGTACCAATATGGACCACGACTCAGCATAATGCTAGGCGCAATGCACCTAGCGCTGGTTTTCAGCGCAGCGCAGGGGTGTTGTCCGCGTGTCTCTTAGATAGAATAAATATTCGATCATTATGATAGTCTAGTATAGCATGCTGTAAAGAGATATTGGTTTGAGAATATTCCGAGAACGATAGTGATTGCATAATAACTTGATTAATAGGAAAACATTTAAATATATAATGAGTACTAATTGGATAACAATTTGATTGAATTAAGACATTATGACCATGATAGTAAAGATATAATAATTTCTAGTTGTTAATAAAATAAGGTGAGATACGGCACAGCACGGCATCCAAGGTCATGGCACGCACTCCATTTTATATCACGCTAAGAGTTACTCTGACGTCTTCGAAATCCTTCTGATGCTCCAGTAAGAATTCCTTCAATTTCGTTTTGAAAGAATACGCACTTGGTCTTCTTTTTATTGGAGGAGGGCTATTATTCCAGCATTTCGACGCAGAGTAACGAAAACTACCCTTAAAGGCAGTTGTCCTATGATGAGGTATTGAAAGCTGCGATGAGCATTCTCTACTCATATTTTGGTTGTGCCTAAATGTCCACTTCAACTTGTTAAATAAATAGGACGGTGTACGGAAGTTAATTACGCCAAATAGGAGACTTGCCATATAAAGCCTTCGACGCGCATGCATTTTTAAAATGTTGCGCTTATTAAAAAAAGGGGTGACATGACCCCTTTTGGGTACGGTAAAACAGAACCTGGCACAAGCGTTTTGAAGTCTTTGTATCAGGCGTTCTGTTCTAGAAAAGAGTCAAGGACCGTATACAGTGTCTGCATAGTTTAGTCGAGATAAGACGAGGCTCTCCACCAAAAGTATTCGCAGCTCTTCACCTATAAATGGCCGCGCCCTGTACCAGACCTTTAGTTTATAGAAACAGTCACGAACAGCTCTCGAGATGTGGTTCTCAAACCTCAAGTCAGCGTCCATTATTATCCCCAAGTTACGAACTTCATAAACTCGCTCAATCGGCACGCCCATTACTTCAACAGGACGTGTTTTTCGTGGGATGGCACCTAGCTGGGATTTGGTGCCAAACAGCATATATTTTGTTTTCAGCGGATTGAGCACAAGAGAATTGCGAGCAGACCAATCGACAATTCTATTTAGATCTTCGTTTAATTTTTGAAGTGCTGTTTCGTAGTCCGGGGGCTTGAACGATATATAGACCTGTGTATCATCTGCATACATATGGTACTTGCAATGACGCAGCTGCCGACCCACATCGGAACAGTACATAATAAATAAAATAGGTCCCAATATTGATCCCTGGGGCACGCCTCTAGTTACAGATCTCGAGCTAGAGCATATTGTGTTTCCATTTATTTGCTTGATCTCAACGTATTGAGAGCGACCACCTAAGTAGCTATCAAACCATTTAATAGCTCCCCCATCAAAGCCGTAGTAAGCCATCTTCGACAGCAGCAGTGGAACATTGATGGAGTCAAAGGCGCGAGAGTAGTCCAATAACACCAGCAGCGTACACATGCCGGCGTCCTGTGCTGACAGGATATCGTCCGTCACTGCCAATAAGGTAGTGGTTGTACTACGAGCTTTTCTAAAACCCGATTGCGTATCAGGGAGAATGTTATTTTTCTCTAAATACTTTACGAGCTGGGAACTAACGATTTTCTCCAACACCTTTGAAAGAACGGGAAGTATACTAATCGGTCGCAAATCTTTCATATCCGTTGGTGAGCTATTTTTTGGTAGTGGGCGTATTACGGCGGTTTTCCACAGTTCCGGATAAGAAGATGTTTGAATAGATTTATTGACGATGCTGGTAACAGCCTCTATCGCCAGTGGCATAGTGAGGAGCACCATATCTAAACTAATCCCGTCATTACCTTCAGCGTTAGACTTAAGACCTTGGAGGGTTTTAGCGACCGAAGTCCATGGAACCGATTCCAGTGTAAATGTTGCTTCACTAAAGCGCGAATACTCGTAGGACATAAGGTCAGATATATACTTCCTTCCCCGGGACATTCATGAAGAAGTCGCATATTTTATCTGGGTCATTAAAGTGTGACGGTAGGTACATGTTGCTTTTTGGTGGTACTAAAGTTAATTTCAAGCTTTTCCATAAAGTCCTAGGGTCATTTTTTTTTTGTTACATTGTTTTTGTAGTAGGCTATTTTTTCATTATGCAGCGATTCTTTTACAAGTGATTTAAGTTGTTTTTAATATTGTTTTTTACTCTCTGTTTTATGTTTTAAAAATTGATTATGTGCATTGTTTCTTAAAACCATCATATATTTTATATTGTCAGTAACCCATGGATGCGACCGCTCCTTGATTTTTCTTGTAGTTTTGGGTGCATGATAGTCAAATAAAGTATTGATATTAGCATTGAAACATGTCACCATTTCATTCACGCTTGACAGTATTGTTATACTGTGCCAATCAAGACGCGAGATGTCTTCGTCAAAGTTTTTCCTACATATGCTTTTTAATGGGCGAAACGATATAGTTTGTGGCGCTGCTTTATCCATTTTTATATGGAGATCGCAGATCAAGAATGCGTGGGTCCCAAGGTCGGGAATGTACTCCACCGAAAACGACTGAACCTCTACATCAGTGCAAACAACATCTATCAGTGTCTTGCTATTAAGTGTGAAATTCGTAGGTGTATCTATTATTTGTTTTAAACTTAGATAGCTTAAGAATGTTTTCAGTTTGTCGGTCTTAGCGTCGGATTCATTTAACATGTTAATATTAAAATCACCCATCAGTACCATTCCGTCGCAATGAGCCAGAGAGTTCACAGAAAACGTGAGAGCGTCCAGAAACAGGTCTACATCCAGCCAGGGAGGTCGGTATGCAGTTCCTATAGCTAGTTTAATTCCATTCACGCTGGTAGTAAACCACATTTGCTCCACTGAGGAGTGTAATGAGTCCACGGGGTGTGAGTGTCTGCGAGCAGTAACTTCCCGCTTGATATAAAAGCCGATCCCACCGCCTCTACCACGCTTGACTGTTGCCGAACGGGGGATGTGCTTTAAAATGTAACCAGGCAATGCGGGTGCTTTCCCCTCCTCACCCTCTCTCAACCACGTCTCGTTGATAGAAATAAAATCTATTTTATGTCTCTCTACCACTTCCATAAGCTCCTCATGTCTTGTACCCAATGAACCCGCATTAAAATGACCAACTCTTAGATACTTAGGAGCCATCAAAAACATGCAAAGACATCACTATTACTGTAATTGTTAAAATCTTGATATTATATGTCCAACAGCTTTTATTAGCGGGTGAGTACATTCGGATATAATACAGTGCATACATGATATAGGCCAAGCGCGATTTGTAACAATGCATGTCTATTTTGTGTAATATAGTATTTCTTATTGTTCTTATAACTGTACCAGATGTACATAAATATAAATATAATATGCTAGATAGATTTGATTTACGTGTATAGAAAAATATAGTAGTATATATAGTTTTTATTAACTTGAACAGATCAGGAAAACTATTCATGTACAGAGTACACCCTTGTGCTGCGCTTTTATGTTTAAATAGGATAGATAGCATAAGCCTAGGAACTATTTCACGTAATCCACATAAACAAGCACGTACATAAATTAAAAAGATAAAACAAGATAGTATATAAACATAGTAGAAGATGAGTATTTTACAAAAGTTAAAGCTATAATGTAAAGTTCTTGGTACCTATATAACATTTGACACTCAACTATCTTAATTAAATTAACTCGGCACAAACTGTAAGTCATCCAAAAATCTGAAAAATATCATCCTCGGATCGTATACGTTTCGCGGGTTTTCCGTCTTCTTTCCGAGTTAATATACAGCCCTCTTTGGTCCAGGTGTACCTATAGTTATGGTGCATAGCAGCCTCTCGAGCCTTGTGAAATAGTTTTCTATTAACTTGCGTTAAACGCTCGTTTATATAAACTCGGCGTGGAGTCCCAGCTAACTGTATATCCTGCGTGGTCAAGCCACGTCGTACCCGAGCGCTGCGCAGAAGCTGTAGCTGTGCTGCGCGTAAGGCGGACGACAATGACGCGCGGCCGAGGCGCCTTTTCTTCGCTTTCCTCATAATTACGACGTCCGTTTCCTGCCCGTTCCTCCAACTTAATGCCGAGTTTGATGGAAATCATATTTATAATTTGCTTTGCGTTTTCACCATTCGATTCGGGTACCCCAGAAACCTCTATGTCATTTAACAAGGATTCCTGTTCACGCTCATTCAGTTTAAGTTTTAAATCGCGTACGGTTGTCTCTAATGTTGTGAGGTCGGGATACAAATGTTGATCCGATTTCTCCTCTAAGGCAGCAACTCTCTTCTCCAGTAAATCCACTCTATCGTTGCACATCTTATTACCTGCTTGAAGGCTTAACATCTCTTCTCTAAACTCACGCAATTCCGATATCAAAGCATTAATCTCTTCACGAAAGATACGAATCTCTTTAAGTATTAAGCTTACATCCACTGTTTGTGCTGGGTTGCAATCCCTAGGCAAGTTGTTACTTGCCGTGGCGCCGTGTGAATTACTCGGCTGCGGTGACACACATGCCTCCGCCACAGCTGGCGGGGTTGCTAAGACAACATTGCAGCCCGCGCATATCCATTTTGGCGAGACAGATTTAACCCCTGGTGTAGCCGCGAGCGCACATGTGCGATGGTAATAGTTCTGACATTTAGAACATTTAGTAATGTCTTTTTGTGCTATGTATTTACCGCATCCTTTGCATTTTGACATGCTTGTTTATGTGTAGTCAATAACGCACACGCACTACACCGTTCTAAAGTCACTGGCACAGCGCGTCACAAACACACCGCCCGTAGCGCGTAGCCTAGCTATTACCGGCTCGTAGCCTGCCGACGTCACTCGCACGACCCGTCGTAGCGCATACACAGTTACCATTCACCTATTTCGCAGCTGCTCAACACTGTGGCTATGGCTCGTTGTGTTCTCCACCACTCCCGACGGGCGAGTTCGTTAGGCGGTTCGGATCCCCACGACGACTTCAGATATACAGCCAGTCACGAAAGAGTTTTTAAAATTTATTTCGTGGTAATGATGACAATTATATCTATCCTGCTCCGGGGGAGGAGCTAATCCGTAAAAGCACTTAAAGTTAGAACGGGAATTGTGTTCCGCCTAATAGACCAATCACAAATTTTCGAGAAGGATTTTTATCACAGTTCACTTGACACTTCGCTACACGTCTGCACACCGCGACCGACGGATGACGACCTCATTGGAGATAAATTGGCCTTGGGCTATGATGGCCACGGAGAAAACCGATCTCCTAGGAAAACTCTTTGCATCCAACTCGACTTTGGATGACGGGGGAAACGTACCGCCGACCATACCGCGGTTCCAGAGCTATATGCCGGATATCCGATTCACACAAAAATCAGTGCGTAAAGCACTCCGTTCATAAGTCGTGTGGGCCCGATAGAATCTCTCCTATCGTGTTGAAGACGTGTGCTCCGGTGTTGGCACCGGTTTTAACGCTCCTTTTTCGTCTCTTTTACTTCCAAGGCGTCGTTTTGGTAACTTCTGGTAGGTAGCGTTTGTGTACCCGGTCCCTAAAAAAGGTGACCACTCTGACCCGTCCAACTACAGGCCTATCGGCATTACTCCTTTGGTTTCTAAGATTATGGAATTCATTATCAACAGCCAGCTCCTCCGGTACTTAGATGATCACCAGCTCCTCAATAACCGACAATATGGTTTTCGCCGGGGTCGCTCAGCTGGTCATCTTCTCGTCTTGCTAACACACCGGTGGGCACATACGATCGAGACCAAATGAGAGGCTTGTGCGGTTAGTTTGGACATAGCGAAGGCCTTTGATCGGGTCTGGCATAATGCGCTTCTCTCGAAGCTCCCTTCCTCAGAAATTATGTAGTTTGGTCACCAGTTTCCTTGCGGACAGAAGCGTTAAGGTAGTTGTCGACGGTGCAAGGTTTGACTTGAAATTCGTAAATGCAAGTATCCCACAAGGCTGTGTGCTATCACCCACACTGTTTCTTCTGCATACCTTTAATAAAACCTTTAAGAAGACCTTCAAACCTTTAAGAAAAGACCGTATTCCTTCCTAAAAGGCCGGCAATGTGTTTGTGACTCCTGAGTTGCAAACGTTCATGGGCGGTGCTGGTCGCTTTCCATCAGGGGACGTCTGCTCGTCTGCCCCCTCTAACATTAAAAAAAAATAGTTATTATAGAAACGTTTTAGTTAAGGTGAACAAGTGTATCACCCTATATTAGCGGTTATTGTCATTAGTACCGTAGGTAAAGATTACTACTTTGCGTGACGGCTGACTTGATCCTGACACCTTCGGCTTTTTGCTATAACATTCCTTTACTCGGTTAATAGTAAAAAGTGAAGGACAAAAACAGACTTTTAATGGTCGGTCATTAGAAGCCTGATACTGTTACCTTTTGAAATATATTAAATTAAATTTTATTTTATTTTAATCTGCGAATGTAATTGTGACACGATGTACTTTATTTAGTGACGTCACAACATCCACGTGCTGTAATGTAAACAAAAACATGGGTTAACTAACTCTTTACGTTCTATGACATCCGAATCACCGTTCCACTGGAACATTTAAGTATTGATCAACTTTTTTGGGACTAATCCCACCCACACGCCCACCACTGTAACTCCTGTACACCAGGATCCACAGCAGTGACCCACGAACACACCGAGTTATGACACTCGGGAAGTCCCAGGAAGAAATTAAACTGTCTTGGAACCCGCAACGAAATTAATCAGAAGAAAATTGGAGGAGTTGGAAATACAGTAAATCCACTTCCCTCCTTAGCAAAGCGGGAGACAAAATGAAGTAAAATAGGCATACACCCTTTTAAACAGGGAAGCACCACGGCCACAAAATATTACGGGTCCTACATGAGCTATATTTGATTTCTATAATATGTATGGCAGAATCGCCTAAACGCACGGAAATTCACCCTAGTTGACACAAGATCCCCATAGTATACCGCCCCAGATGTCACCTGCAAGCTATTCAGCATTATATTACGTTCATTATACCAAAGACTACATTCCCAGAGGATATGATGAGCAGACTGTTCATAATGAGAGTTAGGTGTTGAGCATTGACACAATGGTGACTCGACTAATTTAAATGAATACAACTTGCTCTTAAAGTTACCATGACCCGTAAGAAATTGAGCGACACAGTGATCCACCTCAAGCCATGTCCTCGACAACCGTTCGCGAACAGATGGAAAAAATTGGTAAAGATGGCACCCCTTGGATGATTCGTCCCAGCGTTGCTGCCATTCGTCTATGAGGTCATTATAGACATCGGACTGCTGTTGAAGCAATCTTGTAATTTTACCGCGATCCCGCGCGCCCAAGAAATCGCATTCCATGGTTTGTCTTGAATAGTACATGGCTGCACGTCTCTGCACCTCGAGATCGACCGGAAGGACACCCGCCAACACCGGCAAAGCCTCAGTGCTAACCGTCCTATATGCCTTGCACAAAAATATCAGTGCAAGTCGTTGGCCTTGTAACAGTTTGCGACGGACAGCGCCTACGGTCGCCCTATCGGCCCATACAGGTGCACCATAGCACATAGAACCTAAATAAGTAGCTCCGTATATGATCTTTAATGTATTAAATGATAGACCCCATGTCGCAGTTGATATCCTTGTCAATGCACAGAAACTCTTTTTAGACTTTTCATTAACTATTTTAATATGTTCGATAAATGAAAAGTTTCTTTCTAAAACTAATCCTAGATAACACACTGTGGTTTTATTTTTTACAGTAACATTGTCAAATCTAATGCTCGGCGGTGATTTGAGGTTACCTTTTAAAAGTAACTGGAAGGTTTTGTTGGGTGCAAAAGTTAAGCGATTACGTTCACCCCATTGAGATATCAAGTTCAAACATCTATTGGCTAATCTCTCAAGCCCCGCCCTAGTATCAGATTCCACCAGTAATAAGCCGTCATCAGCATACGCGTTCAGAGTACATCCGGATGGTATTGGTATCGTAAGAAAATCGTCGAAGCCGATATTCCACAAGTATGGACCTAGCACCGATCCCTGAGGACATCCCATTGTATTGATCAACTGCCGAAAACGACCTTCAAACCTTTAAGAAAAAACCCTAATGAATAAATTTGATGACAGTTTTTTTAATTATCTCACCTTTGTTTTCCTAAATGTGGTATTGTTACTATCATTAACTTCTAATGCCTTTCAAAGCCCAAACCACAGCGTCATATGGGGGGGGGGGGGGGGGATCCCAGTTGCTAGGGCAAACACAGCAAAATAATAATGGACGCGACTAAGAAAAATAAATTACCCCAGGAGGGTACCGACCGCGCCACGGTCGGAGCCCTCAGCACTCCGGTTGAGATCGTAGTGTTCAGCCCACCGTATTCTGGGGGTTCTGCACAGAGGTGTCCGAGTTCGGGCACGTTACCCGGGGCGCACACGCCCAGTTTTCTGCGTTCCAGAACGCCGAGTCCGGCGTCTTCCCGCGCCCTGTCAGGCGAACGAAGAAAAGGAAGTAGGCGAGCGCCAACTACAGAGCTTGTGGAAGGCCCAGGGATGGAGTGGCAGCGGGGGGATTCCGGAGATAGCATTGACATTAAACTTCCTATTTTTGTTATAAGCATGTTCTCTTGATTTGTCTTTGAAATTCACTTTTTTTAAATGTTATTACCAAAACACAAGAGGTCTGCGCAGCAGTTTATCTGAGGTGCGTCAACATATACATAATAGTGAATACGATGTCTATGTCTTGACTGAGACTTGGCTTTGTAGTGGTATTTTCGATGCTGAAATTTTTTGTAATAATTTTAGTGTATACGGAAGAGACCGCGAGACCTCTAGTTTTAGCACCCAAAAAAAAACTGGTGGTGGCATGCTCATAGCTGTGTCCAATAAATTTAGGTCATGTCGCATGTCAGAATGGGAGAGTGACTGCGAAGACTTGTGGGTCATTGAAACTCCTTTGAATTCGACTTTGAAGTCGCTGAAAGTTTGTGGTACCTATCTTCCTCCACCAGTAAATGCAGAGATTTTAGAAAATTTTATAGAAAATTGCAATTCAGTTATAGATTCAAATAGTGATAGTTACACACTGATAATTGGTGACTTTAATTTGAGTTGTATAGATTGGATCCGTGACAGCAACGATGGCTCGTATATGGCTTCTACAAGTAACAGTAGTAACTTAAAAAATAAATTACTAAATTTTATTTCCCTAAATAATTTAAAACAATTCAACAGTATAAAAAATTGTAATAATAAAATGCTTGATTTAATATTCTCAGATTTTGAGGAAATAAAAGTTACAGATTGTATCGATCCTATCCGTAAAACAGATAAATATCACCCAGCCTTAGTATTTTCGCCAAAAGTTCCGATTTATATTAAAAATGATACAAAAAAGGTGACAAAACTTAACTATTATAAGGCTGACTATGAAACAATAAACTTAGAACTTAGCAAAATTAATTGGTCTAATGAGTTTTCATCTTATCTGGGTGTCAATGTGATGGTGGATAGGTTTTACACGATACTTAGAAATATTATAAAAAAACATGTACCCGAAACAGTATACTTCCGTGGGAAATATCCAGCCTGGTATTCTAATCAACTTAAAAAAATGCTCAACCAGAAATTAAAATTACGTAAGAGAATAAGGAAATATAAAAATCCATTAGATATTTTGGAATTTAATTACATAAGAAAAGAATGTCATACCCATACCCAACAATGTTACAATGATTATATAGAAAGAATAGAAATTAAAATAAAAGAACATCCGAAGTTTTTCTGGACACATATAAAAAATCTCCGGAAGAGCAATAATTCCTACCCCTCTAAAATGGTGTTGGGCAACTCAACTGCATGTGACAGTACCTCTATTTCAAATTTATTCGCTAAACAATTCTCTTCGGTCTTTGATCCTGCCAGTTCTGATCACGATTTTAGTAATAATTATACCTGCTCGGCTTCGGTAACAGACATCAACGATATTTCTATTACTCCAGATGCAGTGTATAAGAAACTCTCTGGACTGGACCTCTCTAAAGGCGCAGGGCCCGACGACATACCTCCTACATTTTGGTCACGGTGCGCCCGTCCGATATCTTGTCCCATAGCAATAATTTTTAACACTTCCCTCAAAACAGGCGTTTTTCCTGACGTTTGGAAACAGGCTAGAATAGTACCCGTTCACAAAAATGGTAAACGGGATATGGTGTCTAATTCATCTCCATTCTCCATTCTATGTACCCTGTCCAAGGCTTTCGAATGTTTTATATATCCTGTATTGTATGATCACGTGAAGAAATATCTATCCCATAATCAGCACGGTTTCATGGTAAATAAGTCTACAAACACCAACCTAGTTACTTACATTACAGAATTGGCGTCTGCAGTTGATCAAGGTTTTCAGGTTGACACAATATATGCCGACTTTTCGAGGGCCTTTGATAGGGTTAATCATAAAATTTTATTATTCAAACTTCGTGCTCTCGGTGTTACTAAATCAACTCTACGCTGGTGTAGTTCCTATCTCAATAACAGGCCATCCTCAGTTGCCGTTGATGGCAGCCAGTCTGAGCCATATTTTGCTACATCCGGTATACCACAGGGTTCCAATTTGGGACCCCTATTTTTTAATATATTCATCAATGATATATCGCAAGTGTTCATACATTCAACACCGTATCTTTTCGCAGATGACTTAAAATTGACCCGTATAATTTTGAAAGAATCAGATGTAAGTTTACTTCAGGCTGACCTTGATAATTTAAATCAATGGTGTCTCAGTAACAAAATGAATTTAAACTGTGCCAAATATTACCACATTAAATTCACCAAAACGCAACAAAATCCCTTCTGAGTACAACATTCGAGGAGACAAATTAAAAGAAGTAACCACTATCAGAGACTTAGGAATACATTTGGACAGTCAACTTAACTTTATACATCATTATGATACGATAACTAACTCAGCATATCGAGCCTTGGGTTTTTTACTACGTTCTTCGAAAGAATTTCCAAAGCCATCTACCATGATCATTTTATACAACAGCTATGTACGAAGTCATTTGGAATATTGCAGCACGGTATGGAACCCAATGTACCAAGTTCACATAAATAAAATAGAACAAATCCAAAAGAGACTAGTCCGACATCTAGCTTACCGTTTTGGGGTTATGAACTTAAGGACTTATGAGGACAAACTAAAGCACTTCAACCTTATATCTCTTAGGGACCGTCGTACTATCTTCGATCTAGTATTCTTATACAAACTGTTCCATAACTACATTGACTGTCCAGACCTCCTCAGTAAGGTCGGTATAGGTGTTCCAACTAGAATCCCACGCTACCCTCGCCCGCTATTTAAGGTCCCACGAGCCCGGACGAATTTAGGGAAGCAAGCACCAATTGCTAGGATGACTCGCGAATATGACACCATTTCAGTTGCTTCGGAGGACATAGACATCTTTTCTAATAGTCTGGGTAAATTTAAAAAAAATGTTCGCACTCATATATTGAACACTGTGTGATTGTTGACGTACCTCCTTACCAATTAAATTTTGAATTTTGACTGCTGCTAATTTACAATTTATAATCTACAATTTTTTGCACAATTGATTGTTATAATTCTTTAATTGTTTTTTTTTTCTTATTTACAAAGGCCATTTGTGGCCACTGTCTTTAATCTTTTTTTTGTAATGTCCATGTTGTGGTCTCCTATAATTGAGGAAGCACAAGACTTAAAATTTTATTGGCTTCACAACTAGCATGTAAGGTGTATTTCTTGTTGGAGATTCAATAAAATAAAATAAAATAAAATAAAATAAAATAAAATAAAATAAAATAAAATAAAATAAAATAAAATAAAATAAAATAAAATAAAATAAAATAAAATAAAATAAAATAAAATAAAATAAAATAAAATAAAATAAAATAAAATAAAATAAAATAAAATAAAATAAAATAAAATAAAATAAAATAAAATAAAATAAAAATAAAATAGCGACGCTTCGTTTTTCTCTGTCTCCTCGCGGTCATCATATGCAAGCGTAAACCGAAGGGACCGGCGGAAGAAACCCGGCCCACCAAGGTAGCGCAGCCACGGAGGGGCGCAGCAAGTGGCGGAAGCAGTGGAACTGGGACAGGGACGGAGATGAAGCGCGAATGCGCAAAGGGTCCGTCCACTTCCCCAGTTGCCTCAGAAGGAGAGCAGTCCCACGTGAGGGAAGTTGCGGCGGAGCTAAAACGCCAATCCGCCGCCGACGTAGATTCCAAAGTCCAAGAATCTCTGTCGGCGGCGGATTGGCGTAGGTTTAGGGACGAAGATTTTTAAGAGGCGGCCAAAGGCTGCCGCCAAAGAGGCTATGACCACCATCAGGGCCGGTGTATCGGAACTCCTCGGAAGAATTGACACATCTGTCCTGACAGATACAGTAGGGAGGTTAGAGCTAGAAAATGAGGCACTCCGTTCCCAGATGGCCTCCCTACACAAAGAGATAGAAAAACTCCGCCGTGGGGATCCCAAGAATCACCTAAAAACTAGAGCGGGCTCCGGAGAGGGGACCTGCAGGGCTGCGACCTCAAATAAGCGTAGAGGGCCAACCACTTAGCCCGAGACACGCCAACTTCCGGACCGAGACCAATACGCGGCCACACTAGACCGTGTATTGGTAAGGTTTTTTTTTTTTTTTTTAAACCTAGATCCTCCAACGTAATTGGAGCCTGTTCTTTTCTAGTTAACATTTTCATTCCAGTTCTATCAGTTATTCCTCTCGCACTATCATGCCGCATACTGATTCTTTCTAGCATTCTTTCCTCATTTATGACTTGTATGGGTGGGATTCCCATCTATGCCTACTATTCTAAACTCACTACTCTACTACTATTTGCTTATATCTATCGGGTATAGTTCATTAACTGTATCGACACTTTGTTTAATATTACTAATTACAATTACAAACAATTACAGCTTTATATGCTTACATTAGGCCTTATTTCTATTCTTATTTTAAACAATTTTTATTTCTAATTAATTTAGTTGACATACAGTTAGTTTGCCTTAAATTACTGCTTATATTTACTTTGTATACTTATACTAGAGATTTTATTCTTTTATGCTATACGGTAATATGCCACAAGATATTATGACAGCATAATTTACTATCACTTAGTACTATTTATTTTTATTACTGACTTAGCAATTTTTTCGCAATAATCAAGCAACCTGTTCCTGTCTTTCCCCAACATAATTGCTTCAATGTTTTTATATTGAGTGCGTGCTCGATCTCATAGCGTTCTCTTAGGTGCACTGGGCACTCAAAGAGGACGTGTTGCACCGACTCGTTGACTTCCGGGTCACAGACGCACGCCGGGCTCTCTTTGCACCGGAAGCGGTTCAAGTACTCAGAGAACCCGCCGTGCCCCGTCATAACTTGAGTCCTGACAATCGTGGTCTCAAAGTTTCGGACGACTCCATACGCCGTCTTTACATCGGGTAAAAATATTTTAGTTACCGACGCTGTCGTTCCGTCCATGTACCTTCTGTTCCATTCGTCAAGGGTCGCATTCCGAATGCTACCCTTGACGAATGAAACCGGGCATAGGTCATAGTCGGGCCTGCGCTTGGAGCCCTCCGCCGCCGCTTTGGCCAGCTCATCGGCTCTCTCATTTCCCTCCAATCCTATATGAGCTTTGATCCAGTGCAGAGACACAGCTTTGCCTTGGAGAGATGCTGTTTTTAAATGATCTCTTGCCGCCACCGCTAATGGGTGGAGGGAGCGGGGATTCTGCAGGGTTTGGAGAGCAGCCATGGAGTCGCTGAAGACTCCAAACGCAGTTCCGCCACGCACGGTAACCTCCTTCGTCGCTCTACAAAGTGCCAGGAGTTCGGCCTGGTAAACAGTGCAGTAACTTGATAAAGCCAGTTTAATTGTGCCGATCTCAGTGTCCTCAGCCCAGATGGTTAGGGCGGCTCCAACTTTTCCCGCTATCTTTCTGCTGTCAGTGAAAATCTTTATTGCACCATTTCCGCTTTGCAGATACTGCTCTTGGTTGACGATTGGTTTGATGTCTAAGATCATGTGCTCAGCAGGATGAGGAGCGTCTACGGTCCTAGCCATACGCTCCACCTCACGGTCTCTCAGTGCTTCCCAGGGGGTACCCCTCTTGGTCTCGTATAATAAAGTGACCTCACGGATTCGGAGGTCGAGGGGGAGGATTCCCGCCAGTACCAATGCCGAGTTTAATGAGACTGTGCGATAGGCTCGGCATATTTTTTGGGCCACTCCACGTTGCCCTATGCCACGCCCAGCCCCTATTGATCCCTGAACACAGCCCTTGCTAGTGCCTTTATTGTATTCTTCTCCGGCATATCGGACCCTTACACTTCTATCTTTCAGGTAGCTGTCCACTAAAAGCCGGAGGTTTAAGGGGCATCTTTCTTCTGCCAGTCGAACTCTTATGGCTGGCCACCATACACTGTCGAAGGCTCCCTCTATGTCCAGTGATACAACTGTTATAATTTGTTTTAATTTTAATTTTCTGCGGATTGGTAAGGTTCGAACAGATATGTTAGGGGAGTAGTCCCCAGGAAGGGATACCTTGTCCCCTCTAACCACAACTAGTATAGGGACAGCGGGGGCCAACGGCGCAGCGCCGCCCAAAAACAAGAGGAAGTGGAGACAGCGGACCACCCAGGAGCTACCAATACCGCTTCCCCCTGTAATAATGGGGCAGCAGCAATCCGCGGCCCCGTCGGTAGGGAAGACCTGGGCCCTGGCTCTTGGCCGAAAGAGTAAAGCCAAGGCCGCGAAAAAGGCGGAAAACACGAGCTGCTGCCCCAACACCAGTTAAACAAAATAAAAGGGTCTGGCCACGGCCTCCCACAGCTGCGGCTGTTACTGTCTCCGTGCCCCAGGCTCGGTGACGACGATAGCCAAGCTGATGGAGATTGCAAAGGCCAACATCAGATTGGGTGACCTCGGCATTACAGGCGGGCTCCGTACCAGGCGTGCCGTGACCGGGGCTCTGATTTTACAGGTCCCCGGCGAAGGTAGAGCCGCTTTAGCGGACAAGCTACGTGTATTACATTCTCTTAATCTGTGGTTCGGATCGTTTGGAGATTGGGATTTTCTCAACAGCCGAAGTGTAACTTTTTTGAAATTGTCTCATGTTTCATGTGGTTTTAACTGAACTATAAATGGATAATATGGCTCGTTTAGTAGTAATGTACAATATTTTACGTAAATAAAAAAAAATGTGTTTAAACGAAATGAGCGTCGAATGATGCGATATACGGAGAAAGCGTTCTCTATGAGTGAGAAAGAATTTAAAACCAATTACCGAGTGAGTAAATATTTATTTGGGGAAATTTCTGAAAATATAAAGCCTTTTATGCCAACTTCTAAGTGAAGAAGTGATATATCACCGAAATATAATGTATGTTAACATTACAACTTGTAAGGTGTACAAACTTATTTTTTTTGTGAGAAGATTAGCTTAGTATCATCATCAAAATTGTAGATTCTAGCTACACTATCGTTTTTTTTGCGACTGGAAGTTACGAAAAAGGCTAGTTGGAGGCACATATGATCCTCTGATGTCGCAGCAATATGTATCTCGTGCTATCAAAGAGGTTCCCAGCAGCAGTTCCCAATCACCATTACTCGAATGTTCAAAAACAAAATGGATTAGGTTTCCTCAAACCCACCAAGAAAGAGATGCTATTAAAACAAGGTACTGTAAAAGTTCTACTTATCTAGAACACTGTATAATATTGCTAAAAGTAGCCTAAAATATAGTATACGGAAGTAATTTTAGTTGAGACCTTAGCTTCAAGCATGTAATGTAGTGTGGTACTCCCTAAGTGTCTATTGTAACACGGTGCGTTGTCTTGATGAAACAAAAATTTTTTCTTTGCCATATGCGGTCGTTTCTTTGCAATTTCGGCCTTCAAACGCTCCAATAACGCTATATAATATTCACTGTTAATGGTATTTCCTTTCTCAAGATAGTCGATGAATATTACACCACGCACATCCCAAAATACCGAGGCCATAACCTTTCCAGCCGATTGTTGTGCTTTCGGGCGCTTAGGACGAGGTTCACCAGTTGCTGTCCACTCAGATGACGATCGTTTTGATTCCGGAGTGAAGTGATGGATCCATGTTTCATCCATTGTCACATATCGACGCAAATATTCCGGTTTGTTACGTTTAAACATGGCCAAACACTGCTCAGAATCATCAACACGTTCTCGTTTTTGGTCAACAGTGAGTAAACGCGGCACCCACTTTGAACAGAGCTTTCTCATAGTCAAATGCTCATGCAATATAAAGCCAACACGTTCTTTTGATATCTTTACGATGTCAGCTAACTCACGTAACTTCACTTTTCGATCATTCAAAACGATTTTGTAGATTTTTTTTATGTTTTCTGGTGTTACCGCCTCATTTGGACGTCCACTGCGTTCTGCATCATTGGTGTCTCTACGACCACGTTTGAAGTCAGCAAACCAACGTTTTATTGTTGTTTCTAATGGAGCGAAGTCCCCATAACACTTTTCAAGCCATTGCTTTGCTTGAACGATATTTTTTCCCATCAAGAAGCAGTGTAAAATTAAAACACGAAATTGTTTTTGATCCATTGTTTTGAAAATAACAAAAGTAGCGTCACTCTTAGCACAATAACTTACAAACTAATGAATAGAATATCATGAAATTCTAACAGCTGTCTGCAAAAAAGGTGACTGCAATAAAACTAGCGCCATCTATGTGTTAGGCCCGGGACTTTTCAGCCCATGTAATATGTATTAGTATTTTGAATTTGTATGTAATAGCTTTACTATAATAATATTAAACAATACTTGCTGGTACTTATAGCACAAGCTATCCATTATCCATTTAAGCACCAGCAGAACACTATATAATGTTATTTGTGATTGGACTATAATTTTGAAATGTCTTATCCTGTATATACTAATTTGTGGCAATAAATAACTTTATTATTATTATTATTATATACTTTGTTATAGGTTTTATGAAAAATACCGGATCACATTAGTATTAGGATGCATTGATGGCACTCATGTGGCCATAATTAAACCAACAATTAGGGAACATGAGGAAAGATTTTTTAATCGCCAACATTTCCATTCTCGAAATGTTATGATTGTAAACACTTATTTTGATTAAATTTTTATTAACCAAATAACAATTTAGAGGATAATTTAGTTCTATCTTTTTATTTATATTTACAGAAATGTGATTCAGATTTAAAAATACTGTCCGTTGATGCATCCTTAGGAAGAGCATCTCATAATAGTTTTGTTTGGAATCAAAGTCTTGTGAAACAACATTTAATTGACTTAAATAGTAATAATGTTATTTTACTAGGTTAATATTATTATGAATAAAGTCAAACATTATGCATTCTTAGTTTGTAAAAATATGTAACAATTAACATTTTTAAATTCTAATAACTTGTGTTAGGATTTTAGTTTTTAAGGTAAATTTTATATGATGTTCTTTTATAATTTTATACTGCATTTATTCTGCTATTTCTAGTAAGATTGTATGTATTAATTTAATATACGAGTATGTATGTCAAAATAAATGTCTTGGCCTTTAATGGTATATTTTATTTTAAGTATACAGTGACATTAAATTTAAAAAAGTATTATAACTAGTATTTTCACGACACTGCTATCTCAATCTTGCATTAATTGTATTTTCAGAGGGCAATGTTGCAAAGTTGCAATGAGCCAACTTGTGCAAATTCCATACGAATTAGTAAGACTCAACAAAAGTATCAGTGGTTTCGTAAAACCGAGGTTTAAGTATAAATGTTGTGTTTTAAGTGTTAAGAGATTTTTGGTATTTGAGTTAGCCACTTTATATATTACTTGGAAATATAAAATAGGGATGAAGTAAAAGTAAATAGCTATTAGGTAAATTGCATTTCCGCATTTGCACTCTGCATTTCCAATTACACTTATTCACAATGAATACACAGTTAAATTAGGAAAATAAAATGCCTATATATTAACGTCATTAGTAAAATAATATCTAATAATATTAGTATACAATAATAATATAAAAACAAAATCAAGGGTCGGCATCTTCCTAGCTATTTCTTTAGGGGCATCATTAACTGACAGCAATGCTTCAGCAATCTTTGCTTTCATAGAAGGCAACGGTATAATCACATACAGCCAGTAGTGTAGGATTGTTGAGTTGTGTGATTAATTCATCCACAACAATGTTTCACAGAAGGGGGGGGGGGAGAGTACACCGCCCTGTGGGCACCACCCCCCCTTCTTTTTTTTTTGTGTGGAAACCCCCTCGGGCCGTCACCCCACCGGGATTTGCGGAGGGGTGGTGTGTCGGAATCGGACCGGCTAAAACCACTGCCACTCTGCCACTCTGCGCTTGTAATAGGAGGAATCCGGGAACTGCTGTTATTAAGACATCCGGACCCCTCCTAGCGCCTGCCCGCAACGGCGTGGGCACCACCTTCGGATACATTCTCTATTTAGGCGACGCCCTGCACACGTGGACGTAGCCTCCTCGCGGCAGGCCGTTATGGCGGTTGGCGGGAAAAACCCGTCCCGTCCACCCGCGGCCACACTCAGGGTGGCATGAGGCGGTGGTAAGCGAGCCTCCGCCGTCCGGTTCGCCGGCGACGGATTGAGTCCGAGTGGAGGGGGAGAGTGGGAGTTCCTCCCGGGCCCTCTCTGCAAGATGACGTCTACGCAGAAGGACGCGACCGTGGTGAAACATCTGTCACTACCGGCCATGGAGTCAAGTCCTCACTGCAATCGCAGTGGTGACAGACGGGACTCAAATCCCTCCTAGCGACCGAGTGCAGGTACTTTCCAAAGCAGCCGTGCCCGGAAAGGACCGGAAGGAAAGGGTCCCGTGCTGCCACCCTGCCCACTCGAGGCCCCCAGCCGGGACGACCAACGAGCCTCACGCCACTCGCGTATCTCTTCGGGCGGGGGTCGACTGCCACTAACCACCCGGAACTCAGTCGTCCGCCGATATCGGAAGTATATACTTCCCACGATAAATCCCACGGAGGAGTACCGGCCGCACGCCGCCTCCGTCGAAACGTTGTCGTCCCCGCGTATGGCTCTAGCCGCCAATATCCTCTGAGGGTACACCGGTGCACCGTACAGTGCCATTGACCGAACAACCCCGTGTTTGCCCTAGGGCAACTTTTACCCAAATTGGGTAAAAGTTGCCCTAGGGCAGATGTAGCGCCGATCAGCATTGGAGCAAGCTGTCGGAAGTGCTTGTCGAAAAGCCACCTCCAGTCGAGGATCAGACCCAGATACTTCATCTATGCCTGAACCGGTACGAGGACCGAGTTGACCACGATTGAGGCACCCGGGGGCGGACCACGACGGGGCCTATGGAGTTAGAGGGCCTCAAGCTTATCCAGGGCCACCCGTAAGCCCAGTGCCTCAATGCGCCCGACCACCAGAGAGACTCCCCTGGAGGCCAAGCGCGCCGTCTCTTGAAAGTTCGCCCCCCGGACGGTGACCAACGTATCATCGGCGTAACAAATACACCCTTCGAGTTGATGTCCCAGGGGGGATATCAACTCGAAGGGTCCAGTCGTACCCTATGTTCCACAGGAGGGGTCCAAGAACAGACCCCTGTGGAACACCGCACGACATGGGCCGACACCTCAGATTACCATCTCGGTCCTCGTATACGACGTTACGCTCCTCTAAATAGTCTGCCACCAGCCGCCTCAGGTACTTGAAGATGCCTGATGCAGCCGAATGGCAGAATATTGAATGCGTTGGCGATGTCCAATGTCACCGCTAACAGCACGCCGCCATAGCTCACCACCTGTTCGGTCACGTCCCTCAGGCGCAGCACAGCGCCGACCGTCGAACGCCCGGTTTAAAAACCGAATTGGGCATCCGACAGATCGGGGCCCACTTCGTAGAGATGGCGGACGATGCGGGCAGAGAGTACCCTCTCAAACAATTTACCCGCCTCGTCAAACAACACGATGGGCCAGTATGTCCCGGCTTCCTTAACAGGACCAGCTTCCCGCTCTTCCAGCACTCAGGGAAACTAACTATAGTCTTACGACTGGCATACGCGACAACCTTTCCATTGCTATTAGACAGTACGGCACCTAAGCCTTGTTTTGATGCATCAGTCTGTAGCGTAAAACTGTTACTCTCGGTAAAGTCGGGATAATCAAGTACAGTCGGACTCACGAGTATCTCTTTCAACCTAAAGAACGCTCGCTCACATTCATCACTCCACGCACAAACGCTACATCTGTCTCACATAACGCATTCAAAGGGTTCGCTATTGTACAGGGAACATGGGGTTCCCACACCGGGGGGGGGTCGTCTACTCGTATGTAGATGACCCGAGGTATGTCGGGGCACCAGGGACTTCCTTTCTAGGGTATACCTGGTTCCCCGGCTATTAGTACCCGAAACGGCGTGCGGTTTTAGTCGGTTCGAGTCCGACATGCCACCGGTGGTATCCGAGGGGATTTCCGCACGGAAAAAAAAAAAAAAAAAAAAAGGGGTAGGCTATTGCAGCGAAATTCGGAATAAAACGCCTGTAATAGTTAGCAAATGCCACGAATCTTTTTACTTCATCGACATTCTGCGGTTTAGGATAGTTTTGAAGACACTCTATTTTTGATGGATCGGGGAATATACCTTCAGAAGTAATCTTGTGTCCTAAATAAACTATTTCCTTACGCAAGAACTCGCACTTAGAAGGGTTTAATTTTAAATTAACCTTCCGCAAACATTCTAAAACTTTTATAAGGTTCTTGTTATGGGTCTCAAGACAATTTCCTACTACTGTACAATCGTCCTGATACAAAAAACATGCCTTATAATTTAATCCTGACATTGATACAGTCATGAGACGTGCGAAAGCGTCGTCGTCTTTAAACCCATTGGACATCGTTTCATCTGATACTGTTTATTAGTAGTAAATGCAGTGAATTTTCTCGAATTTTCCTCTAAAGAAAGTTGATAAAAACTTTGACTAAGATCTAATTTCGAAAAGTAGATATTATTCGACAGTGAATCTAACATCTCAGTAATGTTCGGTAATGGAAATTTATCATCCTATATTTTATTATTAAGTTGAGGATAGTCCACTACAAGTCTCCATTTCCTTTCTCCTGACCTATCTGCCTTTTTGGGAACCAAAAGGACGGGACTAGACCATTCCGAAACTGGCTCTTCTATGATATCGTTCTTTAACATATCACTTATTTGCCTTTGTACCTCGCCTTTCAGTGCATTCGGCAACCGATAAGGCTTAACGTACACAGGAGACGTATTTTCCTTTAATTTAATAGAATGTTCTAATAAACTTGTAGTAGTGAGTGTGTCTCCCGGTAGTTGGAAAACATCAGCATACTTCGCACATATGCTTTCAATACTTCGTTGTTCCTCCTTATTTAGATATAAATTTACTTCTAAAGTACCAAGCAAAGTTTTGACTGTATCTGTAGTTACGGTATTATCCTCAAACCTACAAACGTTAAAATTCTCTAAACAACTAGTATTTATATCCGAAAAATGTATATTTACCGAATTATTAGTAGTATTTAAAATCCTAACAGGAATGAAACCATTGCGTGGTTTCGATACAATACCCGCTGTGTAAACATCTTTATAAATTTCTTTAGACAAAATGACGCAATCACTATCTTGAGACGTCGGAAAGTGTTTTATTACTTCGCAACGAGGCGGAATTGTAAACATATTGTTACTACTACTAATAACTGATTGGTCTCGGTTTTCTAAACTTAAAGTACCATCTTTATAATTTAATATCCCGTTATATCTCATAAAAAAATCCTGACCGAGAATGCCTTCTGCGATACAAGATAGTTCTCGAAAATATAGAACTTTTGATTGAACTCTACGCCGTTAATAATAATATTTTATTTATTTATTAGATTTATTAGCTAGACCAATACAATAATGCAAGACTTACAAAACAAAAAAACAAAGAACACATATACATATAAGGTAAGGCGCGTTCACGTTCGACGTTATTCGTAACCTACTTACATATCCGGTGGCGGTAAGCGCATTCACCCGTATTTTTGCGACGTCAATCATTTCTTTAAGTTATTATTTTTATTTCAATAGTTATGGTATTATTTTACTGTATTTCTATATTATATTAAAGGTATGTCCCAACAATTAGGCGAATTGCATTCAAAGTTAAAATATATAAAGGAATATTAAGTAAAATTTGGTCCAGATAGGCGTAAACAGGAATTAGGTTTTAAAAAGTTAGGGGAAGCTGAAAAGGAGTATAAAAAATTGGATTGTATTTTGACTCAGTTGAACCAAGAAATTACTGATCGCAAGATAAGCAAAGAATCTTGTGAGTGCTTTCAAACATTAATAAATGAAATTCAATTAACTTTTAAATATATAAAGGGTTTATTTTGTATGATAGACAATAGCAGTCAAACTAATTCTAGGGATTTATTAGGTATTTTAAAAATGGCTCCCTCATTTGATATTAAAACTGCAATTTCCTTGTTGCTGGTAATGAATGGCCAGGAGCAGGTGACTAAGCAGCTCGTAGATGGTGTTTTATTTTATAATTCAGTTTTAAATGAGGAAAGTAGAAGCAAATTAATAGAATTTGTTTTAAAAACTCGGTTTTCACCAAGTGCCAAACTTCGGATTAGGGATGTTGAAACTTTTGTACAGGACATTCGAAAATATTTATTGCCTATAAAGTCTACGGTCGCTTTGCAAACACAATTGTTTAGGGCTTCTCAAGGGCGTAGAAGTATTGAGAAATTCGGTACAGAGCTCGAGGAGTTGTTCGTGAAGCTCACGATGGCTCAGACGAACGATAATCGTGATGCCTACGAAATATTGCGTCCTCTCAATGAGAAGACTGCAATCAAGAGGTTCAGTGATGGTTTGGCCGATCATCGTCTCGGTACCATCATTGCATCAAGGGAATTTACGTCATTTCCTGAGGCCATTAGAGCCGCGGTAGACGAACAGTCCCTGTGTGCCCAACATCAAGATCAGGTCATGCAGTTTAGGGCTACCCAAAATAATAGGCGTGATTTCACTAATAAACGTGGTTTTCGTGGCCGAGGTAATAATCACTTCTATAATAGTTATAATAGCAATAAAATAAATCGAACACAGTACAATGGCACGAGTACCGGTCAAAGACCCTCGTTATTTATACATCGAGGTAGCGAGCAAAGACGTTCAGCAGCGTCAGCAGTATCGCGGTTCGCGGACGGCACGTAGTCAATATGTCCAGCATAGCGTGCAACAGTCCAATGTTCAAAATTATGCGACCATTGCTAATAACTTAGAATTTTTTCGTCCCTAAGGAATGCACTCATTCCATTTTTAGTTTTAGTAATTTTTGTGTAGTTAATTGTCAAGTTAGAAATAATAGTAATTTTAATTTATTAATAGATAGCGGAGCGAGTTTATGTGTGCTTAAGTATGAATGGTTGTCGCGACACGAGAGTTTGTTAGGTTTAATGCAGCAGGATAAGATAACTATTAAGGGGATTAGCGGATATTTAGAATCTCAGGGATATATTTACTTAGATATTATTATTAACGGCGTAGAGTTCAATCAAAAGTTCTATATTTTCGAGAACTTATCTTGTATCGCAGAAGGCATTCTCGGTCAGGATTTTTTTATGAGATATAACGGGATATTAAATTATAAAGATGGTACTTTAAGTTTAGAAAACCGAGACCAATCAGTTAATAGTAGTAGTAACAATATGTTTACAATTCCGCCTCGTTGCGAAGTAATAAAACACTTTCCGACGTCTCAAGATAGTGATTGCGTCATTTTGTCTAAAGAAATTTATAAAGATGTTTACACAGCGGGTATTGTATCGAAACCACGCAATGGTTTCATTCCTGTTAGGATTTTAAATACTACTAATAATTCGGTAAATATACATTTTTTCGGATATAAATACTAGTTGTTTAGAGAATTTTAACGTTTGTAGGTTTGAGGATAATACCGTAACTACAGATACAGTCAAAACTTTGCTTGGTACTTTAGAAGTAAATTTTATATCTAAATAAGGAGGAACAACGAAGTATTGAAAGCATATGTGCGAAGTATGCTGATGTTTTCCAACTACCGGGAGACACACTCACTACTACAAGTTTATTAGAACATTCTATTAAATTAAAGGAAAATACGTCTCCTGTGTACGTTAAGCCTTATCGGTTGCCGAATGCACTGAAAGGCGAGGTACAAAGGCAAATAAGTGATATGTTAAAGAACGATATCATAGAAGAGCCAGTTTCGGAATGGTCTAGTCCCGTCCTTTTGGTTCCCAAAAAGGCAGATAGGTCAGGAGAAAGGAAATGGAGACTTGTAGTGGACTATCCTCAACTTAATAATAAAATATAGGATGATAAATTTCCATTACCGAACATTACTGAGATGTTAGATTCACTGTCGAATAATATCTACTTTTCGAAATTAGATCTTAGTCAAAGTTTTTATCAACTTTCTTTAGAGGAAAATTCGAGAAAATTCACTGCATTTACTACTAATAAACAGTATCAGATGAAACGATGTCCAATGGGTTTAAAGACGACGACGCTTTCGCACGTCTCATGACTGTATCAATGTCAGGATTAAATTATAAGGCATGTTTTTTGTATCAGGACGATTGTACAGTAGTAGGAAATTGTCTTGAGACCCATAACAAGAACCTTATAAAAGTTTTAGAATGTTTGCGGAAGGTTAATTTAAAATTAAACCCTTCTAAGTGCGAGTTCTTGCGTAAGGAAATAGTTTATTTAGGACACAAGATTACTTCTGAAGGTATATTCCCCGATCCATCAAAAATAGAGTGTCTTCAAAACTATCCTAAACCGCAGAATGTCGATGAAGTAAAAAGATTCGTGGCATTTGCTAACTATTACAGGCGTTTTATTCCGAATTTCGCTGCAATAGCCTACCCTTTGAATGCGTCATGTGAGAAAGGTGTAGCGTTTGTGTGTGGAGTGATGAATGTGAGCGAGCGTTCTTTAGGTTGAAAGAGATACTCGTGAGTCCGACTGTACTTGATTATCCCGACTTTACCGAGAGTAACAGTTTTACGCTACAGACTGACGCATCAAAACAAGGCTTAGGTGCCGTACTGTCTAATAGCAATGGAAAGGTTGTCGCGTATGCCAGTCATAACTTAAAACCTGCTGAAACGCGATACCCAGTGATTGAGTTAGAACTACTTGCTATCGTATGGGCGGTACGACATTTTAGACCTTATTTATATGGCAAAAAGTTTTATATTACGACAGACCATAAACCTTTAATTTATTAATTCAATATGACCGATCCTTCAAGCCGACTTACTAAATTTAGACTATATCTTGAAGAGTACGATTTTGAGATCAGTTACAGCCCGGGACGGCACAAAGCAGCTGCAGATGAGAGCTGCAATGAGCCGGATACCCATGCCTATTACATGCACCAGTTTAAAAGATATGTATAAGCATGCAGTATTGGTCATAACAAGAGCTCAATCTCGTAAGTTACAGACTGACTGTGACAATAATTACACGACTTCTGAGATATCTTCTGCCCCAAGGTCTGATCAGCCTAAGGTAGTGGAAATTCTCAAACGACCAATTGACAGCGTCGAAATAGTTTTATTTTGTAGTAAAGATACGTTAAATCAGATTAAAAAACTAGACTGTTTAACTAGTGATAATGGTAGTTGCATATTCGATTCATAGTCGATTCAATTCGATGCATATTGCATATTCATATTGAAAAATCAGCAATTTATGTAATGTCTCGATCGTTATCGTAAGTGTGTTAGCGAGAGAATTACAACGTTTTTGCAAGCAAATACAGTTAAAAGAGCTCGTCATAATAAAAAATAAGCGCTATAAAATAGTATGATAAACAAGGTTTTAAAGGAAATTACTTCTATAGGTGACATTCCAAAGTTACTTGTTATTAACGACGTGACAAGAATCTATGACAGAGACACGAAGACTGTGATTTTAAATGACCCATCTTTTGCCCACGAGTGGCCACGCGGGGGTAAATAGGATGTTAAATAATATCAGGAAATATTATTATTGGCCAGGAATGAATAATGACGTCATAGAGTACGTTAAAAAGTGTAAAAGTTGACAAATTCAAAAGCACTCCAACAGGCACCAGGTCCATTAGATATAGATAATTATAACTTTAAGTACATTCTAACGTTACAGTGCGATTTAACTAAATACATTGAAGCTTATCCCTTAAAAAGGAAGGATACAGTTTCAGTAGCTAGGTTATTTGTAAATAATTTTATTTTAAGATATGGTATTCCGAAGGAAATAATTACAGACGAAGGAAGTAATTAAAAACAGAGTTTATGTCATCAGTTTTTACTGAGGCATGTAAGTTATTGCACATAAATAATCCATTCTACCGCCTATCACCACGAAACTCTGGGGGGGCTTAGAGAATACTCATAGGGTTTTAGGAGCTTATCTGAGAATCCAATGTGAAAACAATAGAACAGACTGGAGTACTGTGCTTCCATTTTGGTGTTTTTCTTTCAATACCACTGTTCATACTGAGACAAAATATTCTCCATTCGAGTTGTTTTTTGGTAAAAGTTGTAATTTACCAACCAATTCAGCACAAAATATGTACGTAGATCCAGTATACAATCCTGATTCTTACCCATTAGAACTAAAATATAGACTTCAGAGAGCACGAACCGAAGCTAGGTTCAATTTATTAAAAAGATTAAGGAAAATAAACTACGATAAAAATATGAATACATGTAACTATAAGTATGGAGATTTAGTTTTAGTTAAAAATCAAGTAGAAAATAAGTTGGATAAATTATATTTAGGCCCATATAAAGTACTAGAGGACATACCACCAAATGTTAAAATTTTAAAAGATGGAAAATATTATGTTATTCATACAAATAATACTAAGTTATTTGTTACAGAAAATTAGTAAAATTGTATTTAACAAATGTTTTGTAGTGCTTGTATTTTTTTTTTTCATTGTTTGGTGTATAAAAATAATTTATAGGATAAATCATTTTTTCTATAAAAAGGGGAGGTGTAGTGTGCGGCTCGCCTTACCTTATATGTAACTGCACACATTTATTTATAACATTATTAAACCGATTATGGAACCGAACAGTTGTCTATAATTTACCTACGTCACAGGCACGGATCCGCTCCAAAAACGGGCGGTGTTGTTCGGGCGGATCCGTAGAACAGCCGCCCTTACCTCCGATTCCGCAATAGGCGGAACACCATTCTGATTCTCCCCGTCGTCTTCGACCAAGGAGGCCATCGACGGAGAGGTGTGCTCCGCCCGCTGCGGGAAAATTCCCTCGACCACTGTCTGCAGGAAGCTAAGAGAAGGAAGCGGAGAGTCTCCGTAAGGGCCTGACGCGCAGAGGGCCTTTTGTGGCGCCGCGCGATAGGACGACTCCAGGGGACCCTTCAGCATCTCCTTTCTCTTTATCTGTTTGCCGCGGCTAATGCCCAGCTTCAGAGTTTTCCGCGCCTCTCGATACTCCTCATGAAGCCGGTCCTCCTCACCATTTCCGCGGTGACGCCGCCGACTGCGCGTGTAGGACCTCCGGGCACATGTCCCACGGGCAGGCCGCACGGAGGTCCCCCAATTCCTGGGACCACCATTAGACCTCCTTCCTTGGAGGCCGACAACCTGTGATGCATGGCCGCATCACAAATCATTTCAGTTCGCATCGCGAAAGCGACCAGCCCCCATGTCGACCTCCTCGGTCGGAGCCTGAGGAGACAGCCAGGAGTGAATTATGGCTGCCTCCTCTAGTAGGTCCCTGTTCAGCCTGGCAACAGCCCAACGCAGAAAGTGGAAGGAACGCCGCGCCACGTGACCCCTACTGGGGTCCTGGGTCCGAGAGAGCTCAAATCGAATATAAACATGATCCGAGAGCGTCTCAACCTCTTCCAGGACACGCCGTTCCTTACTCGTGCAGCGAGGGCAGGGGTAGCGAACGAAAGGTACACTATCGACACCCCCTGCTGTCGCACGCACGTGTTGGTGGAGCCTCTGTTCAAAAGATAGAGGCCCACCGAGGCTGCCCACTCCTCTACGCCCTCGCCCCTTGCGTCCGTCCTGAGGGAACCCCATGTACGGTTAGGTGTTTAGACTAACTAGATCTAATCCCAGATTAATACTGTCTTATATTTTAGTGGTTCAGATTATATAAAGGATTACAATATAGAGTATTATAGAAATAGAGATTAACAAAGAGTAGATTATATTTATTTAATCATACATCACATCACCACCCTTAAAGAAAAAAAAAAATTATTACAGAGTATTATTTTTTATTATTATTGTAATTTATTAGTAAACATTATTAAAAAAAAAACGATACTAGGCATGGCTTTTAAGTTCTGTCGTTTCCATATTTCCCGGAAATTTTGAATTTGGAACTGTTCTATATTCGAATGTGTTTAAATTTTGAATCTCAAAACAGTTGAAAGTATTAGGATTAATGCTGTTGTTTAGTCACAGCGTCGATTGGAATCTGTCAGGTTACGTACGAAAATAAATATTTCTAAGGAAAATGTTCGTGCAATAATTTTCTACAACTTTAGAATAGGCCTGACACGGTTTCAGTGTTTTGAAGAGCTAACATCTGTGTTCAGTGATGAAGTCCCATGTCTGCGGACTGTCGAACGCTGGTATTTCAAATTCCAGACATACTAGTGTTAGTGACAAATCTCGCGAAGGACGCCCAAAATCCGCCTTCACTGAAGATAACATCATTGCTGTGAGACAACAAAACAAACACAAACAACAAAATTCTCGAAGATGGTCATGTGACGTATCGAGAGATAGACGCTCTATTAGGCATTTTAGGGACAACCATTCAGAAGATCTTGCATGAAGCGCTTGGTGTTAGAAAGATAGTTTGCCGTTGAATACCGCATCTGCTTTCCGACGATCACAAGGCGGAATCGTCAGATGGTGTAAGAAAACTCTGCAAAGGTTCAACCGAGGAGAGTAAAATCACGTCTACGACATCATCAGTGGTGACGAATCTTGGATCTATGCCTACGATCCTGATTCCAAACAAGAATCTACAATCTGGGTCTTTCAAGACGAGCCAAAGCCGACTAAAGTTGTTCGTTCTCGAAGCACTTCAAAGAAGATGGTGGCCACGTTCGTGGGAAAAACCGGCCATGTTGCGACTATTGCACTTGAAGATCGTAGTACGGTTAATGCAGAATGGTATATCACAGTTTGTTTATCACAAATCATCCCGCACCACGACAACGCAAGCTCACACAGCGCTCGTTAAACGATTGAGTATTTGAAGCAGGAAAAAGTAGAAATTCTTGACCATCCTTCATACAGTCCTGACCTAAGCCCTAACCATTTCTTTACATTTCCTAAAATTAAGAAAAGTCTTCGTTGTCAAAGGTTCCAGTCCGGTAAAGAAGCAGTCGACGCTTTCAAGTCAGCCATTTTGAACAAACCCACTTTAGAGTGGAATAAATGTTAAAGTAACTGGTTTGAGCGAATGGAAAAGTTGTAACAGTTATTTTTTTAGTATATTTGTATTGCGTACGGAGTTGCCAAAAGCGACATCTATTGCCCCCCCGTCGCATTTGTTGATTTATCTAAAGTAGTTTATAACTACAGTATTGATGTTCTTCGTTCGCCGTCGGACCACAAGATGGCGTTAGTTTGTAGATAGGTCATTTTATTAATTTATCATGACAAATTGTATAGGTATTAAGAGTGTTTTGTTATGGTAGGAAGCGAGTTACTTTTGATTTTGTTCGTGTTAACCTCGTTGATAATTTAAATGTCAAAGTAAAATGTTAAGTAGGGATTATTTCTGGAAACTTCGGAAACATATATAACACGAACATATATGAGTCCGGCTTTCAGCCACGGGAGACACTCTGCTATCTCGTGTCTTCCAATCTTAAATAGTGTTTTGATTGTCTTGTGATTTGATTTTCGTAATAAATTATCTGTTCAAAGTACCAACGAAAGTGGTGAGTATATTATTAATTTTTCTTGTACCTATTTGTTTCTGGAACCTGATCGATAATATGAGTGCTAATCCATTCGTAGGGTCCCAGATTTCGGGTCAAGACGGTCAGTCTCAGACGGCGTGCTTGTTCGTTTGTGGCCTTCTGGTTCGAATTCAAGTTTCTCGGTACCCTCTGGCAAGCTGGCAGTCACGCGGCTCACAAACCAAGCGGACAGCCGTACCCAAGGGTTACGTACTTCCATTTAACTTTATAAATACCAATCGTGAACTTTCTTCAATACCTAATATAAATAGCCGACTCGGGCGGAAGGGGAAGTGACCTCCTGGAGTGAAGACGAGGAGGCTCCGAGCACCATCAGCTCGGCTCTGACGCGCTCCGCTGCGGTTTTACTTGTACCCACTAATTAATTTATTTATTTTTATTGTAAATTTAATTTGTTTTTGAAATATACATGTATGTATGACCGAAGTGTAAGTTGTTTTCCTCTAAGGAATCCCGTAGGTTTCCCACACGCACACACTTCTGTTCTCTTAGAAGGCGCCCTGAGGTAATCTCATAAATCTCTCCACTAGGTCAGCCGGTGAGTAGTCCGCCTGAGAAGAAAAGCGGTTACAAAGTGTATTAAGTTACGTGGTGAATACTTTGAAAAACAATAAAAAGTACTTGTGTTTTTTTCTACAAACGACAAAACTTAAAAGACATGCCTCGTATATGGACATAATACCTATATGTTTCACTTTGATTCATGGCAAGGTTTTGTAAGATTCTTATGAATAACATCCTTTTTGCCATATTTATTAATTATTTCTACGTTTGGTGGTACGTCTTTTATAACTTTGTAAGGACCTGAGTATACATTGTCTAACTTTGTTTACTTTAAAATGTTCTCGCCACATCCTCAGATTTTTTCGAAATTAAGGCATATGCTTCTACGTATTTTGTTAGTTCGCATTGTAAAGTTAATATATATGTATAATTATCGATATCAGTTTCCAAGGGACCGACAAGATCTAAATTTATCTTTTCAAATGCAGTATTTGCTGTGCTAGTTAAAATCATTGGTTCTTTCTGAGGTAATGAATACTTCTGGCATTGACACTGATCGCAACATTTTACAAATTTCTGAACATCGCTACGATGCTAGGCCAGTAATAGTATTTTTTTATGTTATTTGACATCCGTCTCATACCAGCATGGCCACTAATAGGTAAGAGGTGGAAGTCATTTAAAATTATTCGCCTGTCATCTTTATTGTCGATTCTCATAACATCACTTAAAATACATATACGTGGTCCTAATCTGTTTTTATCTTTTATCTCTGCTAATAATTTCTTAATGAAAATATCATTGTCTTTACTTTTTAATATATATGCAGGAGGCGAGCCAGACCCCTTTGGTCGCCCTTATCATGCGGTGCGTCAAAAGCTCCGCACGTCTTGCCCCCCCCCCCTTACGGAGACTCTCCAGCCCAGCTTTCTGCAGGAAGTGGTCGAGGGCCTATTCCCGCAGCGGGCGGCGCACACACCCCCGTCGATGGCTGCATCAGCCGGAGACGACGGGGGCAGCGAGGCTGATGTGCCGCCCGTCAGGGAATTGGAGTTGGGGGCGGCTGTTCTACGGATTCGATCCAAGAACACCGCCCCCGGGCCGGACGGGGTTCCAGCCCGAGTGATGGCCCGAGCCCTCGACTACATGTCGGACCACCTGAGGGAAGTGTTGGACTCTAGCCTGGCGTCCGGACGCTTCCCCGAGCGCTGGAAGTGCGGGAAGCTGGTCCTGCTGAAGCCGGGACGACCTGCCGATTCGGTCGCGGCCTATAGGCCTATCGTGTTGCTGGACGAGGCGGGTAAACTTTTTGAGATGGTACTCTCTGCCCGCATCGTCCGGCACCTTTGCGAGGTTGGCCCCGATCTGTCGGACGCCCAATTCGGTTTCCGAGAGGGGCGTTCGACGATCGATGCCGTGATGCGCCTTAGGGCCGTGACCGAGGAGGCCGTGAGCTGCGGCGGAGTGGTGTTGGCGGTGTCCTTGGACATCGCCAACGCCTTCAATAGTCTGCCATTCAGCTGCATCAGGGAAGCGCTCCGCTACCACGGAGTGCCAGAGTACCTGAGGCGGCTAGTGGCAGACTATCTTGAGGAGCGAACCGTCATGTACGATGACCGAGATGGCGTCTTGAGACGCAGGGCCATGTCGTGCGGTGTTCCGCAGGGGTCTGTCCTAGGACCACTCCTGTGGTACATTATATACGACTGGGCCCTACGAGAGCGTCTCCCCCCCGGGCTGGGTGTACTCTGCTACGCAGATGACACTTTAGTCACGGCCCGGGGGGCTAACTTCCAGGAAGCGGCGCGCCTGGCCGCCACGGGAGTTTCCCTGGTGGTCGGGTCGGCTCTCACCGCCCAGAATAAGGCGCGCCTCTGGCGTCCCCAGAGGATATTGGCGGTCAGAGCCATACGCGGATACCGCACGGTGTCCACCGAGGCGGCTTGCGCCTTGGCCGGAACACCCCCGTAGGATTTGGAGGCGGAAGTGCTCGCCGAAGTCTATCGGCGAGTGGCTGACTTCCGGGCGGAGAGCGGATTTCGCCCTCCGCCCGAAGACGTGCGCGAGTGGCGCGAAGCCGCTCGCCGAGCCACCACGGTCAGATGGTCGTTCCGGCTAGAGACTCCACGCGCTGACTTCGCCGCCGTGGAGGCTCTCCAGCCGGTCATCGCCGAGTGGGCAGGGCGTCAGCATGGGACCCTTTCCTTCCGGCTGACGCAGGTGCTTTCCGGGCACGGTTGCTTCGGAAAGTACCTGCACTCGGTCGCCAGGATGGAATTGAGTCCCGCCCGCCACCACTGCGAGTGCAGTGAGGACTCGGCCCAGCACACGCTGGCGGTCTGCCCAGCATGGGCGACGCAGCGCCGGGCCCTCACTGCAGTCATCGGAGTGGATCTCTCGCTACCGGCCGTAGTACGCTCCATGGCCGGTAGCGACAATTGTTTTACCGCGGTCGCAACCTTCTGCGAGGAAGTAATCTCGCAGAAGGAGGTGGCGGAGAAGGCCCGGGAGGACGACCTCCACTCGGGCGGCGGCGGAGGCGCGCTTACCTGCGCCTCATGCCGCCCTGAGTGTGGCCGCGGGTGGACGGGATGTGTTTTCCCTCCACCCGCATTAGTTTGGCCAGCCGCGAGGGTGGCGGCGTCCGCGTGTGCCGGACGTCGCCTAAAGAGAGGTAAAAATTTTGAGACAGAGCCCGCACCAGGAGCGGGCCGGCGCTGGGAGGGGTCTAGAAGGCGATAACTACCTGGACCCCCTAAAACAAAAGCGCAAAGAGGGCACACCGTGTGGTTTTAGTCGGTTCGAGTCCGACACACCGCCCCGCCGAACAAAGAGCCCCGGCGGGGTGGCGGTCCGAGGGTATTTCCACACGTAAAAATAAAAAAAAGCATAAGCTATTGGTTGTCCATTTTCATTTGATAAAATTGCTCCTATAGCATTATTTGACGTATCGGTTTGAACTCTAAACTTATTTTTTAGAGAAAAATCAGGATATTCTAAAATAGGCGGCGTTGTTAAGCGCTCTTTCAATATTTCAAATGATTGTTGACATTCATGGTTCCATTCAAAAATTACGCGATTTCTTGTTAGTTTATTAAAAAGATAACTGATTTCTGCATATTTAGGGATAAATTTTCTATAATAATATGTGAAAGCGACAAATCTTTTTACTTCGTCGTTATTTTTAGGGCATGGATAGTTTTTTACAGTCAGGGCTTATACCATGACTAGATATAACTTGTAAAAGAAATAAAATTTCTTTTTTTAGAGTCACATTTTGCTGTATTTAATTTTAAGTTAACTGTTCGCAGTCTTTCAAATACGTCTTGCAAGTTTTTATTGTGAAAAAAAATTCGTTCAAAAACTATCAAATCATCTAAATAAATTAGTCATTTTTCATAATTTAAGCCTGATATTGCCATTGTAATCATTCTGGACAATGAACTTGGGCTAGTTCTTAATCCCCTTGGCAGACGTGTAATTTGATATTATCCTGAATAAAATAATGTGTATTTTCTACTATTTTCATCTAATTTAACGTTATAACAGCCTTGGTGTAAATCTAGGTGTGTGAAATAAATGCTCCCCGTTAGACTCTAAAATTTCAGGAATGTCCGGCAAAGGGAACTTATCATCCTCAATAAGCCTGATATTGCCATTGTAATCATTCTGGAAAATGAACTTGGGCTAGTTCTTAATCCCCTTGGCAGACGTGTAATTTGATATTATCCTGAATAAAATAATGTGTATTTTCTACTATTTTCATCTAATTTAACGTTATAACAGCCTTGGTGTAAATCTAGGTGTGTGAAATAAATGCTCCCCGTTAGACTCTAAAATTTCAGGAATGTCCGGCAAAGGGAACTTATCATCCTCAATAAAATTATTTAGTTTGCTATAATCAATCACCTTCATTTCTCGGGTTTTGTTGAATTCGACTTTTTAGCGGGCAAAGGAGGAAGCACGTGCTTTTTGACTCACACTGAGTGTCTCTCGTGTTCTCCATAAATTATGTATCCAGAATTGTTTTTACTTCAGTGTGTACATCGCCTACCCGCGCGCGACCAGACGTTCTCTTTGTACACTCTCATATAAAAATTACAAGCTTCACTAAAAGTCAGCTTACTGCTTCGAACTACATAGCGTTGTCTTGCGTAGTGTGTTGCCTATACAGTGCTCGAATTAAATCGGACATCCATCAAGAGACCACATCACAAAGACGATTGAAAATTAGTCAACGGCAACATTCAAACTAACAAGATAGGCTCACGAGTCGATCACTTGTAGTTCGGCGTGCACTCGGATTGCGCTCGGCTATTATCGGCTGTACGGCAGCCACTTCGAACAGAGTTTCTTAAACTTTTATCCGCAATGTTTACGTGTAAGCGTTGCGACGCCGAAACGAGGGATAGTGTTACTTGTTCCTTGTGTGAAGGGCGGTTTGACTTCCCTTGTACAGGCATCACCGAAGCTGGATGGAGAAAGCTTGGCGACCGAAAAGCTACATGGAAATATGGTAGCTGTGAAGCTCTGGCTGCGGCAAGCCCCCGCACTAATCCTCCCTAAAGGCTTCATCAACGGATGCGGATACAATTCTGTCTGAACTCAAAAGATTAACAACGCAAATGGAAGCTTTGCCAATTCTGGTGAGCAGTGTTAAGGCTATACAGCAGGAACTATCTGAATTCAAAATGATCAAAGCAGAATTTGCGGACATGAAATCGTCGATTGAGTATGTTCATGATTCAATTAAAACCTTGAGTAACGGAGTATCAAGCCTGGAAGAAGAACTTGACTCAATGAAAAAAACCAAATAGGTAATTTCTATTCTGAGAGAACAGGTGGATAAACTGGAGAGTCTGCATCGTGAAACTGAGCCCCGGAGCCGGAGTCCCAATGTCTAACTCGGAAAACTTGTTTACTATAGTAACAAAAATTGGGGATGTAATTGGCTGTCACATACCAAAGGACCAAATTAACTACGTTGCCAGGGTACCGATGCGCAATGACAAAAATCATAAGAACATAATTTGTCCGTACATAATAGTTATTTGAAGAGTGATTTCGTCGCGGCTGCAAGGAAACATAAACTATTGAAGATCGGTGAACTTGGATTACCAGGCGAGAACAGGGTCTATATCAATGACCACTTAACACTGGACAACAAAATCCTACTAAATAAAACGAAAGCTCGAGACAAAGAACGTGGTTTCGAACACGTATGGGTCAAAGGATGTAAACATTTTATAAGAAAAAACCACATTTCACCAATGCATCACATCAAAACAGAACATGACCTGAAAAAGTTTTTATTCTAAATTACTCGATTCTACATTCCGACATATCAATAAGTCGTACCGGCCGAGCAACATTGAGAACCGCAGGTACGAGTATCTATTTATTTCATTCATTGCAAACCATACGGCCTATTGTTCGCTTATCTCAATATTGTAAAGAATTCGCAAATCTCTGCTACTATAATACTAGACGCCATACTTCTAAGCAAAAGCACGCATTTTGCTTGCCTGTATTTCACCGTTTTACTTACAATAACATTCCCTTTTATTTTAAATGCTCATATTGCCGTTTTAAATGTTATGGACTTTACATTATTGTCCACAAAGTTTTAAATCGCCTAATTATTGGGACATATTTTTATTTCATGACAACTATTTTCTTATCGCGAGTGGAATGTACCTGTCAATTGTCTATACAAATGCCAGTGTCTTATGAATGTGATTTATGATGGCTCCCATTAATATTTACTATCAAAATGTGCGGGGACTACGAACCAAGACAGGGGATTTTTATAGAAAAACTCTTATGATATTATTTGCTTAACGGAAACATGGCTAATGGAAGGCATTTCTGATAGTGAATTGTTTGACGACAGGTATCTTGTGTGGCGATGAGATAGGGACTACACTAGCACTGGTCAGGTCATGGGAAGGGGAGAGTCCTAGTGGCAGTAAGGCGGGAACTGGTTGCTACTGAAAACAGAGGCTGGTGTTCGTCTGCTGAGGATATCTGGGTCACATTGACATTACATCGCAGAAATCTTAGGGTATCTTATAAGATGCATCTCAGTGTTGTCTATATTTGTAACCAAAAACTAGGGAACACGTTATCAGAACAATTAAATGAGTTTTCAAAAGGTCTGATGGATGTAGTTCTTGCACATCCGGCCGATAAATTCTTAGTATTGGGAGATTTCAACCAGTCCAATATTGTTTGGCAACCATTAGAGGATGACATTGCCTTGAACCCTACTAACCTAGTTAATTCTATACAGTTAAACTTCATTGATAATCTTAATATATGCAACTTACAGCAATATAACCATTACAAAAACATTAATAATAAAATCCTAGATCTGGTCCTGTCTAATGGTGAGGTATTTGTCGGTCTACCCAGTGATCCACTAGTGATCGAAGACCCTCACCACAAAGCTATATGTATCACTACAGACTTTGTAGAATATCATAGCTTACCCGTCCGTCCTTATGTCAAGTTTTTATATAATCTAGCTGATTATGACGCAATAAGGAGCGAACTTGATCAAGTGAACTGGCGATATGAACTCAATTGTAGACCACTTGAAGATGCCGTGAATTATTTCTATGATCACATTAAAAGATTACAAAACACTTTCATACCATCCAAAACAATTATTTCACAGTCAAGGTATCCTCCCTGGTATAGGAATCCCTTAATAAAATTAATTAAAGAAAAGTCTAAATACCATTCTAAATTTAAAACATATAACAATATTTCGGATTATAATTCTTTCATTATATTGCGTCAAAGGGCAAAGGAGCTAGAAAATAATTTATTCAATGATTATATCACCAAAATTGAATCCGATATATGTAAAAATCCCCGAGTCTTCTGGAGCTATGCTAAATCAAAGAGGCAATCTAATACGTATCCTTCAATGCTGCAGTTCGGGCAGCATCACTCCAATAATGGTGAAGATATTTGCAACATGTTTGGAGATTACTTTTATTCTAACTTTTTGGAAAAGTCAGAAAGGTGACTTATTATCGCTCTGCGAGCGTGATTTACTTATTGAGACCAAATCAAATTCACACTTAAATAGTCTCGAAATACGCGAACCTGAAGTCTAAGAACTACTAAAACATCAACAAGACGGCCGGCCCAGATAATATACCACTAATATTTATTTTAATTATAATTATTTTAAACTAATTATAATTATTTTAAACTAATTATAATTATTAATTATTAATTATAATTAATTTAAATTATATTCAAACGCTCAATTGATACTGGCTTGATGCCCACCATATGGAAGTCAGCATATTTAACACCCATTCATAAAACTAAACTAAATAATCTAAACGATTTTCGTTTGTAGTCCCGGACAAAGGAGAAGATGATGAGGATGATGACGTTCAGAATGATGGAGCTATATATCCAATCGACACGAAGAAACTCGTAACTGACATCACTAAACACATGGATAAAGTGTTCAAGCGTGAACTCAAAGAACTGCAACAGGCAGTGCAGTTTACAAGTGATAAAATGGATGAATGTTTGGAAAGCATAGAAGCATTCAAAGAAAAGATCAAAGAGCTTGATAAGAAAAATACTGATCTTGTAAACCGCAACAAACACCTAGAAAGAAGATTGGAGGCGCAAGAGCAACGTCTGAATGAATACGAACAAAGAGAACTAAAAAAGTGGTTGAAGTCCAAGGAATTCCTATTCAAGATAAAGAAAATCTAAGAGTCATCGCCCGAGGACTCACGAGTAAACTGAAAAGGAATCCAGAGGAGGTGAAGGAGGTAAAGCGAATGCCTACTAAGGAAGGAAAACTTGGAACTCTTCATATCAAGCTTCAAAATGAAGAAATGAAAAGACAGCGGGTAGACGCGGCTCGAAAAATATCCGTACAGGTCTCCGATGTAGTTACTGGTTGTGACACAATAATAAATGAGAACAAAATATTTATACGGGAAGGCATTACCCCGCATACTCTCTATCTACTCTGGAAAGCCAAGCATGCAGAGAAGGTATGGTACTTTTACGTAAAACCGATAACGCGAAAGTCATTGTCCTACGCTCTGAGAGTGATATCAAAAACCTCACTCATTCGTAATATTGTGCATTTTTTAATTTCTTCGTAATATTAATTGCCTAACAAAATAAAAAAAAAATACCCTAAAAATGGAAGACATCCAAGATAACACAACCGAACTACTCGACTGCCCAACCATCTCATATTATTTTGAACAGCTACCTAACCCTTGTAATAAAGCAGGCTACCTAACTTGTCTTCATGTTATCATTCGTTCAATAATTAAAAACTTCTCTAAAATCGAATTACTACTAATTAACTCAAACAGAAATGTAGATATTATTGTGCTGACCGAAGTGGGTATAACTGAACGCATAAACTCTTTATATCACATACCTAACTATGATATGCACACAGAACTGCGAAAAAAGCAGAAAGGCGGTGGTATAATCGTTTATGTAGACAAAAGTCACAAATTTACGCCGTACAAAACCACCACTATTCACACAGAAAGCACAATGCTTTCTGTAAATGTAGGCAAAATAACTACAAAATCCAACATGACCGTAGTTCTGTTTGCACTTTATAGACCACCAGCGCGTAATAAGACTCGCTTTCTCTCCGAACTAGGCAACATTCTCAGGAACGATCAATCAGAGAATCTCATACTTATTGGAGATATAAATATAGATCTTAAATCCAAGACTTCCATAGTACAACTATATCTAAACTTCATGCACGAACACGGTTATATGTGCGGGATCAAAGACTATACAAGAATTGAATTTAAAAAAGATATTTTGACGAAAACTTGTGTCGATCATATATTTATAAGATCCCGCACGCAAGATGTGTATTGTGCGGCGCTCGGTGCAGTACTAGCGGACCACCGCGTCACTGTTGCCTCGCTCCCGTGTACAGCACGTATACAGAGTGATTGGAATTATTTATTTTTTTATTTTTATTTTTTACACTTCCTGAATTACAGTTTGCACGAGACGGACTTAATGCCACATGGCATTATCTACCAGTCAACCTTAAGATGGTTCAGTAAGGGACATGGCAGGTGCACATGTATTATCCACGGACCTGCTGGGGTTCTCCCAGTGGGCGGGGAGGAGTACCCCGACGTGGCGCGTCCCCGGGTGGCGGATAGGGGAACGGCCCCCAGATACGGGGGTTACCGGCATTGGCCGGCGCGGACCAAACTCAAGGGGTCGCTCCTTTGACCTGTTTTGCTTTATACTCGTGGGACCAAAAATGGAGAACATTTCAAATAAAAACAAAACAAATGACGTAGTGGGTGAAAAAGTACCTCTGGTACTAATTGATTGAATGAATTGAATGGGCGTGCCGTCGGATTCCGATAGCGCGTCCAGCATTATGAGTGTGGCAAGCGCGGTGAGCGTAAACTCAAAACGCTTACGTAAACGCCCGAGAAAGAGTGCAGACTCAGGGTCGGACTCGGCCCTGAGCGACACAGCGGTGCCGACTCAGGGCGTCTCTAGGCCCGGACGATGTAAGAGTGTCCAGGCCAACCAAGTGCGCAGATCTGCGCATTTCGGGCCTGGACGATTCCGTCACACAAGAAAAGGTCGCCGCTGCCATCTCCAGGGCCGGAGGATGCCCGCCAGATCAAGTCAAGGCGGGCACGATACGCCGGGGTGTCTCTGGCCTCGGGACGATTCTTGTCAACTGTCCGGTAGCGGCGGCCAAAAAGATAAAAGACAAACGGCTTCTAGTTGGATGGGTCTCGGCGCAGGTCGCGCTCCTAGCGCCCAAGCCCTATCGGGGGCACGGTGCACCGCTGGGGTAGACCGCAGCCAAATGTGCTTCCGCTGCGGTCAACTCGGTCACAAGGCTGGCACTTGCACTGCCACGCCGCACTGTGTCATCTATGCGGCATCTGGCAAGCCAGCCGACCATCTGACCGGGTCAAAGGCCTGCGCCAGGCCCAAGAAGAAGAACAATGCAACCAGCTCCTCGCAGCCGGATCACCCGCCCGGGGAGACAACGGACACGGACATGGACACACGATGATGGCCCTACGTCGTCTCCTCCAAGCCAACATAAACCACTGCGCCAGGGCTCAGGATCTCTTGCTCCAGAGCATGGCGCAGTGGTCGATCGATGTGGCGGTTGTTGCCGAGCCATATTTTGTGCCACCCAGGGATGACTGGTTGTGCGACACGAACCGCTCGGTGGCACTGATTATGAGGTCTGCCGCAGACACCCTTCCCTTCGAGGCCGTCACCCGAGGGCGGGGCTATGTCGCGGCAATTTGGGGAAATGTTATGGTCGTGGGGGTGTATTTCCCCCAGCCTTTCTCTCGCCGACATGGAGGATATCATCTCGGAATTGGGGGTGGTCATCAGTCGTAGCCGTCCTCGTCCCATGATCGTCTTGGGGGACTTTAATGACAAATCTACGGCTTGGGGTTCCCCGGCTACGGATGCGCGGGGCGAGTTAGTGGAGGAGTGGGCGGTCGAGCAGGGCTTGCTTCTCCTGAACCGGGGTTCCGTGCAGACGTGCGTGCGGCAGCGGGGTGGGTCTATAGTGGACCTGTCGTTCGCGCGCACTGTCCAGGACTGGCACGTCCTGGAGGGGGTGGAGACGCTGTCCAATTGTCGATATATTCGATTTAGTGTCTCCGCCCAGACCTCGGTTTAGCCGGTCCAAGCGGCCCCGGTGGGCGTTGGAGACGGCCCGCGTTGGAGATGTGGTGTGTGCGTTGTTTCCGTCGAGATCGGAGCACACACCACCAGCCATGGTTCCGCCTCGCAATGTGCCCGACGCGGGAGACGACATTGACGACAACGTGCCCTAAGTGACCCGGGCCGAGTTGAGAGTGGCGGTGGCTCGCATCAGGAACACCGCCCCAGGTCCCGACGGCAGTCCTGGCCTTGAAGGCTCTCGGGCCCCGACTAGCAGGGCTCTTAAGCGCATGTTTGGAGCGGGGCCAGTTTCCAAGCCGGTGGAAGACCGGAAAGCTGGTCCTGCTCAAGAAGGAGGGGCGCCCCGCAGACTCGCCATCTGCGTACAGGCCAATCGTGTTGCTCGACGAGGTGTGTAAGATCTTTGAGCGAATCATCGCCAGTCGCCTCGTCCGGCACATGACCGGGGTAGGGCCGAATTTGGCGGACAACCAATTTGGTTTCCGCCAGGGGCGCTCCACGGTGGACGCGATCATGCGCGTGAGGGTCCTCACGGAGGAGGCAGTCGCCCGGGGTGAGGTGGTCTTGGCGGTGTCGCTCGACATCGCCAACGCTTTCAACACCTTGCCCTGGAGTACCATCCGAGAGGCAATCCGGTACCACGGGGTGCCGCGCTACCTCCAACGCATTGTCCGCAGTGGTGTACCCGGGTCGAGAAGGATGGGGTCGGCGAGAGACGTCGTGCGGCGTTCCGCAGGGTTCGGTTTGGGGCCGCTCCTGTGGAACGTAGGGTACGACTGGGCTCTGCGCGGTGCGCTTCTCCACGGCGTCGGCGTCATTTGTTATGCCGACGATACGCTAGTTACAGCGCGTGGGAAGTCGTACCGGCAAGCGGCCATACGCGCGACTGCTGGTGTAGCGCACGTCGTGGGTAGGATCCGGCGGCTGGGCTTAGAGGTGGCATTGCATAAGTCTGAGGCCCTGTGTTTTCATGGGCCGAGGATGAAGCCGCCGCCTCCGGGGTCCAGCATCATAGTAGGAGGGGTTTCCATCTCGGTCGGGTCTAAGATGAGGTACCTTGGACTCGTCCTCGACAGTCGGTGGAACTTCGGGCCGCACTTTACACGGCTCGCCCCCCGATTGTTGGGCGCCGCTTCTGCGCTCTCGCGCTTGCTGCCCAACCTGGGGGGGCCCAACTCCTCCTGCCGGAGGCTCTACACGGGGGTCGTACAGTCGATGGCGCTATACGGCGCCCCTGTGTGGGCGGACGCCCTGACGGCCCGCAACGTCGCCGCGCTGCGAAAGCCGCGCAGCACGCGATGGCCGTCAGAATCATAAGGGGATACCGTACGATCTCCTTTGAGGCAGCGAGCCTCCTAGCCGGATCCCCGCCATTGGACCTCGACACAAGGCTCCTCGCGTTACTCTATTGGTGGCGCGCGGAGGCGGTCGAGCGAGGCGAGCACCTGGTGCCTCGACAGGTTGAGGCACGCAGGGCGGAGCTCCGCCAGGTCCTAGTGGCGTAGTGGCAGACGCGCTTAGCGCAACCCACGGCGGGGCACGCCGCTGTAGCGGCGGTAAGCCCGTTCTAGAGGAGTGGCTCAATAGGAGCCACGGCGCCCTCAGCTTCCGGCTGACGCAGGTGCTTACCAGACACGGGTGTTTCGGGAAATACCTGTGTCGCATAGGCCGGGAGCCGACGTCCCAGTGCCACCATTGTGGTGATTGCCGCGACGATACGGTGCTACATACGTTGGCGGAGTGCCCAGCTTGGGCCGAGCAGCGTCGTGACTTGGTCGCGGCCGTAGGTGCTGCAGGGAACCTATCGCTTCCGGCTGTTGTGTCTACCATGGTCGGGAGCGAATCAGGGTGGAGTGCCGTCGCCACCTTCTGCGAGGCCGTGATGCTCGCGAAGGAGGCGGCGGAAAGGGAGAGAGAGGCTGCCTCCTCTCTCCCCTCCCGCAGTAGACGTACTGGGCCTCGTAGGGTAGCCGACTACCGGCCACCGTAGGGCGCGGCCTGCGGACGGCAGACCCGGGGCGTCTTGTCGTCTTCTTGCCTTGTGATCTTGCCTGTGTGAACGACATGAACAACATCATAAAGAACTGTGTTGTTTATCAGTATAATACCTGTCTTATTTCGGCTGATATAGAAGTATATGCAGATGATATATCGCTATTTTATTTTGGCCACCAAATTGACACTGTGATTGCAGATGCACAAAGTGACCTTGAACGGTTGAATGAGTGGTTTCTCAGTAACTTATTAACTATTAATATCTCTAAAACTAATTACATTATTTTCTAGGCTAAAAACAAAAAAAAAAACAAATTTGCCTAACTAACTATTAATAATGTAAAAATTAATCAAGTAAATCAAGAAAAGTATCTGGGCCTCATTTTGGATAAAAATCTTACATGGAAACCGCACATACAAAAACTAAGGAATAAATTTGTCTGTTTGTCAGGAACGTTACGTGGCATCGTACGTTGCATACCGCATCAATTAAGGCACACTATATATAATTCACTTATAAAACCGCATATAGACTACTTAATAAAAGTATGGGGTATAAAAGTATGGGGTAGTACAGCTGCTAAAAGCAATCTAGAAACCGTGCAAACAGCACAAAATAAACTAATAAGGAAATTATTTCATTTCGATTTTCTCACGTCAAATCAAAAAATCTACAAGGAAACCAAAATCATGACTGTTCTACAGACATACATGTAGGAGGTTAAGAACCAAAAACACATTGATACTTCTGAATATTATTTATTTATTTAATGTAAGTCACAAGGAAGGTAAGTGCGTCTTGCCTAGCACATGATCACAGGTCAAGTGAAGTGGGCGAGTGTATGCTGAACGATTATACTATCGGATTGACAACACAACATATCGATTATAACTATTCGATTAATATCTATTTATAATGTATTTATTTTTGCATTATATTTAAATATTCAACACGCCCCCTCAAAAATTAATCTATTGATTCTGTTTACAATTAATTACATAGTTATCTACATTGATCACACATAACTTCCAAGTGATTGGCTGGGAAAAATAATGAATTAATGGTTCAACATTTGTTGCAAAGGATTAGGGAAACCCAGCGAAAACCTAATCAAACCATGTTACATTACAATTAATTTTACATGAAACACATTGAAATTAAATATTAAATACATGACACACTTATTCTAAGCCCATTTTGGCTCTATGTGTTTTAAATGCTATTGAAGGTAGCGGTTTTGTGAGCACATCGGCTAACTGTTTACCTGTGGGAATATAATTTAATTTTATAACATTTTTCTCAACCTGTTCTCGGGTAAAATGATATTTTATATCAATATGCTTCGACCGCTTATGATTAGTTAGCTTATTCGCTATACTAATGCAGCCGTTATTATCCTCAAAAATAACTATCGGATCTTTTATATTCATGTGAATACTTATAGCTAGAGACTTAAGCCATAATGCTTCTTTAACCGCCTCAAACAAGGCCATATATTCAGCTTCAGTGGATGAAGCTGCTACTGATGTTTGTCTCTTTGTATTCCATGTAATTGTACAATTTTCAAATAATTTAAATAAATGACCTGTAGTACTCTTTCTATCTGTCATATCATTTCCTCCCCAATCTGAGTCTACATAGCCACTAAGTATATGATTATAGTTACACTTTTTATATACTAATTTTAGATCAATTGAACCTTTTAAATATCTAAGCACCCTTTTCAGGCATTGCCATAATTCTTTATTATTTTTATTAGTATATCGACTCAATATATTAACAGCAGTGCTCAAGTCCGGTCTCGTACATAACATTACATACATTAAACAACCAATGAGATTACGACATGGTGCATTATAATTACAATCTAAATTTAACGCTTTATAATTCGGTTTGATTTCCATAGGCGTATTTGTAGGATTACAGTCAGACATTTTATATTTATTTAAGATTGTCTTAATATATGCACTTTGGTCTAGTGTTATTTTATCATTATACCTCGTAATTCTAATACCTAAAAATAATTTAATATCCCCTAAGTCAGTCATAGAAAATTTACTTTTTAAATACTGTTTTATATCTGTCATAATATGGATATCAGCACATGCTATAACCAAATCGTCGACATATAGCACTATATAAATATTTTTACATATACTCCCATTATTTAAAACATATATACATCTATCAACTGATGAATTTTCGAAGCCCTTTTCTTTAAGTGATTGTTCAAATAGTTCGAACCAACATCTAGCTGCCTGTTTCAGGCCATACAATGCTCTATTTAATTTACAAACAATTATTTTTACTATATACACCCTCGGGAACATTCATATATATCTCTTCTTTTAATAGGCCATTTAAAAACGCAGTTTTGACGTCCATATGATGTACAAGTAAGTTATACTGATTAGCAAAACCAATAATGAATCTGAAACTAGATATCCTAGCAACAGGAGCAAAAGTTTCATTATAATCAATAAGATATTTTTGACTGAAACCCCTTGCTACAAGACGGGCTTTGTATTTAAGAGGTTCTCCAAATTCATTATGTTTTATGGAGAAAACCCATTTGCAATCTATAATGTTTTTATTAATAGGCCTAGGGACTAATGTCCACGTATTGTTAATTAAGAGAGAATTAAGTTCATCTTTAATAGCCTGCTCCCACTGAGATTTATCTTCTCGAGTTTTAATTTCATTATAACAATTAGGAACTTGACATATAATAGATTGTGCATATACTAAGCAATCGTCATCTATTTCTTTATACGATACAGGGGGACGACCTTTAAGCCTATTACTTCTACGTAAAGTGTGTTCTGTGTGTTCATTGTTTACTATTGGGGGAATATGTTTACATTCAGTTTCACGATCTGACTGAGCAGGCTCACTCATCTGAATTTCTGTGGGATTATTGAGACTTTGATCAGATTTTAAACTATCTGATTTAGAGCTGTCAAAATGTTGACCCTCTTCTGACACTGATTTTGAACCTAGTTCAGTAATATCAGTTTTGTCAGTGGAAGTTTTAGGATCACTCCCTTCAAGCCTTAATTTAGGCCTGGATATCATAAAATTCGTCTCATCTATTACAACATCCCTTACAGTAACATATTTATTGCTTTCAGTATTCCAAACTTTATAACCGTTTGGTTCATATCCCACCAATATACCTTTCCACGATTTATCATCAAATTTATTCTTATTTGTTTTATTATGAACATAGACAGTAGATCCAAAAACTCTCAGGTATTTAATTTGTGGTTTCCTATTATGCCACATTTCAAATGGTGTTCGAGACTGTTTCAAAGCTTTAGTAGGTGTTAAATTTATTAAATAAACAGCTGTCAATACAGCTTCACCCGAGAAAACTTTTTCTAATTTAGCACCGCTCAATATAGCGCGAGCTTTTTCAGTTACAGTTCTAATCATACGCTCTGAAACACCATTTAACTGTGGAGTTCTAGGAACAGTTAAATGATAAGTTATTCCTTTTTGCACACAGTAATCTTTCATGTCGGTAGATAAATATTCTCCACCGTTATCGCAATACAGATTAACTAACCTATAGTTAAAATTAGCTTCACTTTTTGCGATATAATCTTTAAAAACTGAGAATACATCTGACTTATATGATATCAGGTATACGGTACAGTAATGAGTATATTGATCAACAAATATCACAAAATAATTTTTATTATCTACGGTCGAAGGAGTGATAGGTTCACATACGTCGGAATGCACAATATATAATGGTCGTTTCACATAACTTTTATCTTTAATATTATTAAAAGGTAGACGCGATTGTTTCCCATTTATGCATGCCTCACATAACATATCAATTGGAAATATTGTTTCAATTTCATTTATATTATCAATCATGTTGTTACTTTTCAATTCTAAGAATTTATTTTTACTAATATGTCCTAAGCGTTGATGCCATAGCTCATAATTATTACTAGTGCATACTTGGGAAACGAAACCGTCAATAGTCACATACACAAGTAAATCTATAGCAATTAAATTGTTTAAAAACTTACCATTAATTAATGTCTTACCATCCTTGAATATATGAGCTCCATCTTGATCGAAAATAATTGTCAATCCAGCTCTTTGTATCTTGGAAACGGACAGTAAGTTATATGGAACCTCAGGGCAGAATAATACATCCTCCAAAACTCCATCAATACCCATGTCACTGGTAACTTTTATTGTTCCTCTTTTTGTAGCTGTAATAAATTCGCCAACTTTAGCAACTGAAATTTTAATTGGAATTAGTAAGATAGTGTAGTTAATAAAAAAATCATCCCTGTTTATAATGTGGTCTGACGCTCCAGAGTCCAACAGGAATGTGATTCGGTCATTATGAATATTCTTCTCATTTTTACCGGCCATAAAAGCAAATCTAGGCTGTTCATCAGCAGTAGTTGGTTCGGTCATAACTACCGACTGAACAGTCCTGCTTCTGTCGGAAACTTTACTCTTATTCACTCTCTTGAAATAAAAACAATCATTTTTAACGTGTCCTTTACGTCCACAATGATGGCATTTTAGAAAGTGTATCTTCCTCTTTGCCTTATGATTATAATTTTTATGCGGGTAGTTATTTGTTATATATGTATTTTCGTTCCTTTTTCTTTTAAATATCTCGTTTTTATTTTCTATCTGTAAAACTTTCATACTCGTATCACGACTTTCTGTTTTTAGTTTAACTTCATGATCCAAGAGTCTTGTTTTTACGAAACCCAGTGTTAAATTATCTTCCGACAATGTTTCAATCGCAGTTATGACACCGTCATATGTCGCCGGAAGTGTAAGTAATAAATGAGACACTTTATCAGTTTCTTCTAACTTGGCTCCGGCAGCCAATAATTCCATAATCAAATCTTCAAAAATAGTAAAATGTTTTATTAGTGGTGTATCACCATGTAATTTCAGAGACAATAACTGTTTTCTCAAAGCCAACTGTGTCGCGAGACTTTTTCGTTCGTAAAGGGCATCTAAATTTTTAAAAATATATTTAGCCGTTATTTCTTCCTTAGCAAAACCAAGATAAGAATCTTCTAAATACTCAACGATAGTACTTTTAGCAATACAATTCTTTGTGATCCACTCTTGACTCCGCGTTGCGGGTACTTCCTCATCAATTACACTTATAACATCTATTTCGCTCAAAAGCGCGCGTATTCTAAATTTCCAGACACTATACTTCTCGCCATTAAAAGGTTTTATATTACGCTTTAGCTTTGAGTTTTCCATTATAAACAATTTAAAAAAAAAAGAATACTTAGCCTTTTTTTTTTTTTTCACGATGTGGGTAGAACACTTGACTAGTTTAAATTACGAACACCTTTAATAATTTTTAGCAAAATATACTGGGCCCATAACCTGTAGGAGGTTAAGAACCAAAAACACATTTATACTTCTGAATATTATTTATTTATTTAATATAAGTCACAAGGAAGGTAAGTGCGTCTTGCCTAGCACATGATCACAGGTCAAGTGAAGTGGGCGAGTGTATGCTGAACGATTATACTATCGGATTGACAACACAACATATCGATTATAACTATTCGATTAATATCTATTTATAATGTATTTATTTTTGCATTATATTTAAATATTCAACAATACAAATATAAAAATTGTATACTCATTAGAAAAATACTAACTAATAATATACATACGCAAATAAAATTTAATAAAAAAAAGGATGTGCATAGAATTGGTCTTAGGAGTAGGAATGATATATTTCTGTTAAAATCGCGAACAAATTATGGAAAGAGGTGTATTATGTATGAAGGTACTAAAATCTATAATCAGCTGCCTAATGTGGTAAAAGCTGCGAAAAATATACAAACTTTCAAAAAAATATTAAAGTATCACATCATTGATAAATAATATAAGCAAAAATACAATTTTAGAAATCATAATGTTTATCTATGGCATTAATTTATATATTTTATTGCATAAATTTGTGGGTTTATATATTTGTGTAAATGTATTGTCTTCGTTTTAATAAATAGTTAAATTAATAATGATACTACATGCACTAATGCTAATAATAAAAATATTTAATTTTATCTAAATCAATCAACGCAATCACATATATATACAACGCTAACAAATAAGATATACACATAATAATTCAATTAGTAATCAACGAAATATGTACTAAGTTCATTGTATTATAAAAATTTATACTACAATTTACTACCATTACTAGCAGAAAATAGTTCTCATAGTGCAAAATATGTAAAAGTAAATTGTAGTGTGTACAAACCGTTTTGTCACTTCTAGGCACGCTCGATCGCTGTATTTACTGCAAACGTGGATGAACAAATGTTTGGAATGCATAATGTTTTTAAGTTACCCTCACTATATTTGTGTAAGAAATTATTTTGTTGGTATTTTGTTTGAATTGCTTTTTTCTGTATCACTATATTTGTGTAAGAAATTATTTTGTTGGTATTTTGTTTGAATTGCTTTTTTCTGTATCACAGCTAAATCAATGAAACTGTAATTTGATTTTCTCATGTAAGTGAATAGTTTATGTTATTCTTTGTGAGAAATAAACGATCTTAAACCTGAAAATTGCGGACTTATTGTTGTTATTTAATGTAATGAATGGCTCAATCCAAGTGACTGAGTTTGTGAACAAAATCGCACTAAGTGTACCATCTAGGTCGCAGATCGCACCTCTTGCACGCTCCTTTTGTAAGCACAAACTACAGGGAAAATTCCTACTTAGTAAGGGCCAGCCGCATATATAATATGACATGTCTAAATGTAGATATCGACCTGTTCACCAACACTGTCACTAAAATGAAAAGGATCATGTGTAACCAGTTTTTCGATGTTTAGGATTAAGTTACTATCAATTTTTACGATTATTATGATAGTTTATGTTGTGTTATATACATATATGTAGTAGTAAGTTGTTTAGATGTTAAGATATTAAAGTTAATTAGTTGAATGTGAAAACTTGTAATTGGCCATCATTAGCTATTATTAATGTGTGCACTGTCTTTTTTAGCTGTAAGTTTTCCAAAAATTATAAAATAAAATAAAATATATCAGTTTGTGTATGTCTCTCTTCATCTTCAGAAAGAACTGCTAATAGTACTAAATTCCAGTCGCTCAGAACGACCCAACCAACTTTGTATTCGCGCAGACGAAACTGATTGACTGTCTCCCGCCCTTGAATACGAGGGATACTAGTGTGACCTATGTTATTCGCGGGATATGGTGGCATGATAATCTAAAGAATGAAACCGCATGACACGACATGCTGAGGCGTCCACGGCTTATATGGGACTAATCCCACCCACACGCCCACCACTGTAACTCGTGTACACCAGGATCCACAGCAGTGACCCACGAACACACCGAGTTATGACACTCGGGAAGTCCCAGGAAGAAATTAAACTGTCTTGGAACCCGCAACGAAATTAATCAGAAGAAAATTGGAGGAGTTGGAAATACAGTAAATCCACTTCCCTCCTTAGCAAAGCGGGAGACAAAATGAAGTAAAATGGGCATACACCCTTTTAAACAGGGAAGCACCACGGCCACAAATATTACGGGTCCTACGTGAACTATGTTTGATTTCTATAATATGTATGGCAGAATCGCCTAAACGCACGGAAATTCACCCTAGTTGACACAAGATCACCATAGTATACCGCCCCAGATGTCACCTGCAAGCTATTCAGCATTATATTACGTTCATTATACCAAAGACTACATTCCCAGAGGATATGATGAGCAGACTGTTCATAGTGAGAGTTAGGTGTTGAGCATTGACACAATGGTGACTCGACTAATTTAAATGAATAAAGCTTGCTCTTAAAGTTACCATGACCCGTAAGAAATTGAGCGACACAGTGATCCACCTCAAGCCATATCCTCGACAACCGTTCGCGAACAGATGGAAAGAATTGGTAAAGATGGCGCCCCTTGGATGATTCATCCCAGCGTTGTTGCCATTCGTCTATGAGGTCATTATAGACATCGGGCTGCTGTTGAAGCAATCTTGTAATTTTACCGCGATCCCGCGCGCCCAAAAAATCGCATTCCATGTTTTGTTGTCTTGAATAGTACATGGCTGCACGTCTCTGCACCTCGAGATCGACCGGAAGCACACCCGCCAACACCGGCAAAGCCTCAGTGCTAACCGTCCTATGTGTCTTGTGCAAGTCGTTGGCCTTGTAACAGTTTGCGACGGACAGCGCCTACGGTCGCCCTATCGGCCCATACAGGTGCACCATAGCACATAGAACCTAAATAAGTAGCTCCGTATATGATCTTTAATGTATTAAATGATAGACCCCATGTCGCAGTTGATATCCTTTTCAATGCACAGAAACTCTTTTTAGACTTTTCATTTACTATTTTAATATGTTCGATAAATGATTTTTTTTTTCCAAAACCTAATCCTAGGTAACAGACTGAGGCCTTATTTTTTACAGTAACATTGTCAAATCTAATGCTTGGCGGTGATTTGAGGTTACCTTTTAAAAGTAGCTGGAAGGTTTTGTTGGGTGCAAAATTTAAGCGATTACGTTCACCCCATTGAGATATCAAGTTCAAACATCTATTGGCTAATCTCTCAAGCCCCGCCCTAGTATCAGATTCCACCAGTAATAAGCCGTCATGAGCATACGCGTTCAGAGTACATCCGGATGGTATTGGTATCGCAAGAAACTCGTCGAAGCCGATATTCCACAAGTATGGACCTAGCACCGATCCCTGCGGACATCCCATTGTAAGCGCCTTCGACACAGAATGATGACCAAGTTTTAGTTTAGTAGTACCTTGTGAAAAGTACGAAGATATCAGGGAATAAATATTTTTAAAGCACCCCCGTGATTTTAATTTCAGCAACAGCATGGGCCACCATGCGTTATCGAAGGCGCCAGATATATCTAAGAAAATAGCCAGCACGTATTGAAATTTTGACTCTGTGACAAACTTTCTAACCGATATAACAGCGTCAGTTGTCGATTTACCCAACGTAAATCCAAATTGTCTATCATGAAATTTGACTCCACCTGGCAGAAGCCGGGGCACTACAAGACGTTCTAAAAGCTTTCCTAACGATGGTAACAATGTGATTGGTCGGTAGGATTTAGGATCATCCGGTGGCTTGTCGCCACTTTTTGGTATTATACGAATATTACTGCACCGCCATATACGAGGAAATATTCCTTCAGCAATGCAACGTTTAAAGACAGTGAAAATCGTGTCACCCGAAAGTTTACAAGCTTCTTTGATCATTTTGTTAGATATTTTATCAACGCCCGAAGCCTTGTTTAGTGGCAAGGATCTAATGATACCGAGAAATTCGTCTGAAGATGGTAAATCAGACATTGGAGACAGTGGTGGTTCGATGGCCCACTGCCTGATCTGTCGGTGATGATCAGTGTCGTTTTCCGGCCGATCGTCAGGTACGAGTGATTCTAAAAGATATTCTGCTGTTTGTTCTACTCCCGTGGTATATCTGTTATTAATTTTGATGTTCTGTATGTATGCAAGGTCGATTGATCTATTTGCCTTAAATTCGTGATACAAAGGTGACCACGGGCCCTCTCTATCGAGTCTATCGACAAGTTTCTGAATTAAGTTTCCCTTCGATTTTTCCACTGCAGCTCTGTAGTGGGACCTGGGAACTCTAAGAGCAATGAGAGCATTATTATACAAATCTCCTGTTACGTTGTGTTTTTTAAAATTGTTTAATTTTCTACGAGCTTTCCGGCAGCTTCTACGTAGTTCGACTAATCTATCATTCCACCAATCACATCTACGAGTGTTAGTGATAGATCCGCGACCAATAGATACATCGGCGCAGTATGTGAAAGTTTCTGATAGTATTTCTGCGCTTTCCTCAGCTGATAAACTACTGCGACTGAAGTCTTTGGTATGAGTTGTAAATAGTGAACCAAACAAAGCCCAGTTCGCACCTTTAGTTTTATATCTAAAATTAAAAGGAGCCCTTTGTGGATCCCGTGCAACCCTTGGTATGAATTCGTACGCGATCAAGCGGTGATCACTACAGGATGCGTCCGGGAGGACACGCCATCCGGATATCGAGATGTCGCCGTGCGTAAGCGTCACGTCAATAGAAGACTCACCCATTGGGTTGCAAAAAGTTGGTGGTGCATCGGGGGTATTGTGAATAGTAAGATTCATTTCCGCAATGAAATCTTTAATTTAGTCTTTGTGGCCCAAAATAATTGTTTAATTTGGCGTGTGATATGTTCGTTTATAAATATACGTGAAGTGTCACTATTGTTGTATATCATGTTATTGGTAAGTTGAGATTTTCGGCATTTAAGCCATTCTGCCCTCGCAGCTTTCGTACGCAGCGTTACAATCACAGGTCGGACAGCTTTTTTATCCGAACCTACCCTCCACGCATTTTCGATCTCTGATTTATCTAATTTTAAGACTTCGGCGCATTTTTTGACCACTTCTATTATCTTTTCACCTTCTTGCATTGTTAAATTCATTAGTTCAATATTTTTATCCAATTCCTTTTGTTCCAAGTATCCTAATCTTTCTTCTAGTGCTTTATTGCATTTTTCAAGGTTTATATTTCGTTGTATCAGATCTTTGTATCTATTTTCCATTTTCTTATTAGTTTCTGTAGTTTGTTTTTTAAATATTTTCATTTCATCGCACTTTGATGCAAGGTAAGTTAAGGTCTTCTCAAAATCAGTATGAATTTTTTTTCAACTCACCCACTTGTGACTTAATGTCCGACACATCCTTTTGAAAAGCGTGAATCTTGTTCTTCTTTCATCGATTTAAGAAGAGTATTCATTGCTTTGACTTCTTTTTGAACAGCTTTCATTGTCAGCAGGGCATTGTCAGGGGAGCAACAGGCAGCTTTGTGCCGTCTCGGTTCTTGCGAAATTGATGAATCACTGTCTGATTCATCATTCCGTTTCTTCTTACCCTGTTGTGTTCCAACCCACAAGTTATGGGTGTTTGCCTTCCTTTGGCATCCGAAGCAGATCTGTCCGAAGAAGGGACTTCTGCCTCTGCAGTTTTAGTAGGAGTCCGAGAAATTTTAGGCATTGACACTTCTGAACTCTCGTAACACACAAAACAGTAATATTTTATTTGATATCGATACCACGCACACTGCACAAGCGACACGTCCGTTCGTTAGCACGAACTACGAGAACTTTATGTTTAGAACTTACTTTACCAGAACGCAGCATAAGTGTAGAACGGTTTAATTAGATTTATAGTAAACACTTACATTTAGCAGATCCAAAGTTCAAACTGCCCAATAATATAGATTTATTGTTAGGAGCGTAGATGCGTATAGTTATATTCTAAGAAAGGAATAGTGAAAAGTCCTTCTGTAACTCTTATTGCCCCTTATTGCCCAGAATACTTCATTAGGATAGGTTTTGTCAGGTTCAGTCAGTCCAGATAATGATACGAAGGATAAACCGGACACTTATAGACTAAATATCAATGTAATGCACGCACACATAGATGAAGAAGAGAACTTAACGAAATTTTGGGAAATTGAAGAAAATTTATGTACGAAAATAATGTTAACGCTCGAAGAAATTAAAAGTGAATAATTTTATAAGATAACCACGAAAAGAAGCGAGGATGGGAAGTACGTAGTCAAATTGCCGTTTCGAGATACATTTATTTTTACTTATTTATTCTTACGTACACAATATAAACATTTATATGAAAAATACATTAAGGAATAGTGGGCACAGAGGCGAGCTTAACCCATAATTGAGTTCTCGTCCAGCAAACCCAAGAGTGAAGAGAGGATAGCACAACAAGAGAGAGTCGTGTGTACAGAGTAAATTTAAGAAAATATAGAGAAATAGAAATATAAACGAAATAACCGAATATCATGTAAATAAACCATAATATAATACAAGTTCACACATCAATAACCATATGTAACTTTAAATATCTAATACCTACATGCATACATAATTATATTAGTCTGTTACTGCTGAGAAATGAAAAATTCTCTGATTCGTCTCTTAAAAACACTTAAGGAGGGGCTATCGCGTATTGAGTGGGGAAGAGAATTCCACAGTCGCACCGCAGACACAGTGAAAGACTTGTCATAGCGGGTTGAAATATGAGAAGGAGCTCGAAGGAGAAGAGAAGATGAGGTGCGACAAGGTCTACTTCTGGGGACAAGATAATCAAAGCGCTCACTTAGATATACAGGATAGGTAGGGTTATGAAAAACCGAATACAGTAAAGAAAGTATATAAACATCTCGCCGCCGCCGAATGGGTAGCCACTTGAGTTGCTTGCGGAATTCCGACACATGGTCAAACTTTCTTAGGCCAAACATAAAGCGAATGCATAAATTCTGCAATCGCTCAAGCTTATCCCAAAGTTGTTCAGTAGCGTCGAGAAAGGAGACATCAGCATAGTCTAAAAGGGGAAGGAGAAGGGATTGTGAAAGACAGATTTTAGTTTGAAAGGGAAGAAAATTTTGAAGGCGCTTTAAGGAATGATAGGTACTAAAGACTTTTTTACTTACCTCAGTGACATGTTCATACCTAATATTAAATACCAATTACTGAATAGTTTAATTCAGCTTAAAAAAAAAAAAAAAAAGTTTGTAGAGTAACTTACTAAGTAATGGATAATATTTCGATCGGCCAGTTAAATCTTCATAACGATAAAATAGCTACATCAGAATTAGACCGTTTAATTTTAGAACAAAAGTTAGACATTGTCCTTATACAAGAACAATATCAGTGCGCTCGCTTGCGTCGTAATGTAGTACAGCATGACTGCCGTTCGCAGGCTGGGATATATGTTGCAAGTTCTAATTTTACGGTAACAACTTTGCGTAATCTTATGACGTCACACTGCACCGTTGCTGAGATCTCATCCTCTACCTGTAAGGTTTACGTAGTGAGCTGCTATTTTCAATATTCACATCCTATTAATCCTCACTTACATCACTTACGTTACGTCTTGCAGTTCCTCGTGGGACATAAAATTATCATTGGCGCTGATGTCAATGCGTCATCTTCATTATGGTATGACAAGTTGCGTTCAACCGACACGGTTCGACGTTGTGCGGTTGAAGATTCATTTCCGCAATGAAATCTCATTTATGTCCCACGAGGAACTGCAAGACGTAACGTAAGTGATGTAAGTGAGGATTAATAGGATGTGAATATTGAAAATAGCAGCTCACTACGTAAACCTTACAGGTAGAGGATGAGATCTCAGCAACGGTGCAGTGTGACGTCATAAGATTACGCAAAGTTGTTACCGTAAAATTAGAACTTGCAACATATATCCCAGCCTGCGAACGGCAGTCATGCTGTACTACATTACGACGCAAGCGAGCGCACTGATATTGTTCTTGTATAAGGACAATGTCTAACTTTTGTTCTAAAATTAAACGGTCTAATTCTGATGTAGCTATTTTATCGTTATGAAGATTTAACTGGCCGATCGAAATATTATCCATTACTTAGTAAGTTACTCTACAAACTTTTTTTTTTTTTTTTAAGCTGAATTAAACTATTCAGTAATTGGTATTTAATATTAGGTATGAACATGTCACTGAGGTAAGTAAAAAAGTCTTTAGTACCTATCATTCCTTAAAGCGCCTTCAAAATTTTCTTCCCTTTCAAACTAAAATCTGTCTTTCACAATCCCTTCTCCTTCCCCTTTTAGACTATGCTGATGTCTCCTTTCTCGACGCTACTGAACAACTTTGGGATAAGCTTGAGCGATTGCAGAATTTATGCATTCGCTTTATGTTTGGCCTAAGAAAGTTTGACCATGTGTCGGAATTCCGCAAGCAACTCAAGTGGCTACCCATTCGGCGGCGGCGAGATGTTTATATACTTTCTTTACTGTATTCGGTTTTTCATAACCCTACCTATCCTGTATATCTAAGTGAGCGCTTTGATTATCTTGTCCCCAGAAGTAGACCTTGTCGCACCTCATCTTCTCTTCTCCTTCGAGCTCCTTCTCATATTTCAACCCGCTATGACAAGTCTTTCACTGTGTCTGCGGTGCGACTGTGGAATTCTCTTCCCCACTCAATACGCGATAGCCCCTCCTTAAGTGTTTTTAAGAGACGAATCAGAGAATTTTTCATTTCTCAGCAGTAACAGACTAATATAATTATGTATGCATGTAGGTATTAGATATTTAAAGTTACATATGGTTATTGATGTGTGAACTTGTATTATATTATGGTTTATTTACATGATATTCGGTTATTTCGTTTATATTTCTATTTCTCTATATTTTCTTAAATTTACTCTGTACACACGACTCTCTCTTGTTGTGCTATCCTCTCTTCACTCTTGGGTTTGCTGGACGAGAACTCAATTATGGGTTAAGCTCGCCTCTGTGCCCACTATTCCTTAATGTATTTTTCATATAAATGTTTATATTGTGTACGTAAGAATAAATAAGTAAAAATAAATGTATCTCGAAACGGCAATTTGACTACGTACTTCCCATCCTCGCTTCTTTTCGTGGTTATCTTATAAAATTATTCACTTTTAATTTCTTCGAGCGTTAACATTATTTTCGTACATAAATTTTCTTCAATTTCCCAAAATTTCGTTAAGTTCTCTTCTTCATCTATGTGTGCGTGCATTACATTGATATTTAGTCTATAAGTGTCCGGTTTATCCTTCGTATCATTATCTGGACTGACTGAACCTGACAAAACCTATCCTAATGAAGTATTCTGGGCAATAAGGGGCAATAAGAGTTACAGAAGGACTTTTCACTATTCCTTTCTTAGAATATAACTATACGCATCTACGCTCCTAACAATAAATCTATATTATTGGGCAGTTTGAACTTTGGATCTGCTAAATGTAAGTGTTTACTATAAATCTAATTAAACCGTTCTACACTTATGCTGCGTTCTGGTAAAGTAAGTTCTAAACATAAAGTTCTCGTAGTTCGTGCTAACGAACGGACGTGTCGCTTGTGCAGTGTGCGTGGTATCGATATCAAATAAAATATTACTGTTTTGTGTGTTACGAGAGTTCAGAAGTGTCAATGCCTAAAATTTCTCGGACTCCTACTAAAACTGCAGAGGCAGAAGTCCCTTCTTCGGACAGATCTGCTTCGGATGCCAAAGGAAGGCAAACACCCATAACTTGTGGGTTGGAACACAACAGGGTAAGAAGAAACGGAATGATGAATCAGACAGTGATTCATCAATTTCGCAAGAACCGAGACGGCACAAAGCTGCCTGTTGCTCCCCTGACAATGCCCTGCTGACAATGAAAGCTGTTCAAAAAGAAGTCAAAGCAATGAATACTCTTCTTAAATCGATGAAAGAAGAACAAGATTCACGCTTTTCAAAAGGATGTGTCGGACATTAAGTCACAAGTGGGTGAGTTGAAAAAAAATTCATACTGATTTTGAGAAGACCTTAACTTACCTTGCATCAAAGTGCGATGAAATGAAAATATTTAAAAAACAAACTACAGAAACTAATAAGAAAATGGAAAATAGATACAAAGATCTGATACAACGAAATATAAACCTTGAAAAATGCAATAAAGCACTAGAAGAAAGATTAGGATACTTGGAACAAAAGGAATTGGATAAAAATATTGAACTAATGAATTTAACAATGCAAGAAGGTGAAAAGATAATAGAAGTGGTCAAAAAATGCGCCGAAGTCTTAAAATTAGATAAATCAGAGATCGAAAATGCGTGGAGGGTAGGTTCGGATAAAAAAGCTGTCCGACCTGTGATTGTAACGCTGCGTACGAAAGCTGCGAGGGCAGAATGGCTTAAATGCCGAAAATCTCAACTTACCAATAACATGATATACAACAATAGTGACACTTCACGTATATTTATAAACGAACATATCACACGCCAAATTAAACAATTATTTTGGGCCACAAAGACTAAATTAAAGAGTACTTATAAATATATATGAATACAGAATTCCAAAATATTAATTAAAAAAGATGATCACGAAAAGAAGATACATCAGATACGCTTTGAAAGTGATGTCGAAACCTATCTACAACAAGACAAAGAATAACTATAAGCGTACTTAAAATTACAAGTATGTTTGTGTTATGTTACAGGACTAACCACCTAACTGTATATCTCAACGGCGGGTCACCATATTCAACAATTTCAACCGCTTGATATTGAATACATAAAATTCACCGAAATTAAGGAATGGTACAATTATATAAACACAACGGAAACTAAACTACAAATTCTCAGCATCAATATATGTTCCATTAGAAGGCACTTTAATCGATTAACAGTCTTGCTACAAAGTGCTTTGAATGCGATAGATGTACTATGTCTCGCAGAAGTTAATATTAGACATGATGAAGTATCCCTGTATACAATAACTGGCTATAATATGTACTCACAAACCCGAGAAAAAAAAACGAGGAGGCGGAATACTTGTTTATGTAAAAAATAATCTACAATACAACCTAATACAGTGTCGTACTGCCTCGACATTTGAACTGATATGTGGTCAACTTAATAAGAACGCATACAATACTTATTTGTTGACAGTATACAGGCCGCCGAACACAAACAAACGCACTTTTACCAACGAATTAGAAAATATTATTGGAGCGTTACCAACGAGCACTGACTTTATACTGGTAGGCGACTGTAACATTAATTTATTGGAGAACGAACTGAACTTATCAGCAAACAGATATCTAAATTCACTAGCAAACTTAGGACTTCAATGCGGCATCCAAGATATAACACGCGAAGCGGTTGTCGGGCAGCGGCGAGTGGCGTCATGCATCGATCACGTCTTCATGCGGAATGCAAGTGGCGGGGCGCGCGATGTCCAAGCGTATACACTCGCGACCCGCATAGCCGACCATTACGTAATAGGTATATCAGTTGCAATAGATAAACAAATACTTAGACTGCCCCATTCTTATTGAGAAAATAAATATAAATGCTCCCTCAAGTCTCTCCGTGCCAATAAATACGCTCCTTTTTCTATTAAATCTTCTTAAACCAACTTGGGTCAGAACGCTACTATAAATAGACTACAAAGCCAGTATAACAAGCTGACGAAAAATCATGAAATTGATGTAGACATCTTCTCAAACAGTCTGCCAAAATTTAAAAGAAAAGTTATTACGTCATTTGGACCTTCTTAGATCAACACTGTCTTTAACTAATTTCGATGATGTTCTGTATGTTTTGTGTATTATTATAGATATTGCATTGTAATCTTAGATGCAACTGTCCCTTACCATGCCGTGGCAACTTGTAAGTAAGACAACACTCAGAAAATAATTGTAAAACATGTTTGTAAATTATGTATTAGTGTATGTTTTGTAAGTTGTCCTATATAAATAAATAAATAAATAAATGCTGAGAGTGTTAGTAAGACTAGATACGATAATAAGGCAATAAGAGAGAAGCTTAATAGTACCGATTGGTCATTGTTGTTGCAAATACAAGATCCTAACGAATTATATACAAAAATGTGTGCCATTTTTGGCGATATCTATAACACTTCTAAAAAAGAAAAATCAAATTACTGTAAACGCGAAACACAATCGTGGGTTACTAACGAGCTACGCTTTCTCATAGTTGAAAAAGATAGGTTATTCAAGCAGTGGAAAAACAGAAACAAGACACAGAAGCTTATAAATATGGCCAAAAATAAAAGCAGATGTGAAACAATTACTGGATGTATGGGAGACTTGAGAAAAATTTGGTGTAATGTAAATAATTGGCTTGGGAGGACTAAAACAGGGGTAGATTGGGTAATAGAAAAACACATGTTAAAACATGAAAATTTGGAAACTATTTGTAATAAATTTTGTGAAACTTTTACGTCAGAAATAGATAGTATAAAACATAAATGTCAACAAAAATTTTTAGATAGAAAAAGCTATGTTGAGGATTCCAATGTTAGTATCAGATTTCAAAAAATACAACCAAAAGATGTGAAAGTGGTTATAGAAAAACTGGACTGCAACAAGTCGCCGGGATCAGATGGGATCAGAATGCGAGATTTAAAACAAATTAAGGACCAAATTAGTCCATTAATAGCTTATTTTATTAACAGTTGTGTTGAAAAGTCAGAGTATCCGGAGGAGCTAAAGAAATCGATTGTCCGCCCAAGATATAAAGCGGGATCTCATCAAGACTATAGTAATTATAGACCTATTGCAATTCTTAATACAATTAACAAAATTGACGAAAAAATTATAGTTAAACAGATTACTACTTTCTTAGAGAACAACAATATATTAATCGATGTTCAACACGGTTTTAGATTGAATAGAAGTACTAAAAATTTACAGATGAAGTCAATAGGAGTCTAAAGGAAAGGAAAATAGTTATGGTTATATACATAGATTTTAAAAAAGCATTCGATACTCTGGATAATGACGGCTTATTGCAAGCCATGTACGAATGTGGCATAAGAGGTCCAATGAACGCGTGGTTCAGAAAGTACCTCGAAAACAGATCGCTCAAAGTTTGTGTCAGTGGCACAGAAAGTGTGCAAGGTGCGATAAAATTCGGTGTTCCTACTGGATCTGTTTATGGCCCGTTAGGATACATAATACACGTCAATAGCATGTCTAATGTACTTAAAAAATCCAAGGCATTCATGTATGCCGATGACACATGTTTGGTCTATAGCCATGAAAACATCAATGTCATTCAAGAAGCCATGCAAAATGATTTTAATAGTTTGGTACAATGGGCCCATGATAATGGCATCATAATAAATATGAAAAAAACCAAGTGCATGATCATACATTCCCCTTATCATAAATGTAAAGAATTTTCAATTACTGTAAAGGGTCATACGTACGAATGTATGCATAACTATATGCTACACTGTCGATGCTTAACTTTGGAGCGACTCAAATCCTATAAATACCTAGGGCTAGTGGTGGATGACACATTGACATGGGACCTACACGTAACCAACGTTTGTAATAAACTTCGTTCCATCTTAGGTAAATTAAAAAACTTACAATATGTTATCAGTAGAAAATTAATGTATACGTTGTACTATGCCTTGGCTGATGCAAGCATCTAGTACGGTTTGGGTGCATATGGACTCACATTTGATACACATTTGAATAGAATATACAATTTGCAGATAATGTTGCTAAAATTACTTATTGATAGAAAAACAAAACAAGGCGTAAAAAACGATTACTGTAAACTATTTAAAATTTGTAAGTTACTTCCGGTCCACCTTAAACTCAAGTTAAACATTTTAGTTACACAATATAACAACCAAGAGCACAAAATACAACGTGAACATATGTACCCAACCCGTCTAGCCAAAAATAGGAAACTTGTCGTTCCGAAGATCACGAACTACTTCGGTAAACGAACAAGAAGCTATATGGTACCGTTTCTACTCAATGAATTGCCTTCAGATTTTGTAAAACAGGTACAGACAAAATTTCAATTTAAAAATAAACTCCACAAACATTATCTCTCGTTATGTCCATAACAAATAGCTAATACCCGCATTACCCGTTTCATTACTTTTGAGACATAGTCTACTAGTGTACGAGTACTTGACACAATAATTGGAAATGTTAACAAATTTTGTATTAAAATACCTACATTTATATTATTATGTATCCGTAAACGAGAACTACTGCCAACAAACTGTTTTTACAGTTTGGCAGACTTTAAGCATGAAAAAATATGTATTATAAATGTTTAATAAAGTGAAAAAAAAAAAAAGTAGGATTTTTTTTTTGGTAACACATAGGCCTTAATACCTAATCTTAATTCAGGATCAGCTCGTGTTTTTATGTTTAACAGCACCATGTGCTTAGTAAAAGCGGATTTCTTCTCACCTAAGCATGATACTAGTCCACGTACAGGTATATTTTTTAAACAGAGCAGTTGCACCGTAGACTGTTATGAAACATGCTCTGCAGATTCTCTGTTCCTAGACTCGGCTTTTACTAGCGCTGTGGCTAACAAAACCTGTCCCGGTTTGGGAATATTGCTGGTCGATAAGCACGACACTTTCGATGTACCAGTGGGATCGAAAGTTGAGGTAGCTACAGTATTTTCAGGCTCTTCACTAGTGTGCAGCAAGGAGTGATGGTGCTTATGACACATTCTACAATTTGTATGCTTTTTACAGTTATACACAGTATGATTACTACCAAGACAATTGAAGCATATCTTATTTTTGGCTACAAAATCACGTCTGTACTGAGTGTCTTGTTTTGCAAACTGTTTACAAAATCATAATTTATGTGACTCCGAACAATACTCTCAACGATCTGTGTAAGATGTATTTGTTGTCAACAATAATTTTGTACGTGAGGTTTGGTAAGCTTTAGTACCTTGATACTGAATCCCTTTAGATGGTATGCACTCTAAGGCGCGGAAACGATTTTCAATAAAGGTCTTAAATTGATTGCTCCAAAGTAGGCAAATCGTTACTCAACTGATGCCTGCGGTGACGGTTCTATTTTAACAAATCTCTGGGTGGAGGGTTTTCACGGTTTGTTTCGGTGACCTTTCTAATGGTCTCCCACATTTTTTTAGGATTATTTTTTGCTTTTAGGAAAATTCATTTGTTATTTTTTCCATAACACTGATATCACCATAAACATATATCATAATAAAATAATTAACCAACTCCTAACAAAGTTCCTACAATATTGAAAGATAATCATGATTGACCTATTGATGGACATATTGGTTCATCACGGTTATATAATAAATTAAAAGAATCTTACTACTGGAAAGGTATGTAAAATTATTTGGGATCCTATGTTATGCGTTTTTCACTTTGCCAACAAAATAAAGCTCTTTGCGCCTGTAATAAAACTACAATGGAAATAACTTCTACTTCTCTCGAACCTCTCTAAAGAGTATCTACTGATATTATTGGTCCTTTACCCGAATCCGGTTCTGAAAGATATAAATATATAGTGACTTTTTAGGACAATTTAACAAAATATTCCATGGCTTATCCTATTACTAGCTCAACAGCTAAACAAACGGCTGATTGTTTAATTAAATTTATTTCTCACTTCGGCATTCCTAAAACTCTGTTATCTGATCAAGGCGTTCATTTCATTGCAGAAGTATATAAACAAATCACATCTCTATTTAAAATTAAACATCTCTTTTCTACTGCATATTATCCTCAAACAAATAGGGCTCTTGAACGAAGTCATGCCACTTTAAAAGAATATTTAAAGTCCTATGTCAAAATAATCAAGACGATTGGCACAAATATCTTCCAACAGCTATTATTTCTTACAATTCTTCTGTACATTCTTCTACCAATTTCACACCTCATGAATTGTTATTTGGTTGTAAACCTCATCTACTTAGTTCTATCTACGATATTGACCCAAAAGCTACCTATCCTGATTATGTTAAAATGCTAAAACAAAAGCTAATCAATACCAGAAATATAGCCAGAGAAAATACCCTCCGCAGTAAAGAAACTTCATAAAATACTATGACACAACACTAGAGACATTTCTTATAAGGTTGGAGATATGGTGTATGTGAAGCATCATCATAGACTGCGTAAAGCTCTTTCTAGTATCTGAAAAGGTCCATATAAAATAATTAAAGTGCATAGCAATTGTTAAGGTCTCGGTGTTAGACGATAAATAATAAAGATAAATAAAATAATAAAGACAGACATGGCCAACCTTACTGACCTAATGGACATAATGTTTGAAAAACTACAACATTCAATGTTGACAATGATGGAAAAAATTATGGACAAAATGATGGACCGCATGGTCCAGCTAGTCAGCAGCCTTATTAAAAAATGACCCAAAACCTCCAAGTAGTTACTTGGAACGCCAACGGCTTGACGGAACGACGTCAAGAATTAGAAACGTTCCTCAGAACAGAGATGATTGATATAGCACTAATCTCTGAAACAAGATTCACACCGAAGACACACATAAACTGTAATAATTATACAATATACACAACCAATCACCCAACTGGGAACAGCCATGGAGGAACAGCAGTAATTATTAAAAGCAACATAAAACACTACCCCGTAGCGGAATACCGAACAGAAAAAATACAAGCAACATCTATTAAACTTGTAGACAGCAAACTAGAAACTGTATTCTCCGCTGCGTATTGTCCTCCAAAACATACTGTATCTGCCAACGACTTCGCAAAATATTTTTTTACACTGGGTAACAGATTCATATGTGCTGGCGACTCGAATTCTAAACATTTAAAATGGGGATCTAGGCTGACCAATACTAGAGTTAGACAACTTTGTAAAGCCACAGAAGATATGAAGCTAGAATGTCATTCCGGCAGTGAACCTACCTATTGGCCTACCGACAGACAAAGAATCCCAGACTTATTGGATTTTTTCATTGTTAAAAACATAGATAGTAACTTCTTAAACATAGAACCACGAACAGATCTCACATCTGACCACACACCAGTTATACTGAATATCTTTACAACAGTCAATCTGGTAGCACCACCCCCAAGAATATACAACTTGAACACTACAGACTGGACAATCTATAAAGATATAATCACGACAGAGACAGAACTAAAGACCAAAATTAACACAATAGAGGAACTTGAGAGACAACTGGAACAACTTAATATGACTATCCACATTGCTGCCAATTCTGCAACACCAAAAAGGACAGCCAAAGGACAAGGGATATTAAAGAGAAAATAAAAGAGCGCCGGCGTTTGAGAAAAGTCTGGCATACTACAGGATATCCAAGTAATAAAGCTGCTTTCAATAGACTCTCAAATGAACTCAAAGCCCTTATTAGCACCCTGGAAAATGAAAATATCCAACACTATCTCTCAAATCTAGATCCAACGAGAGACACAAACTACTCGCTGTGGAAGGCTACTAAGAACCTAAAGCGCCCAAAAATCCACATATCACCTATCAATGATGAAAAAGGAGGATGGGCTAGAACAGATAAAGAAAACAATCCCGAACATACTATGGAAATCAAGGAATACCTGGAATCAGCGAATCAAATGTGTCTCCCATTAAAAAGTAGCAGCCCAAAAGAAATTGTGAAAGAAATAAGGAACCTCAAGAATGGTAAAGCACCCGGCTATGACCTTATTGATGCCACATTACTTAAAAATCTGCCCCATAAAGGTGTAATGAAATTAAATAACATCTTTAATGCCAGCTTAAGACTTGAACACTTCCCCGGACAATGGAAAATTGCACATGTAGTCATGGTACCGAAACCTGGGAAACCGCCACACGAAGCCACTTCATACAGACCTATCAGCCTGCTACCAGTTATTGGCAAACTGTTTGAGAGGATATTGCTTAACAGAATGAGAGAACATCTAAGTACAGTATTACCGAACCACCAATTTGGATTTCGGCAAAAACACGGGACAATTGAACAGGTACACCGTGTAGTTGACACCATTGGCAGATGCTTTGAAAACAAATTATATCGCTCTGCAGTCTTTTTGGATATAAGCCAAGCGTTTGATAAGGTATGGCATGACGGCCGCCTGTTCAAGCTAAAGAAGCATCTACCGCATTGTTTATTCCGAATACTTAAATCCTACTTAGATAAAAGATGCTACCAAGTAAAGTACAGAGATGATCTCTCAGATGTACACGAAATAAGATCAGGTGTCCCTCAGGGCAGTATCTTGGGCCCTGTACTATACATCATTTTTACAGCAGATATCCCAACAACTGACTACACCACGACTGCGACATACGCTGATGATGCGGCGCTACTGTCGACTCATAGCAACCCAGAAACGGCATCATCACAGTTGCAAAACCACCTGACAGAAGTTGAGATGTGGCTGAAGCGTTGGAGAATAAAAGCCAATGAGAGCAAATCGGTACATGTAACATTTATACTTAGGAGAGAAACATGTCCACCTGTAACGCTAAATTGCAAAGTTATCCCTCAAGATAATAACGCAAAATACTTGGGCATGCACCTAGGCAGGAAACTTACATGGCAAAAACATATTTGGACAAAGCGCAAACATCTAGATGGAAAGCTGCGGTCACTGAACTGGTTATTAGGACGCTAATCACAACTAAATCTTAACAGCAAGATGCTAGTGTACAAAACTATCATAAAACCAATCTGGACTTACGGAATACAACTGTGGGGAACGGCCAGCAACAGTAATATAGATATCCTGGAGAGATTCCAGACCAAAGCTCTGAGAACAATGTTTGGCATCCCTCATTGTATAAGTAGTAGATATATATATCTTGACCTCGGCCTAAAAACAGTTCGGCAGGAAATAGCTCAAATCAGCCTGAAATATCAGGAGAAACTGGCCGTCCATGTAAACCAACTGGCACACGCACTGAGTGGAGAAGGCGCTCTTCAGCATACCCGACTAAAAAGAAGTGACATACCGAGACTACACAAAACATTCAACACTTGACATCAAGAGAGTCGTGTGAAAAATTTTTTCATACAATTATGGCTCTTGAAGAAAACATAAACTGAGAAATCAAACAAAGAAGTGGCTTATTGTTGGAAAACAGATTGCCATGAAGCAGAAAAAAAAAAAAAAAGGTCTCGGTGTTAGACGATAAATAAAAGTGGACTGTATGTTGCGCTGGTTTTTAATGATCACAAGGGGTACGTTGAAGGAGCAGTGATCCCGTTCGAGTATATAAAGCGAGTGGGAGTACATAATAGATTGGTGGGAGCCGTTGCGTCCGCGGCCTCGCCTCTCGCTGCCTCCCCGTCACCCGCGCCGCACGCCGTTTGCTAGCGGTTCAGCCGCTTGTAAGCACCGGCAAACCGTGATGTCGAGGATCGAGGTTTGATTCTCGACATATTCCCCCCAGGATGAGGAATCAAGAGTCTGAGCTGGAAGAGGGCAAATATTGTTAAAGGCTCTTCGTATGATGCCTCTCTTCGTCTTAATCTCGGCGACACGACTGATCCCATCGATACCAGGATAAACCTTGATGATCCTTCCTAGAGGCCACACTAATGGTGGAAGGGTGAAATCCTTAATGAGGACTAAGTCGTTGGGTTTAAGCTCGTTGCGTGAAGACGTAAGCCACTTCGTCCGCTGTTGAAGAGTGGAGATGTATTCCTTTCTGAAACGGACCCAAAAATGTTGTCGGATGTACTCAATCCTTTTGTAGCGGTCAATGATGGTAACATCTTTCTCCAAAACTTGTGGATGTTGATAAGTAGTGAGTGGTCGTCCTATTAAAAAGTGAGCGGGAGTAAGAGCAGTAAAGTCGAGGGGGTCTGTGGAAAGATGAGTGAGGGGACGAGAATTTAAAATAGCCTTGATTTGAGCCAAACAGGTAGCCATCTGCTCGTAGGTAAAATTAACAGCTTGTAATTGACGCCTAAGATGATACTTTGTTGAGCGGACAGCTGCCTCAGCCATTCCATTAAAATGTGGGCTATAAGGAGGAGTGAATTTAAAATCAATGCCTTCCTGGGCCATGTCATGTTGAATATTAGATTCAAGAAGAAACCTTTGTAGATCATTGGATGCGCCAACAAAGTTCGTTCCGTTATCAGAGGAGACACTTTGTGGCTTCCCCCTCGGTTCAAAGCGGCTATAAATGCTTCCTTCGTAAGTTCTGTAACAAGCTCCAAATGTATAGCTTTAACAGAAAAGCATACAAAAATACACAAATAGGACTTCAAGAGCCTGCAGCCTCTACCTTTGCGGTCAGCTATCAGTACCGGTTCAGCATAGTCTACGCCACAATGCAGGAAAGGAAACTCTAAATTTGTTCTGTTAAGAGGAAGTTGGCCCATTAAGGGTTGCACTGTTTGAGCCTTAACCCTAAAACATTTCAAACAGTTATGGACTGTCACTTTAGACAAATTTCTGCCGTTCAGCGGCCAATATATTTGACGAATATTTGATAATAAAGATTGTGGGCCTGAATGTAATAATTTAATATGGTAAGTTTGAAATATCAATTTTGTAAAATGATGTTTGCTACAAATCAAAATTGGATGTTTAACGTTATAACAGTAAGGTGAATTATCTAATCTACCACCTACACGAATGATCTGGTTTTCATTTACGAATGGTGACAAAGACAGTAATCGATTTTTTCTAGAAAGAGTCTTTCCTGCTCTTAGGATAAGAGACTCAATAGGAAACATCTCAGACTGAGCATATAGAACAATAATATTCAATGATTGTTGTAATTCTATATTGTTAAGACTATTGGTAAGCTTTTTTGATTCCTTTTTATTTTTTAACATTACATTTTAACCACGTTATCGACCACGAAATCTATGCAAATAAGAAAGAAGATGAAGAAGAGTTTTTTTTTCAAGTGTTTCGGTTTTAAAGAGGACACAAAAAGGCATCCGGCTCGTGGCTAAGTGGTAACCGAATAGTGCAATACATCGCAAGATTAAGCAATCATAGCCAGGTCAGTCTATGGATGGGTGACCGTTCTTTACACATTGTTCAATTCAAAATCATTTACAAATAATACGAAAATGTTTTGTCTTTGCTTCGGTAGCGTTGACTTCTAATTTCTTCATATTTCATTGAAAAGCATTTATTTAAGAATAAATTAAACATTTAAAATACGTGACTATTGTAGTTGTAAGTCATTATTTTAGATTCGGTTTTTACATACTACCTTTATGCTGATGACTTGCAGCTTTATACCATGTTACCATAGAGCAAATAACAGAGGTCTTCTCTATGATTAACTGCAATCTGGAGCGAATCAAAGACTGGTCTGGCAAGTTGGTTTGTCTATTAACCCTGCAAAATGCCAGTCTATTTTTGTCGGCAGTCAACGTTATAAAGGTGGCAAAATTTTCGGTTGAAGACCCGGAACTTTGATTTGCGCTTTTAGAAAGTCAATTCGATAGCCTTGATATTACCGAGGACCGTGTAAAATTTAGCTGCGTGACTACCAGGCTCGATATACAGCATGCGAAGACTGTAAAGGATATCATATTGAACCCGCCGGCTAAAAACCGATATGATAAGATTAAGACAGAGCTTCTCCGTCGTCTGTCGGCTTCACAGGAGATGAAGGTGAAGCAGTTGCTTACACAGGAGAAACATGGCGATCGTAAGCCATCTCAATTCCTACGATACATTCAGGATTTAGCAGGAGCGTCCGCTGCTAAGGACATTGTAAGGCAGATCTGTAGCAGTCAGCTACCCATCGGAGTTTAGACTGTACTAGCCTCTCAGCCCTCGCACTCCTTGGAACAGCTAGCTGACCTGGCAGACCGCATTCAGGAGTTAACTTCGTCACCTGAGGTGGCGTCGACATCCACGGCGGTCCCGGCAAGTAGCAACTCATCAAGCGAGATTGCCGAACTCCGGAAAATGGTGGAACATCTCGCAGTGAAAATTGATGAGCAGTCACGCCGATTTAACCGATCCGACCGATCCCGGCCTAAAGGTAGACGATCGCCTCCGCACCCGAGGTTCAGATCCAACTCCAGCTATCGGAAGTACCCTGTCTGCTTTTACCACTCCAGGTTCGGGTCAAAAGCCCACCGGTGCTTGAAACATTGCGACTTTAACAAGTCGGGAAAAGCCACGGGCAGTCGCTAATAGCGACTGACGATTGCCTAGCTGCTACCGGTCACCTCTTCGGTCCTGACAGCTGTACAAAGAAACTGTTCCTGGTGGATACTGGCAGTGACCTGTGCGTCTATCCTCGTTCTGCACTTCGTGAGCGACGGTCTAAAACAGGTTTCCAGTTGTGTGCGGCAAACGGTACATCTAAAGACATACGGCTACGTCGAACTTAATTTAAATTTAGGTCTTAGACGTTATTTTCTCTGGCGCTTTACAGTAGCTAATGTGACTAATCCAATAATCGGTGTAGATTTTTTGTGTCATTACAATTTAATAGTCGATTGTCGTAATCAACGTTTAATTGATAACACAACCACATTGTCTTCAAACGCTGTAATCGCTAAAACCAATATTTGTTCTGTCAAGGTTTTATCAGGCGACACACGGTATCACGAGCTTCTAGGTAAGTTTCCCGAAATTACTCGCCCTTCAGGCACACCTTGGTCTCCCAAGCATGACACAGTCCACCACATTCGCACAACACCTGGCCCTCCCGTTCACTGCACGCCTCGCAGACTCGCCCCCGATAAACTGAACATTGCCCGAAAAGAGTTCGAGCTCATGCTGGCTAACGGAACAGCTCGTCCTTCCGAGAGTTCTTGGGCTTCGCCACTGCACCTGGCCTCGAAACGGGACAACGGCTGGAGACCTGGTAAGGATTATAGGATGTTGAATGCACGTACTGTACCGGATCGTTACCCTATCAGGCACATTCAAGACTTTGCCCATAGTATGGCTGGTTGCAAAGTCTTCAGCACAATAGACCTGGTCAAGGCTTACAATCAGATCAAGGTCAGTGAGCCTGATATCCCGAAGACCGCAATCACCACTCTTTTCGGTTTATATGAGTTCCCTTACATGGCTTTTGGTCTTAGGAATGCTAGTCAAACCTTTCAAAGGTTTGTAGACGAAATGACGAGAGGCCTGGATTTCGTATATTGTTACTTGGATGATTATTGCGTATTTTCGGAATCACCAAGGGCTCATGAAGATCACTTGCAGCAGCTTTTCCAGCGTATGAAGGATTGCGGTGTCCTCATTAGCACCTCTAAATCTTCTAAAAAATCTCTAAATGTCTTCGGAGTTTCGGAAGTAACCTTTTTAGGGTACCGGATCTCCGAGGCTGGAACGAAACCCCTAATGTCAAAGGTACAAGCTGTGAGCGACTTCCCTGTCCAGCAGACGGTCAGGCAGTTAAGGCGTTTTCTGGGCATGCTTAACTTTTACCGTAGGTTCATACCCAATGCCGCTCAGATCCAGGCTCTGCTGAACTCCTTACTTACCGGATCAGTGAAGGCATCTCACCCGGTCGATATTTTTGGCAATGCCCTAATAGCTTTTAACCAGTGCAAAACGAGTCTCGTGAACGCCGCATTATTGGCTCACCCAGACTGTCACGCGAAACTCGCACTGGTAACAGACGCATCGGACCCGGCAATGGGTGCAGTTCTTCAACAGCTGAAAGCTGGCGAATGGCAATCACTCGCGTTCTTTTCGCGGAAATTTAGCCCTTCCCAACAAAAATACTCTCCCTATGACCGCGAACTTCTGGCCATATATGAGAGCATAAAGTACTTTCGGCACATGCTAGAGGCCCGGCACTTCATCGTGTTCACGGACCACAAACCACTTACTTTCGCTTTCTGTGAACGTAAAGCCAACTGCTCACCTCGCCAGTTCCGTCATTTGGACTATATTTCACAGTTCACGACAGACATCCGACACATTTCTGGCAAAGACAACGTGGTCGCCGATACATTGTCGCGGGTCGATGATCTGCAAACACCAATCGACTTGGATCAACTAGCAGCATCACAGGCTTCGGACGAGGAGTTGTTAAAATTTTTAGGTGAAGAATTCTCTCTACGTCTACAAAAAATCACGATCCCCGGCAGCATTTTAAAATTATACTGCGATACAAGCACTCACACGCCAAGACCTTTTGTGACCAAATCATTTAGGAAACAACTTTTCGACAGCCTCCACAGTTTAAGCCATCCAGGCGCTAAAGCTACCACAAAGCTGATAGCTGAGCGCTTCGTTTGCCCGACATCGTCGGCCCCTTACCAATATCTCAAGGGTAACGGTACTGCCTCACCGTCGTGGACCGTTTTACCCGTTGGCCGGAAGTCACACCAATGACCGACATAACAGCTGAAACAGCTTTAATATCGTGGATATCCAGGTTTGGATGTCCTACCGATAAAGTAACTGACCGTGGTCGGCAGTTCGAATCCACACTTTTTCAGTTCCTTGGAAAAGTGATCGGATTTAAACATCGCCGCACAATCGCGTACAGGCCAGCTTGCAACGGGCTCGTGGAACGGCTTCACAGGCAACTTAAGGCAGCCATAATGTGCCACGCTGACCACAATTGGGTGGACACCTTGCCCTTAGTGCTATTGGGCATAAGAGCAGCATTCAAAGAGGATCTGAACTCTTCTTCAGCAGAACTCGTGTATGGAGAACCGTTACACCTGCCTGGAGAGTTTTTCTTGACGCCTACTCCTTGTACAACTGATCTGTCAGACTTTACTGCTCGTCTAGGACACCTAACCGCTAAAATCCGTCCATCACCAGCAGCTCGCCACTGTAAAAATAATTTTTTATTTACAAGAATTTGCATCGTCGAGTCACATTTTTCTAAGGGATGACTCCGTAAGAGGTTCTTTACAGCCTCAGTATACCGGTCCTTATCAAGTGCTTGACAGGGGGGACAAGACTTTTAAGATAATGGTCAAAGGCAAGAGCGTCACGGTTTCAATAGACCGAATTAAGCCGGCTTACATGCTTATCGCTCCCGCTATGCTACCCTGTGTCGCTCGCTATCTTGACGCTCTGTGGCATCTACCGCGCACTGTATTAATTGTTATAATTTTTTCTTACACTTTTTTTCCGAGCTTTGAATAGTTTTTAGTGTTTCTTCCATCTTCTTATTACATTGCTTGACTTTACCCTTCTGTTCTTTGTGCTTGTTTTACTTAACTGTGTGATTCGTGAAATAAAAACATTTGTGACCTGTACTGGACCTTTTCTTGGACTTGTGGTATGTGAACATTTTTACTCCTACCTAACACACTACAAGTTATTTATCCAATATATTTGTATTGCGTACGGAGTTGGCTTATCCGAAGTAGATTGTAACTATAGTATTGATGTCTCTTCGTCCGCCATCGGACCATTAGATGGCGTGTTTTTTTTTGGTATGTCGTAGTAATAATTTATCCTGTTAAATTTTATTGGTGTTAAATGTGTCCTGATATGGTAGGAAGCGGGTACCATTGAATTTGAGTCGAGTTAACCTCAATGATAAATTGAATTCGATTGAACTCCCATTCATGACTAAATAAAGAAGGGATTCTTTCTAGAAGTTTCACAAACCGAGCATATATAAGTCCGGCTTCCAGCCGCAAGGGACACTCTGGTGATTCTAGTCTTCCGATCTGAAGTAGCATTTTTATTGTCTGTTAATCCATTTTTAGTAAATTCTGTGTCCTAAGTACCCACTTCAGTGGTAAGTTAATCTTATTTTTCGTGTAGTCATTTGTGTCTGCAATCTGAAAGATTATATGAGTGTTGAGTGAGTGTCAAGACATACTTCTCAGACGGCGTGCTCTTTTGTTTGTGGCCTTCTTGTGCGTAATCGAGCTCCTCGGTACCATCTGATACACTGGCAGTCACGCGGCTCACAAGCAAGCGGTCAGCCTCATACCAGGGTCACGTAATCTTGGGGTGCTATGCTAGAAAACCTCCCCGTGGTGCACCCTGGAAACGCTGGCGATGGCACTGTTTCCTCCTTGTTCTCTTGGAGGGGAGGATTATCGCCAGCGGCTAATATTCTAGCAGAAGAGGAAGCCGTTTATCGGCTCTCGGGCAAGGCCTGGTCCAGCAGGGTGGGCGTGTCTGCCGGTTGCCCTGCTGGCTCTTCGCTTTTCGGAGTGTGATGTAGTAGATGTAAGATAGATATAAGAGAAACTATAAAACAATGTATTGATTCGAATTATAGTCAGTCTTGCATTCACATTCAACTGAGTATTATTTACATAGACTCCCAACGTCACATGGCGACCCTGCCATAAAAGGCGCGTGCGCGCGTCCTGTGTGGTCCGTTAAGATACAGAGTACTCGAATTTCTATTTGTCGCGATGGCAGAACATTTTGTGCGGTATCTAAGACCGGTATCTTACATCGTTTACGAAATTTCGGCAAATATACAAGGTTAAAATGGGTGGTAGCCAGTCTAAAGACGAGGTCATCCTTGCGCAGAACGCTGCTGGAGCGGCCACAAACAATATTGGGTACCATCTAAGCATCACAAATATTTTGCTAATTTTGATGACAACGTTGCTGTGCTGTGCTGCACTTTTTGGCATTTACAAGATCTATCGCAAATGCCATTTAGACTGGATGAGGCAAGAAATAGACCATAGGTCGTTGCAAAGACAGCTGTCCTTATTCCGGCGAGAGGCTCGCAGGGGTTTTAAAGAAGAAACCGCATAATGTTGGGCATTGTAAGGCAGTACGAAATACGTCTATTAATACAAATGTGCGGTAAGAAAAAGTGTCAAAGTGCATAAAAATAAAAAAGTAATAATAATTAAAAGAAAAAAAGAAAAGTGCGGTGCAAAGTGGAAGTGCCTTAAAAAAAAATTGTGTTAGTGTTAGTAATGTGCGGAAAGTGACAATAGTTATCTAAATCGGGTAAAATCAGACACAGGACACGTTTTAATCTTAATTTACTTTTTTTTTTAGAGCATAATATATGCTACCTAAGTACTAAAGTAAAAAAAATGTGTAATCTTTTTATAATTTAATACTAATTTACTACCTAAAAAATCCGCTTCCGCCATGCAAACAAAGTTACAATCTTTTAGACAAAACGATTTGTCTATCAACGATTATGGCCAAAAAATTACCGAATTATTCGTTGATCTTACAATTACGCAAGCTAATGGAAACGACAATAACTATAGTGTTCTGAAGTCTGTAAACGAGCAGCAAGCTATAAAGCGCTTTGCGGATGGCTTACGTAATCGAAGGATTAGCACTATCATTGCAGCTCGCAATTTTGAGTCCTTGAAGGACGCCATACAGGCCGCCATAGACGAGGAGGTGGCTACACCTTCCACGTCAAACGGTATTTTGTCAATGAGTCATAATAATAATTTTAATTACAGACAAGGTCGTGGGCGTTTTAACTTCAACCAGAACTATCGCGGTAGAAGTACGCCAAATCAAAGAGGTAACTCGAGTTATTACTCGCATGGTGCACATGCAGCTGGTTCTGCTCGTGAATGGAGTCAAGGACATCGTGGACCCCGAGGTGATTCGAGGTCGAGGCCTTCATTTAGAGGTTAATATTATCGTAATAGCAATTTTGGCAATCAAAGGATGCATTCCCAACATTTGAATGTTTTGACAAAAAGTCAACCCCAATCCCAAACAGTAGATAACGTGGTAAACGAAAATAAGTTTTTTTCGTACCTAAAGATTTTCTTTTTACTTGTGATCATAATTCACTTTCAATTAAATTCAACATTAGCGATGCATGTACTCTGGATTGGTTACTTGATTCGGGCGCATCAATTTCAGCCATAGAACATAAACATATTCATGCACACAACATTCCTTTCCATATAGAGAAGACTGTTATTAGAGGTATTGGCGGTAATATAGAAGCTATTGGACACGTTTGTTTAGATTTACAAGCGAAAGGCAATACATTTAGTCACAAGTTCTATGTATTCCATACCTTACCTTGTAAGGCAAGTGGTATTATTGGTAGTGACTTTTTAAATAACTACTCTGCTATATTGAATGACGAGACGAGTTCGTTATCATTATTAAACATAAATAATAAAAGAATATATCTTTCGACTTTGCGACATAATTATGATGATTGTTTATTCATTCCGTCGAGATCAGAATCTATTCATTTTATCAATACTAAATTTAAAGGAGACGGTGTAGTTTATTCAAAAGAGTTGCGTGATGGAGTTTTTTTAGCGAATTCAATAGTGACGCCGCGTGATTGGAAAATCCCTGTTAAGATATTAAATAGTACGGAAAAAGACTTAACTTTCAAAGATATTGTACCGATTATACATAGCGTGGAAAATTTCAATATATGTGCGTTTGAAAAATGTGAAAGAAATTCTGAAAGAGTGAAAAGATTTTTTTCCATGCTACATTTAAATCATCTGAATGACGAAGAAAGAGTGTCGATTGAAAGTCTGTGTGCAAAATTTCCGTATATATTTTACCTACCCGGGGATAAATTATCTGTAACGAATATACAGTCTGTTTCATATATTAACGCAAAGCTTTTAACATCATATTCTGCACTTTATTTCTAGACGATTCGCAAAATATGAACAAAAAATATTTAGTGGTTTAGAAACAGGATTTTTTTTTTGTTTTCGTAAATTGCAACATCATGTGTACATGCAGTCATAATACATTGACCTCAGGCGGCGATCAGCTGTAGGTATACGCGGCGCGGTAATCACACGTTGCCGCTTTTACTACACTCGAATCGAATAAAATATGTTGATTATTACGTCATCACGATGAAGGACACGCGTTTTTAATTAGTTCATCCAGTAAGGACAGTCAGTCGGCCCTTGGTCATCGGCGAGTGTTATGCTATTCCGTATCCTTGTAGATGCGCTCACGACAAATAACCGTAATAATAATATTGTTGTTGTTTATGCGATACATATTTGTTTAGAAAAGTTTTCTTGTGGTAATAATTGTTTAGTCTTATTGCTTTCGTCATAATACACGGCAATGGTTTGAACAATTAATATTATCGTGTGCGCAAGACTTCGTAATGTAACGAGTCCTGCTAATTTTATTTTGCAAAGTGAGAATATTGGGTTCTGTGTGTAGTGTAGTGTGAAACTGAGTGAATTTTCAGTCTTTTAATTTTATTGGGTTATCGGTATCAACATCCATAATGCCGTGAGTGACCTTCACAGCCGCGGAATATCCTGCCATGATGTTAATTTATGGTAAACTCTATCAAAACGCATCTTTTGCTTTACGGACACGTATGGAGTCAATCGTGTATGTCCTACAGACTGCGGAATTTTTGTAAGGCCGGTACAAAGATTACGAGACAACCAAGGTACCTACTTTTTCAAGGAGTGACACATACTGCTGGGTCCGCAGCTAGTCGAGCATTCCCAAAATAAACACGTGAATAAAATCGTATTCTTTATAAATAGATTTTAAAAAGCAAGTGAAGTGATTGGTAGGTAGGTAATAAGAATGTAAAGTTCGCCGGCTCGTCGCGGCGGCGGCGGCCGCGGCGGCGTCGTTTTGATGTCGCCGACATTGCGACGCTGCCGTGTAGGTACAGTTCACCGACTCATGTTATCAATGGTGTTCTAATTCGGAAATTATTTTATTGTATTTAGTTTGTTCTAAATTTGCATTTCTTTATTTTCGTACTAATTTTTTTATTTTTTATTTTAACCGACCTATATTGAACCGTGTTATCTGTTATTTCATTTTTTGGGATATCTATTATCCCAGTCTGTATACGAGCAACAAATTCATTTAAAACCAAATACGGATCCTGTTTATGTTAAACCGTATAGGTTACCTTATTCTCAACAAGGGGAAGTCAAGAAACAAGTAGAAAAAATGTTAAATGAGGGAATAGTTGAGCCTGCTAGAAGTGAATGGTCAAGTCCCGTAAGTCCCTAAGAAAACAGATGTTAGCGGCGAAAAAAACTGGCGTTTAGTAATCGATTATAGAAAACTAAATAACGTAATAGAAAATGACAAGTTTACATTGCCTAACATTAGTGAAATTATTTATTCCTTGTCTGGTTCTGTTTATTTTAGTCAGTTAGACTTGAGTTCAGCCTATTATCAAGTAGGTTTACATCCAGACAGTCGAAAACTAACCGCCTTTTGTTCGGGTCACTTTCAGATGACCAGAATGCCTATGGGACTAAAAACAAGCCCAAGTGCATTTTCCAGGATGTAGCAATATCAGGCCTAACTCACGAAAAATGCCTGATTTATTTAGATAATTTGGTTACTTTTGGAAAATCTATATCAGATCATAATAAAAACCTTTTAGATATATTTATCAGATTGAGAGAGTGTAATCTTAAACTTAACCCTAACAAATGTGACTTCTTGAGAAAAGAAATGTTGTATTTAGGCCACGTTGTTTCAGGAAATGGTGTCTCACCAGATCCCGAAAAAATTGAAGTATTAGTAAATAACCCAAGGCCAATAAACACAGACGATGTTAAACGTTTTGTCGCCTTCGCAAATTACTATAGAAAATTTATACAAAATTTTGCTAAAATAGTCTACCCTTTAAATAAATTATTAAAGAAAAATGTGTCTTTTAAGTGGGACGATAATTGTGAAAACTCGTTTCAGATACTCAAAAATAGTCTTACTAAGCCTCCTGTTCTTCAGTATCCTAATTTTTCAGAAACAAATACCTTTTTGGTACAGACAGATGCATCAGGTTATGCATTAGGGGCGGTATTGTCAAATGAAAATGGACAACCGATTGCTTTTGCTAGTAGGAGTCTTAACAAGGCGGAAAAACGGTATCCAACTATAGAAAAGGAACTTTTGGCCATTGTTTGGGCTGTTAAACATTTCCGACCGTATTTGTATGGACGTAGGTTTAAAATATTGACAGATCATAAACCTCTTGTTTACCTATTCAACATGAAAGATCCGTCTAGCCGACTCATGAAGTTTCGTTTAATACTAGAAGAATATGAGTACAGTGTATCGTATGTAAAAGGTGACAATAATGTCACCGACACATTATCAAATATAATAACATCTGAAGAGTTGAAAGAGATGAAAGAAAGAGTTTTATGTGTCATGACTAGACTTCAAGAAAGACGATTAGAAACGAATCCTTCGGTGGACATGCGTATCTCTGACAATTGGCCTAATCAACCAAAAGTCGTGGAAACGTATGTCAAACCGAGAGAATCCGTTGAAATTATATTTGTAAGTAGAAATGAACTAGATAAGTTAAGAATTACGGAAAAAATAGAGAAGGAAAGTAAAATATTCTTATATATTCCTAGAAAAAAAGAAATATTATTTAACCCAGCTTCTCAATCGCAACTGACGCCAGGCGCTTTTGTGAGAGAGCTTGGAGAGTTTTGTAAACTTTTGAATATCGAAGAAATATATTTTATGAAAAATAATAATAATGATATATTTGTAAAGAAATTGACAAATGAAATAAATAATAATAATAGGTGGTCCGGACCCCGTTTAATATTTTTAAAAAATGTCAAAAGAATTGACAATGATAGAAAGGTAGTACTCAATGATTTCCACCCTTTGAATTGACCCATGCGAATTGACTAAGTATGTAGAAGTATATCCTATGATTACCAAAACTTCATCAGAAATTGCCAGAGTTTTTGTGAATAATTTCATTTTAGGTACGGCATCCCGATGGAAATAGCGACTGACAGAGGTGCTGAGTTCACATCCGAATTGTTTAAAGCGGTTTGTCAAATTTTACGTATTAAACATCTTCAATCAACAGCGTATCACCACCAGACTATAGGTGCGTTGGAACATACTCACAAAAACTTAGGTATGTATCTTAGAATTCAAACGGTTAATCACCCAGATACATGGAGCAGGTGGTTACCTTTCTGGTGTTTTTCATATAACACCTCAGTTCATTCTCAAACTCGTTTTACACTGTTTGAATTGGTTTTCGGTAAGAGATGCATTTTACCTTCGAACTTAAATAATTTAACTGTAGATCCTATTTATAATTATGAACACTATCCCACAGAGTTAAAATACTGAATGCAAACTTCATTACGAGAAGCCCGTCAAAATTTAATACAAAGCAAACAGATTAGAAAAATAAAACATGACTCTAGCATTAATCCCGTTACATACAAACCAAACGATTTAATATCATTGAAAAATGAAACCGGCAATAAGCTTGATGCTATCTATTTAGGCCCTTATCTTGTTGTTCGTGACTTGACACCAAATTTGGAAATTATTAAAAATGGAAAATTAGATATTGTTCACAAGAACCGAACGAAACTGTTTATAAATAAAAAACAATGCCAATGTATAAATTTGTGTTTACTAATAAATTGCGTAATTATAATCATTTTATACACTCTTTAATCTTATATTATTACTTTTTTTTTTTTGTTAATTACTTTTTAGTTTTATTATATTGTTTATACAATTCATATAAAGGAACATGTATGTACTTAAGGTACACATATATTATGTTTACTTCATAAATTTATTGTAGTGAAATCTAAAAAAAAAAAAAAAGTTTTGTATTTGTAGTATTTTTTTTTTTGCCCTCAACCGGAGGTGTGATGTAGTAGATGTAAGATAGATATAAGAGAAACTATAAAACAATCTTGCATTCACATTCAACTGAGTATTATTTACATAGACTCCCAACGTCACAGGAGCATGGAGGAGGAAACCTCGGTAACAAACCAGAAGGTACGGCCCTATAGGGGCCAGTTTCTCCGCTGTTAGCGGTGGAGAAAGGAGGACGGGCTCGGCGTGCATTGACACTACCACCGAGCAGGCAGGGGGACGTAGTCTCCTTGTCACCGTCGGCATATTGTAATCCCGAGAAGAGCGCTCCTCGACCGACCCTCGTCCCAGATCAGAGCTGATCGGGGACGAGGGTCTTGGCTTAACCGCCCGGACCGCGAGGATGTAAACCTCTCTAAAAAAATCCCGTGAGTTGTCCCGTGGCGTCGGCCAAAGCGTTGGGCGACGCCGGAAGCATTCTCGTCGGCTTCGTGAATGCCAGAATCACGGTTCTGGCCGCGAGGCCGATGAGGTGCTTCAAGTGCCTAGCCGCGGGACACACTCGCACCAAGTGCGAGAGCTGTTTTGACTGCAGCGGATTATGCTTCCGCTGCGGTCAACCCGGGCACAAGGCGGCAGAGTGCTCTGCCCGGTGTGTGAGGCGGGTAAAAAGCCCGCCAATCATATGATGGGGCAGGGGGGCTGCAAGCCTCCCCGCGCTTCTCGGCGAACGCCGGGGTCTAGCCTGCCGACCCAGGCTACCCCCGACGTCAATATTGCGTCGACGCCGACGCCCATGGAGGAGGTTGTAGAGACGATCCAGTAATGGATCAAGTCTCCAACCTCCTGGTCCAGACGAATCTGAACCACTGTGCTGCGGCGCAGGATCTCTTCCTGCAAACCATGGCACAGTGGTCGACAGGTGTTGCCGTAGTCGCGGAGCCCTATTTTGTCCCTCCCCGTCCAAACTGGATGGGTGACCGGGACGGCTCCGTGGCGGTCGTCGGCTCCACGGCGGCTCATTCCCCGCCCTTGTCGCTAAGAGACAAGGGTACTGGATATGTTGCCGCCGATTGGGGGGGAATCACCATTTATGGTGTATATTTCTCCCCCAACCGGAGTTTGAACGACTTCGAGGTCTTCCTTAACAACTTGGAGGCCTCGATGCGGCGACTAGTGTCTGGGCACGTCCTCGTGCTGGGGGACTTCAAAGTCCATTGCGTTGGGTTCCCCTGCGACGGACGCCAGGGGCGAAGCCGTCGAGGAGTGGGCAGCGTCGGTGGGCCTCTGTTTGCTGAATAGAGGCTCCACCAACACGTGCGTGCGACAGCAGGGGGGGTCGATAGTGGACCTTTCGTTCGCTACCACTGCAGTCGCCGCACGAGTAAGGAACTGGTGTGTCCTGGAAGAGGTCGAGACGCTCTCGGATCATTTGTACATCCGATTCGAGCTCTCCCGGTCCCAGGACCCCAGTAGGGGTCACGCGGCGCGGCGCGCTTCCCGCTTCCCGCGGTGGGCTATCGCCAAGCTCGAAAGGGACCTACTAGAGGAGGCGGCCATTATTCACTCTTGGCTGTCTCCGCAGGCCCCGACCGAGGAGGTCGACATGGGGGCTGGTCGCTTCTGCGATGCGATTACGCAGATTTGCGATGCGGCCATGCCCCGCGTTCGTGGTTGTCCCAGAAGTTGGCGGACCTCCGTGCGGCCTGTGTACGTGCCCGGAGGTCCCTCACCCGTAGTCGGCGACGTCACCGCGGGGTCGGTGAGGAGGTGGACCGGCTTCATGAGGAGTACCGAGAAGCTCGGAAAACTCTGAGGCTGGCCATCTGCCGCGCCAAGGATGTGAGTAGAGAGGAGATGCTGGAGAGTCTCGAGCGTGACCCCTTGGGTCGCCCTTATCGTGCGGTGCGTCAAAAGCTCCGCACGTCGGGCCCCCCCCTTACGGAGACTCTCCAGCCCAGCTTCCTGCAGGAAGTGGTCGAGGGCCTATTCCCGCAGCGGGCGGAGCACACACCCCCGTCGATGGCTGCATCAGCCGGAGACGACGGGGGCAGCGAGGCTGATGTTCCGCCCGTCAGGGAATCGGAGTTGGGGGCGGCTGTTCTACGGATTCGATCCAAGAACACTGCCCCCGGGCCGGACGGGGTTCCAGCCCGAGTGATGGCCCGAGCCCTCGACTACATGTCGGACTACTTCAGGGGGGTGTTGGACGCTAGCCTGGCGTCCGGACGCTTCCCTGAGCGCTGGAAGTGCGGGAAGCTGGTCCTGCTGAATGAGCCGGAACGGCCTACCGATTCGGTCGCTGCCTATAGGCCTATCGTGTTGCTGGACGAGGCGGGTAACGTTTTTGAGAGGGTAAACTCTGCCCGCATCGTCCGTCACCTCTGCGAGGTTGGCCCCGATCTGTCGGACGCCCAATTCGGTTTCCGAGAGGGGCGTTTGACTTGCGCCTTGGCCGGAACACCCCCGTGGCCTTGGCCGAGCCATCATGGTCAGATGGTCGTTCCGGCTGGAGACTCCACGCGCTGGCTTCGCCGCCGTGGAGGCTCTCCAGCCGGTCATCGCCGAGTGGGCAGGGCGGCAGCACGGGACCCTTTACTTCCGGCTGAAGCAGGTGCTTTCCGGGCACGGTTGCTTCGGAAAGTACCTGTACTCGATCGCTAGGAGGGAATCGAGTCCCGCCTGCCACCACTGCGACTGCAGTGAGGATTCGGCCCAGCACACGCTGGCGGTTTGCCCCGCATGGGCGACGCAGCGCCGGGCCCTCACTGCAGTCATCGGAGCAGATCTCTCGCTACCGGCCGTAATTCGCTCCATGGCCGGTAGCGACAGTTGTTTTACCGCGGTCGCAACCTTCTGCGAGGTGGTAATCTCGCAGAAGGAGGCGGCGCAGAAGGCCCGGGAGGACGACCTCCACTCGGACCGGAGGTGCGCTCACCTGCGCCTCATGCCGCCCTGAGTGTGGCCGCGGGTGGACGGGATGGGTTCTCCCCTCCACCCGCATTACTTGGCCAGCCGCGAGGGGGCGGCGTCCGCGTGTGCCGGACGCCGCCTAAAGAGAGGTAAACATTTTGAGACGGAGCTCGCACCAGGAGCGGGCCGGCGCTGGGAGGGGTCCAGAAGGCGAGAACTACCTGGACCACTCTTAAAGTGGAAGCGCAAAGAGGGCACACCGTGTGGTTTTAGTTGGTTCGAGTCCGACACACCGCCCCGCCGAACGAGAGCCCCGGCGGGGTGACGGTCCGAGGGGATTTCCACACGTTAAAAAAAAAAAAAAGGGTCACGTAATCTTGTTAATTTCACTATTATAAATACCTAACCTACCTACCTACCTATTATAAATAGCCAACTCGGGCTGGTGTGGAAATAACCAGCAGGATTGCTGACGAAGAGGCTCCTAGCAACATCTGCTCGGCCTTGACGCGCGCCGCTGGGGGATCTTTTTTTGAAATACCTACTATTTATATAAATTCAATTTTAAGTTTATAACTCTATATTTTGAATGAAATATACATGTATGTATGACTGAGGTGTAAGTTGTGTTTCTCTAAAGAGTCCCTTAGGTCGCCCATACGCACACATATCCGTACCCCTCTGTTGTCGACAAGGCGCCCTGAGGTAACCCAAATCTCGTGAATATCTCCGCTGGGTAAGCCGGTGAATAGACCGCCTGACAGGTTCAGCGGTTACAAATTGGCGACCAACGTTTGGCTAACGACCCAGACCTCTGTGTGTGTGCTGTGTGAGTGTGCCTGGGGAATTCACTTTGGAGGAGACACTTCCTTCCGACCGAAACTGCCCAGGACGTTAATTGGTTGTGCGGGTGCAGTACGCATGTAATGATTACCCTCATTGCATTTTCAGCCCATCGTACCCTCATCCCTGAGGCAAGGAAATCTTTGAGACACCTAAATTCTAAATTAACTCAAAATTCCAACTGCACAGTTCTCGGTAAGTTTAGAAACATTTTTTGGCCAAACTAATTTTTTTTTTTTGCTACTTCTGTCTGTCCTTGTGAGAGTAGCGTGAAGTTGTGCTTACGTGTATATTTAGTGTGTTTCTTTATCCCAGTAATCCTGGTGTAATTAACCTTTTAAAGTTTTATGTACCTTCCATTTTTGTAACCTACTGCCTTAAAATTAAAATACAATAGTTTTGTTGTATACATACCCTACTTTCAATTTATGTCAAGAAAACTTTTATAATTGTAAACTATGTGAATTCATGTGATTACTGTGGCAATAATCTGAAGATATTTATCTGTGTAATTCTCTCTAGCTTACCCAAAATCAAGTAAGCACCCTAACCGTATAAAATAGTAGTGTAAGATTGTGTTATATATAATTACCTCACAATCTGTGAATCTAAAGATAATATAACTGGTGTCTTAGATTTTGGACTAAGAATTTTTTTAGTTGAATTTGTTTCTCAATTTTTAAAACATTAAAATTTATTGAAACTTCCTCACAGTCTGTTAATAGTAAGGAAGTATACCAGGTGTCCTATTCCTTGGACCAAGAAATTTTATTAGTTAATGTTGTGTCTTTATTCTAGAATATTAGAAAAAAAAATTGTAGCTACCTCACAAAGTTATTGTAATCAAGAAGAAGTATACTTAGTGGCTTATATATTTTTTTTTTGAGATTAGTGGACTTTATTAACTGTGAAAGTCATCTAATCGAGAAGAAGTATACTCAGTAGCATTATTTTCTTACTTTTGTGAACTGTAAAAGTCATTTAGTCTACATTATTGATTTGTAGACTTGTTGAGGGTTGAACTTTCCACAAAGGCTAATTTGTTGTATAATTGAACTTAAATTGTGGACCACCTGGAACGCAATTTTGACAGATGCTTACTAAATATTTGAATTGTATGTCAAGTGGAATAATAAATAAGTTAATTTTATTAAGGTAGAAAGTGATAATTAGACAGTTATTATGGCAATATAAGTGAAGTGATAGAAGTGATTCTTACGTGTAATCCACCCAGACAGTGTAACGTTACATTGAGACACCGTATGCAAACAATACATATGAACTTATCTTCTAGAACCGGCAGCCGCTCTTCTCGGCTTAGAAGCTGGGTTTTTGGTAACATTAGGTTTTTCTGCAACTACTGGCTTTATCTTATTCCAGTTAAGTTCGTTCTATCACCTTTATGCAGACGATTTACAAATATATACACAAGCCCCGCTTACCTTGTTATCGGGGGCATTTAACACAATCAATGCTGACCTATCGCGCATTGGCGAATGGAGTCATAATTATGGACTCAAGGTCAATCCTAAAAATACTCAGGTATGTGTGATTGGCAGTCCTGGGCTGGTCTCAAGAATTAACTGGACACAAATGCCGCAAATTGAATTCGAAGGCACTACACTTGATCAGTACTAGTGTTAAAAATTTAGGAATTAGCATTGATAACAACCACATTTACAAGAAGTTAGTCGTAAGATATTTGCTTCTGCCGGGTCCATGCAAAGACTACGTAACTTCCTACCGACTGCAACTAGGGCTGCACTTGCACAAGCACTTCTCCTCCCAATTCTCGACTATGCCGATGTCAGCTATCTGAATCTCACTGAAGCCCAACTTGATAAGCTTGAGCGACTTCAAAATTTCTGTATACGATTTGTATTTGGACTAAGAAAATATGATCACGTTTCTGAATTCCGTCTAAAGCTCAAGTGGCTTCCAATTCGCTCTAGCCGGAATACTCATATACTCATTTTTCTCTATAACATCTTGTTCAATCCGAGAGCCCCCTTTTACCTCAAAGAACGGTTCAAGTTCCTTCATGACACTCATGAAAAGTGTCTGAGGTCATCCGAAGATTTGAATGGTAGAAAGTTGCAATCAATGCCCATCTAAGTTTGTCATAGTTTACAACTTTGTGGGCCGTCTCCTATTCTGTTTCGCCTGGTGTGTTAAACAACCAATAACCAATAACAGCTCTGAGGCTTCCGAGTCTGTTTTGGTATACTCACCATCAGGCCTCTTCAGTGAGTCATGATTATGTTCGCCTCTGCTACACTATATGTTTTTGACGCTGTTGGCCTGGTTGTTATTCTCTATGTTGGTAGCTTCTCCAGCACTCAGTTTTCCTAGTTCTGATTCGCTTCTTGTATTGTTGCCAGGCCTGTGCATAGGCATCCCAGTGTTGGTCTAAGCGAGAGTTTTTTGCTTTATTGAACAATTTTCTCACCTTGCGCTGTAGTCTTTCCAGTTCCGGTCCCCACAAGTGGTGTTTGGTCTGTGGTATAGTTTTGGGTGTAGAAAGCGTGCATGTTTTGCGGACATATTTGCTGATGTAGCTTTACTCTGCATTCTCTATCGCATATGTCATGGAGAGTGCTCCGAGGAATTGTTCGGACTAATACCAGCCGCAAATTTCCGCCATCGTTCCGCAGGGCAAAATTTTCATCCTTAATATCTGGATAGTTGGCGCTCCAGTACTACGAGTAGCTGACGGAGCTGTTGTTTAACAGGGGTTTTCTCCGCTTACTGATGACCTGGGGAGTGAGAAATTCGTCAGGGCGAGTTTTTTTTGGCGGTTTTCGCTTCGCACTTAGGTTTCTTTTAGTGTTTGGCTCTTCCCACTCGTATGCTCTGTCCAGGGCGACCCTGCCTTGAGGGTATTACGACAGCTGTCGGCATCTTCAGCCGGATTCATCTTGACTGGGCCCGCAGGTACGGGCGGTCGATGGTTGACATCGGCGCCCTACTCTAGTCGCGGTAGAAAGCTCACAACGCTAGAAGTAACAAGGAGATATAGAGCTCTACCCCTGACAGAAGGCAGGCCGAACTAGGTAAGAGGAGTTGGTCGTTGCACCCGTCGTTCACCCCAGCAGAAGAACTCTCGCCCAGCAACCCTCTGTCGGGATGCTACAGCCGATTGACCAAGGGTGGCTAGCCTTTAGCCTCCCGTGTGAAGAGAAATCCAGGCCAAAGCAGTGTGTTGCCTTTCGGCTTAACTACCAGGATCCCTTCATCCCCCCTTACGGGTCCCCGCACACGGCATAAACATGCGGGTGGTTGCCTTCCCCCAACCTCACCCTCAGTATCTGTTGATGGTGAGGCCGCAGGTACCAACCACTTAGTGCCATACCATGTTCGGGATAAGAACACCGATGAAGAAGACTATGGATGCCTCCCCTGGAGCTGAAGGCATGGAAACAAACAAACAAGATGGCCCATCCAAATCGCCAACACCGACCCTAGACGTAAGGCGCAGCATTGGGGAGCAGGAGGGCGGAAAAACCGCGCCCAAACAGTCACCCACAAAACCACCAAACAAACAACCTCTTGGTGCCCCACTAAAGCTGACGTTTAAAACAGCCCCCAACCCATCTGAAACCAAGCCAGTAACGGGCAGGCTATCATCCGATGCGCAATCCCTATCGCCGCTGTCACAAAAACCCAAATACGCCTCTAGAAGTGCCGAGGCTAAAGCCATTGTAACAAATGCCAAAAATCTACTCAGCCAGTCCAATAACTTAAGAGCGGATATAAAAACAGGCGTTTTAACGGCGCTCGGGAAGCTGTATGAGCTGGTTAAGGAGCTGGCTAAGGAGGGAAATAATGGGAAAAAGAAACCAGAGAAAATAACACACGAAGAGCCTACTACTGACCACACAAACAATGACAAAGAGCTTAAAGAAATTTTAATAGAACATACAAAAACAATAAAAGAACACACAGACAAAATGAAAGACCTAGAGAAGTCCCTAGAAGCGCAAAGAAGAGAATATATAGAAAGAGCAGCGCCCCTCTCCTACGCGTAGGCCGCCGCCAGTCACGGAACAACCTCGCTGAGGTCACCATCAAAGAGCACCATACACTCTATGGTGGTGACCTCAAGGGAGGACACGGAGACTGGGGATGAGGTTCTGGAAAGGATCCGGAAGGTGGTAGCCGCGAAGGAGGGATGGGTCAGAGTTGAAAAGGTCAGGAAGGCAAAGGACCGAAAGGCTATCCTGGGCTTCGGCTCCAGGGAAGAGAGGAATAAGGTACGTGAGAGGCTTGAGAGGGATGACGAAAAACTCATGGTCGAGGAAATGAGAAACAAGGACCCGTTGCTGGTGCTTAAGGACGTCCTGTCAGTGAATACCGACGAGGACATCATCAAAGCCTACAAAAACCAGAACAGGGAGGTTTTCAGTGGACTCGAGCAGGGGGAGTATAGAGTAGCGGTAAAATATAGGAGGAGGGCCCGTAATCCCCACACATCCTACGTGGTGGTGAGTGTTTCGCCAGCTGTTTGGGGGAGAACCTTGAAAACCGGATCGCTGCACATTGACTTGCAGCGCATCCGAGTAGAGGACCAATCCCCATTAGTGCAGTGCACTCGCTGCCTGGGATACGGGCACGGTAAACGCTACTGCAAGGAAACCTCAGACTTGTGTAGCCACTGTGGTGGCCCGCACTTGAGCAAAGACTGCGTGGATCGGCATGCAGGTGAGGAGCCAACGTGCAAAAACTGCACCAAGGCGCAGTACGAAAAGACCCATCATAACGCCTTCCACCCTGAGTGCTCCATCAGGAAAAAGTGGGACAGACTGGCGCGGTCGACAATAGCGTACTGTTAACACAGCCACAGTGAAAACAATCTCCCATCGCATAATACAGGCGAACCTCCAGAGAAAAAAGCTTGCCACGAATGAGCTGTTAATCGAAGCGACGAAGAGAAGAGTCTCAGCGGCTCTGCTTCAGGAACCCTATGTAGGAGGATCTAAGGAGATGAGATGTCACCGGGGAGTACGCATATTTCAGAATACCAACTGTGGAGAGGGAACCGTAAAAGCAGCCATTGCGGTATTTGACCTAAATTTAAAGATTAAACAGTATCCCAAATTGACAACCAACAACTTTGTCGTACTGAAATTGCTAACGGACGCCTGGGAGGTGACACTCATCTCCTTCTATTTTGAACCAGACCAACCCATTCAACCCTACTTGGGATATCTCAGAAAGACAAGTGCTGAAATAAAAACAAGGTGGGTAGCTGGAGGTGACGCAAATGCGAAGTTCCTGGTGGGGAAGCCCCAAGATATGCAGAAGAGGAGAGGAGCTTTCCGGCACATTGAATGAACTAGGCCTCGTAATCTTGAACAGAGGGGAAACTCCCACCTTTGACACCGTAAGGGGTGGCCAACGTTTCTCCAGCTACGTGGACATTACCATTTGTACCACGGACATATTCGATGTCGTGGACAACTGGCGAGTCGAAGAAGGTCTGACGAGCTCGGACCACAATGGCGTGACCTTTAACATTCAATTAAAAAAGCATAAGGACATAGAATTTAAAAGAACTACAAGGATCTACAACACAAAGAAAGCTAATTGGACTCAATTTCATTTGAAATTGAAAAAATTGAAAATAGAAAACCAAATAACAGAAATAGAAATTGACAAAATTAAAACTCCAGAACAACTCGAAATTACTATTAAAATTTTTATAAACATTATAGAAATAGCATGCAACCATACGATACCTAAAATAAAAAATCACAAGAAGTTTATCAGGCCATGGTGGTCCGAGGAGCTCGATAAGATGAAACGCAGAGTAGCCACTTTGAAGAACCGAGTACGTTGCGCGGCCTTGGTGCGGAGACCGAAGGTAGTAGAGGAGTACCTGAAACAGAAAGAAGTTTATGAAAAGGCAGCGGTCAAAGCGCAGACGGAAAGCTGGAAGAGCTTCTGTGGGAAACAGGACAGGGAGGGCGTTTGGGAGGGGATTTATAGAGTGATAGGTAGAACCACTGTCAGAGCGGAGGATTTGCCTATGGTGAGCGCAGGAAGAGAGCTGGATGCGCGGGAATCGGTCAAGCTCATCGCGGAAACCTTTTACCCAGAGGACCTAAAAGAGCTGGACAATGAAAGCCATCGCCAAACCAGAAGGGAAGCTGAAAAAGTGAACGCTGGAAAGCAAAATGACTCTTGGGATCCAGAGTTCACGCTCTGTGAACTAAAAGCTTCAGCAGATTCTTTCAACCCAAAGAAGGCCCCTAGGGAGGATGGCTTCACTGTGGACATCTGCCAGCACACCATCAAAGATGACCCCGCTACTTTCTTGAAGCTCCTTAACAAGTGTCTGGCCCTACACTATTTCCCGAATGCCTGGAAGGAGGCAACATTAGTGGTGCTCAGAAAACCCGGAAAGGTGAGCTACACAACCCCTAAGTCTCTGAGACCAATAGGCTTATTACCCATACTGGGTAAAATCCTAGAGAAAAGCTGGTGGGAAGACTCAAGTATCATTTACTATCCAGGATGAGTACTCGCCAGTACGGTTTCATGCCCCTAAAGGGCACCGAAGACTCCCTCTATGACTTAACGCAATACATCCGCACGAAACTGAAGGAAAAGCAAATTATTACAGTCGTGTCCTTGGACATAGAGGGAGCCTTCGACAGTACATGATGGCCAGTTATCCGAGTCCGTCTGGCTAAGGAAAAGTGTCCCGTAAACCTACGGCTAATGGTAGATAGTTAACTGAGACAAAGACGTGTGAACGTCACATACGCTGGGGAAGTATACGAGAAGCCCACCAGCAAGGGTTGCGTACAGGGATCCATAGGCGGTCCAATATTATGGAATCTCCTTTTAGACCCACTCCTGAAGAGCTTGGAGGCTAGGGGAGATTATTGTCAGGCCTTTGCAGATGACATTATTCTTATTTTCCACGGGGAAACTGCAGAGGCAATTCAAAGACGCGCCGATGCTGCCCTCGAGCATGTTCGCGAGTGGGGAGTCGCCAACAAATTAATCTTTACACCACATAAAACGATGGCCATGACCATGACGAACAAACTCAAATACGACACCCCTCGGCTGAGCATGGGAGGGGTCAGCATCGGAACGTCGAACGAAATTAAAATACTGGGAGTCACTATAAAGGACTGACTTTCAACAGTCACGTCACGAACACCTGCAGGAAGGCAGTCGGGGTACACAAGCAATTGGCTAGGGCTGCAAGAGTTAGCTGGGGATTGCATCCAGATGTTATCCATATAATTTACGTGGCAACCATCGAGCCGATTATATTATATGGAGCTAGCGCTTGGGCACCGGCCACAAACAAACTAGGTGTGAGGAAGCAACTGGATGCAATCCAAAGGGGGATAGCCCAAAAGTTGTGCAAAACATACCGCACAGTATCCCTTAACTCAGCATTGGTACTGGCGGGGATCCTCCCCCTCGACCTCCGGATTGGTGAGGTCGCTCTCCTATACAAGAGCAAGAGGGGTATTACCTGGGAAGCGCTAGAGGATCGGGAGGTGGAGCGTATGGCTCGTGCCGTAGACGCCCCGCACCCGGCTGAGCACATATACCCCGACATAAAACTAATTACAGATAGGGAACAACTACAAAATTTTTTACTGATGGGAGTAAAATCGAAAATAAAATAGGGGCCGCTCTGACAGTGTGGAAAGATGGGGTTGAGATAGGGACAAAAAAAAAAAAAAAAAAAAAAAAGCTTGGGGTGCTATGCTAGAAAACCTCCCCGTGGTGCACCCTGGAAACGCTGGCGATGGCACTGTTTCCTCCTTGTCCTCTTGGAGGAGAGGATTATTGCCAGCGGCTAATATTCTAGCAGAAGAGGAAGCCGTTTATCGGCTCTCGGGCAAGGCCTGGTCCAGGAGGGTTTGCGTGTCTGCCGGTTACCCTGCTGGCTCTTCGCTCTTCGGAGCATGGAGGAGGAAACCTCGGTAAAAAACCAGAAGGTGGGGCCCTGTGGGGGCCAGTTTCTCCGCTAATAACGGTGGAGAAAGGAGGACGGCCTCGGCGTGTACTGACACTACCACCGAGCAGGCAGGGGGACGTAGTCTCCCTGTCACCGTCGGCATATCGTAATCCCGAGAAGAGCGCTGTGGTCAAGTCTCGCGGCTCTGATCGGGGGCGAGGGATTCGGCTTAACCGCCCGGACCGCGAGGATGTAAACCTCTCTAAAAAATGCCCCGAATCCCGTGTTCTGGTGCGTGGCCAGGGGATGCATGGCTGATGGGTACGGGGCACTTGCGGACCCCTCGGTTGGGCATAAACTTACGCTTGCCCGGGTATTGGGGGATCTCTGCCCGGGTGGACTTTTAGTTCTCCCCCACTCGTGGGTTCAATTATGGATAATGAAGTTAAAACTAATTTAAACAAAGGATCAAAACAAACAACGACAAAGGCGAGCAAAATGGATAAGGAAACGGTGGGAAGAAAGGAGGAGAAGAAGAAGAGTGGTGAAGTGGATTTGGCGTCCACTGAAGGCGAGGTGGTGTCGAGAACACCTATCTCGGTGGGGCTCCCAGTAGTAGTCTGTAGTAGACTGACTGCTGGGAGCCTAAGAACATCGGAGCGTCTACGTTCCCGGTCCGCTGCTTCATCAGACGGTGGCTCCAGTGTGTCGATTGACGCACTGGACGCTATGGATGTTGAGTTCCGTGACACTGGGAGTCGCAAGCGTGGACACTCCGAAGAGGAGGGTGCTGACCCCTCGCAGGACATGCTGCCACCTAAGGTGGCCGGCAGCCAGCGAGGACGGTCACGGACGCCGATCGTGAGGTCGCGTACCCCGGTCCCCGTCCCGTCGGGCTCCGCCTTCTCTGGGGCGGAGTCTTACAGGCGTGTCCGAGCGGACGGCAAAGCCGTAGCGGAGGAGGAGATCGCGGATCTCCTGCTCAAGATTCGGGAGCCGGTGGAGGGAGATGCCCCCCGGGCTCCCGTGTCAGTGCAGGAGAGGGCGAGAGCGGCGGTGGCTATCATCCACAAGGTAGCCACCAAGTCGGTAAACCTTAAGGGCTCTTTTGTGAGGGCCCTTAAGGACTCCTCCTCCGCCGTGTCGGAGGTCGTGGAGGGACTAGTAGGCGACGTGTCTCGTCTTCAGATGGCCAATGACAGGCTGACGGAGCAGGTGAACGAATTGAGTGCTCAGTTCGCCCGCTTCCGGGCGAACCTCCCCGAGCGGGGGGCCCCGCCCACGCCCCAGCCTGTCCCTACCGCGACCTCAGGGGTGTCTGACGCCCTACTGCGGTCAATTCTTGACGCAGTTGGGCGTATGCTGGACAGCCGTCTGGCCGGTCTGGAGGCGAGACTGCCTCCTGCGCCGGTCGTGCGCCCCCCGCTCGCGTCGTCGCAGCGGCCTAAGGCTGCTGCTCCGACTGCGCTCCCTGTTGTGGGAGGCCGCGTGTCATACGCGGCGGCGGCGTCGGCGTCAGCCCCGACTCCACCACCGGCTCCCCAGGGGCCGAGGAGAGCGGCCAAGGCACCGGCCCAGGCGCCAGTCAAGGCGCCGGCCAAAGCGCCGGCCTAGAAGCCGGCCCAGAAGCCGGCCCAGAAGCCGGCCAAGACGGGGCCCAAAACGGCGCCGAGGAGTGGAGTGGAGTTCCCCCCGCTCCCCACTCCGACACCCCTGCCGGGCCCCTCCGCACCTGCCCCCTCCAACGAGGGTTGGCAGGAGGTGAGGGGCTCAAAGAAGTCCGCAAGGCGGGCTAGAAGGGCTGCTCAGAAAGCAGCCCAAGCCCAGCCTTCGCCACCGGTGGCAACGGCCCCTAAAAAAAGGCCGCGGAAGCTGCAGCCGCCCAAAACCGCGGATGTAGTGGTTACCTTGTCGCCGGAGGCGGCCAGTGGCGGGCTCACGTATGCGGCCCTCTTCAAGGGGGCCCGGCCTGGTCTCGCCACTGAATTCGGGACGGTGGGGATGAGGCTGCGTCGCGCCCAGACGGGAGCTCGAGTATTCGAGTTCCCTGGGGCTGAAGGCGCGGCGACGGCCGACAAATTCGCCGAGAAGCTGCTGGGAATTTTCGCCACCACGAACGGTGTGAAGATCGCCAGGCCCACCAAATGCGCAGAACTGCGCATCTCGGGCCTGGACGACTCCATCACGTCGGAGGATGTCCGCGATGCAGTCATGGAGAAGACTGGGTGCACCGCGGACACCATCAGAGTCGGCACCGTCCGTCCGGGCCCGGGAGGCCTCGGTGCGGTGTGGGTGAGCTGTCCCGTGGCGTCGGCCAAAGTACTGGGCGACGCCGGAAGCATTCTCGTCGGCTTCGTAAATGCCAGAATCACGATTCTGGCCGCGAGGCCGATGAGGTGCTTCAAGTGCCTAGCCGCGTGACACACTCGCACCAAGTGCGAGAGCTGTTTTGACTGCAGCGGATTATGCTTCCGCTGCGGTCAACCCGGGCACAAGGCGGCAGAGTGCTCTGCCGCCCCCCACTGCCCGGTGTGTGAGGCGGGCAAAAAGCCCGCCAATCACATGATGGGGAAGGGGGGATGCAAGCCTCCCCGCGCTTCTCGGCAAACGCCGGGGGCTAGCCTGCCGACCCAGGCTACCCCCGACGTCAATATTGCGTCGACGCCGACGCCCATGGAGGAGGTTGTAGAGACGATCCAATAATGGATCAAGTCTCCAACCTCCTGGTCCAGACGAATCTCAACCACTATGCTGCGGCGCAGGATCTCTTCCTGCAAACCATGGCACAGTGGTCGATAGGTGTTGCCGTAGTCGCGGAGCCCTATTTTGTCCCTCCCCGTCCAAACTGGATGGGTGACCGGGACGGCTCCGTGGCAGTCGTCGGCTCCACGGCGGCTCATTCCCCGCCCTTGTCGCTAAGAGACAAGGGTACTGGATATGTTGCCGCCGATTGGGGGGGAATCACCATTTATGGTGTATATTTCTCCCCCAACCGGAGTTTGAACGACTTCGAGGTCTTCCTTAACAACTTGGAGGCCTCGATGCGGCGACTAGTGTCTGGGCACGTCATCGTGCTGGGGGACTTCAACGCAAAGTCCATTGCGTGGGGTTCCCCTGCGACGGACGCCAGGGGCGAAGCCGTCGAGGAGTGGGTGGCGTCGGTGGGCCTCTGTTTGCTGAACAGAGGCTCCACCAACACGTGCGTGCGACAGCAGGGGGGGTCGATAGGGGACCTTTCGTTCGCTACCCCTGCAGTCGCCGCACGAGTAAGGAACTGGTGTGTCCTGGAAGAGGTCGAGACGCTCTCGGATCATTTGTACATCCGATTCGAGCTCTCCCGGTCCCAGGACCCCAGTAGGGGTCACGCGGCGCGGCGCCCTTCCCGCTTCCCGCGGTGGGCTGTCGCCAAGCTCGACAGGGACCTACTAGAGGAGGCGGCCATTATTCACTCTTGGCTGTCTCCGCAGGCCCCGACCGAGGAGGTCGACATGGGGGCTGGTCGCTTCTGCAATGCGATTACGCAGATTTGCGATGCGGTCTACTGGTGGTCCCAGGAGTAGGCGGACCTCCGTGCGGCCTGTGTACGTGCCCGGAGGTCCCTCACCCGTAGTCGGCGACGTCACCGCGGGGTCGGTGAGGAGGTGGACCGGCTTCATGAGGAGTACCGAGAAGCTCTGGAAACTCTGAGGCTGGCCATCTGCCGCGCCAAGGATGTGAGTAGAGAGGAGATGCTGGAGAGTCTCGAGCGTGACCCCTGGGGTCGCCCTTATCGTGCGGTGCGTCAAAAGCTCTCTCCAGCCCAGCTTCCTGTAGGAAGTGGTCGAGGGCCTATTCCCGCAGCGGGCGAAGCACACACCCCCGTCGATGGCTGCATCAGCCGGAGACGACGGGGGCAGCGAGGCTGATGTTCCGCCCGTCAGGGAATCGGAGTTGGGGGCGGCTGTTCTACGGATTCGATCCAAGAACACTGCCCCCGGGCCGGAAGGGGTTCCAGCCCGAGTGATGGCCCGAGCCCTCGACTACATGTCGGACTACCTCAGGGGGGTGTTGGACGCTAGCCTGGCGTCCGGACGCTTCCCTGAGCGCTGGAAATGCGGGAAGCTGGTCCTGCTGAGGAAGCCGGGACGGCCTACCGATTCGGTCGCGGCCTATAGGCCTATCGTGTTGCGGGTAAACTTTTTGAGAGGGTACTCTCTGCCCGCATCGTCCAGCACCTCTGCGAGGTTGGCCCCAATCTGTCGGACGCCCAATTCGGTTTCCGAGAGGGGCGTTCGACGATCGATGCCGTGATGCGCCTTAGAGCCGTGACCGAGGAGGCCGTGAGCTGCGGCGGAGTGGTGTAGGCGGTGTCCTTGGACATCGCCAACGCCTTCAATAGTCTGCCATTCAGCTGCATCAGGGACGCGCTCCGCTACCACGGAGTGCCGGAGTACCTGAGGCGGCTGGTGGCAGACTATCTTGAGGAGCGAACCGTCATCTACGAGGACCGAGATGGCGTCTTGAGACGCAGGGCCATGTCGTGCGGTGTTCCGCAGGGGTCTGTCCCCTGAGACGCTGGGCCCTACGAGGGCATCTCCCCCCCGGGCTGGGTGTAATCTGCTACGCGGATGACACTTTGCTCACGGCCCGGGGGGCTAACTTCCAGGATGCGGCACGCCTGGCCGCCACGGGAGTTTCCCAGGTGGTCGGGCGCATTGAGGCGTTGGGATTACGGGTGACCCTGGATAAGACGGAGGCCCTATTATTTCATGGGCGCCTCAATCGAGGTCGGTTCGGTCTTCGTACCGGTCCGGGCCCAGATGAGGTACCTGGGTCTGGTCCTAGACGGTAGGTGGCTCTTCGAAGAGCACTTCCGACAGCTTGGTCCGAAGCTGGTGGACACTGCCTCCGCCCTAGGGCGACTTTTGTCCAATTTGGGCGGGGCCAGTGTTCCCACGAGGCGGCTGTACGCGGGGGTTGTCCGGTCCATGGCGCTTTATGGTGGGTGGCGGCTCTGAACGCCCCGAATAGGGCGCGCCTCTGGCGCCCCCAGAGGATATTGGCGGTCAGAGCCATACGCGGATACCGCACGGTGTCCACCGAGGCGGCTTGCGCCTTGGCCGGAACACCCCCGTGGGATTTGGAGGCGGAAGTGCTCGCCGAAGTTTATCGGCGAATCAAATCAAATCAAATCAAATCATTTATTTGTGATACATGGGTTACATACAGGTGTTCATTACATAATTATTAATGATGTTCATTCCATGATCTGCCATTTGGGCATACAAATTATTAAGCAATATATTGATTAATATTTAAAATTATAGTATTTAAAAAAATATGTACATATATTAAAATTCTGATTATTTGATAAAAAATTCATTAAAGATTATATATAAATTCTATTATTACTGTAGGTCATGACATACGCAAGAAATTCAACAAGAATCAACGCCAACATTAAACTTGGACATGAAACATTTAAAAAAATCGAGTCTATAAAAATTCATCAACAGAGTAATAGCATTTTTCTGTGAGAAATTTGAACAATTCATTTTTAAAGACATAGATGTTGCCACATTCTTTTATATTGTTAGGAATCCTATTGTAGATCTTTGTGGACATAGCAAACACACTCTTCCCAAAGAGGGTAGTTCTATAGTGACAGGTAAGGTTATTATACAGGTGACTTCTATTTCGCGATTTAAGCTCTAATGTAAACAGTGACGGATTATGTCTAATAAACAATGCCATTTCAAAAATATACAATGATGGTACTGTAAGTATTTTTAATTTTTTAAAATAATTCTTGCAGCTGTCAGTTCTTTTAAGACTGCACATAGCTCGCACGCACCTTTTTTGACATTTAAAAACTCTATCCCAGTTGGTAGTATTTCCCCAGAATATGATTGCATATCTAAGTCTAGAAGCAACATTACTATGATAAGCTACGAGTAATGAGTTAAGATTGACCTTTTTTGCTAGCATGTATAGACTATAAGATGACTGTGACACTTTTTTACAAACGAAATCAATATGACTTTGCCATTTCAAATTGTCATCTATGTGTACACCGAGAAATTTTGTTGTAGTCGTCAATTCAACTTTTTCACCATTAAATTCTATTAGAGTATGTAACGTGTTTTTTGTTTTTTGTTTAAATTGCATTAATTTAGTTTTATCAATGTTAATTAGTAAATTATTATTTTGAAGCCATTGAATTATTGAATTTAAACTATTATTTATAATATTTTCATCATAGTATATAACAGTACAGTCATCAGCAAATAGTACCATACGATCTGTAGTAGATTTTGGCAGGTCATTGATATAGATAAGAAAGAGCAGTGGGCCCAGAACACTACCTTGTGGAACTCCATATTTTATGCTTCTACTCTTGGACTTATAATTTATTTCATATTTAGTTTTAGGACAGATTTTGACAATACTTGTGATCTGAGTTCTGTTACTAATGTAAGACTTTAGTAAGTCCAAAGTGTTGCCCCTAACACCATACGTTTCAAGCTTACTCAGTAGTATACTATGGTCCACGCAGTCGAAGGCCTTTGACATATCCATATACAAAGCATAGACAGGTTGTCTTTTATCAACTCTAGGATACACTAAACTTAAGAAATCATATATAGCTAAATTTATGGACATATTTTTACGAAAACCTTTCTGATCCGGCGTAAAAATATTATTCCTTTCAAAGTAGTCATACAAGTTATTGTATATGGCTTTTTCAATTATTTTAGAAAATATTGGAGTCAGGGCTATAGGCCTGTAATTTTTTATATCTGATTTATCATCCTTTTTATGGAGCGGTTTAATTATAGTGGTTTTTAAGACAGATGGAAATATTCCCTGTTCGAAGCACATATTTATGATACAGCTCAGTATAGGTGCAATCATATGAGACACGGATTTTATTACCAAAACACATATGTCATCAAAACCGGTACTCTTAGTGTTATTTAATTTTTTTATAGTATTGTGAATTTCCATAGGACTTGTCGGATTCAGAAAGAATGATTTCGGTGTATTATACGTGCATGTAGAGATTATTGGGATATTATTACCGTTACTGCTAGCTGCTACAGGTTTGACTATATCTGCATAGTAGTCATTCAACAATTCAGCGATTCGTTGAGGGTCCATAATTGTATGTTTGTCTATTACCAATTCACTTATAGTCTCAGGGGGAAAATTCTGTTTTTTGCCATTAATTATGTTCCAGGTGGCTTTCGATTTATTTTTTGAATTTAGAATGTAATAATTATTCTGAGATTTTTGAGTTAATTTAATAATTTTGGAATATGTCAGTGAATATTTTTTAAAATTCGACTTATCTACGCTACTTTTTGATAGTCTATATTTCCAAAGAAGAGAACGTTTACGCCTACTACATTTCTTAATACCACGTGACATCCATTTTGGTACAATGGTTGTTTTATTTTTAATTTTAAGTATGGGAAAGCACATTTCGTAAAATAGTCTAAATGTATCATAAAATAAGTTAAAAGCATCATTTGCATTCTTTGACTCAAACACTTCAGTAAATTTTAACTCTTTAATGCACTCTTTAAATTTTCCTAAATTGTCTTTAGAATAATCACGTTTAAATGTAAACCAGTGGTCAAATGTACAGGTCTTTTTGACCGGACATGAAATATACTGCGCCTTATGATCAGATAAACTAAGTTCCAAGACAATTGATTTGGCACCACGAATATTATGGAAAATATTATCAATGCAGGAACCACTACTTGGTCTTGTAGGCTCATTAATTGCTTGTGTTAGATTAAATCCCGTTGTTAGTTGTTCCAACTCTAATGTGTACTTATTCTTATTTAACATATCGATGTTAAAATCACCACAAACAACGATCTTGTTATTTCCATATTTTGTGAGGAGACATAAAATGTCATTAAAATGATTAAAAAACAAATTAATATATTTACTATAGCTATTACTCTTTGGTACCCTATAGAGGCATAAAATTATTATATTGTGGTCAACTAATTTAATTGCAGAGCATTCAATCACATTAGAGATACTATATTTTTGAACAGCTTCAAGTACGACAAAGTTAAAATAGTGTCTCACTAGAATGCACGTTCCCCCTCGTCGCTTGTTTCGTGAAAAATGGGTAGCTAAAATGAAATTCGGAATTTCGAGGAGTTCAATATCATCACTTGTCATATTATGCTCAGAAAAGCATAAAACGTCAATATTTCTACCTATATCTGCTAGGTCATTAAGGCAGACAGTAAACAAATCAGACTTCGCAATAAGGCCACAAATGTTTTGGTGAATTATATTTACATGGTTATAAACGAAAAAAATTGCTGCGTTTTGAAACAGATTTGACAGAACCTATTTTCTTAGAAGTGGATTCATAACATGTAGCAACATTAATGTCACATTCTGAACTTTTAGTAGAAAATTTAGCATCACAATTATTATAGACAGTACATGGCAATGTCAATTGGTTATTATTATTAATATTACAATATATCTTATTATGATCATTATTATCAGCATTAGTCAAGAATAATTTACATTTTGAATTGTAGTACAATCGTAATATGTCCCTTAATATATACCGACATATGTAAGTCGGGAAATGGATATGTTTCGGTTTAGTGTTGTTAAATTTATAAAAATCCATGACTACAAATGAGGCGTTTAAATAGTTGTCACATATTATAGATATTTCATTATTTAATTTTTTTTCTTTAATACATCTATTAAATAAGGGCTCACATATTAATATATTAGTGTTTTGGTAAGATTCAATCCATAGTACTAATTGATTACAGATAGCCGAAACACTATTATCCTCTGTGAAACCTATCACAATCACAAAATCATTTATTGTCAGGTTTGATATTTCAGTCATACATGAGTTCAATATATCAGAGAGTTTGCCAAAAGGTTTCACGAAGCAAAATACATCATATTTATCTCCCAGAAGCTGGGTAAGGACTTTCCGAATCCCGCGACCCTGTTGATCTGCAAGAACAATTACTTTGCGTTTAGTTTCATTTGTGCCAGTTAAGGCGGTAAATTGCATTTTTTTCATCTCATTTTTTCTTATTATTGATTGGTCAGTACTTTCGTTCAGCATAGTGTCATCCGTGAGCGACTCTTTAGTGAATGTTCTAGAGAACTGGTTGTTTATATCGGTGTTGATATCATCATACGACCCATTTTCTGTCTCTATGGTTTCCAGTTTATTCATAAGTTTTTTATTTTGAGTTTTTAATATCGAAATTTTATGAGTTAAATAATTTATTTTTCTTCGTCGCTTTTTGATTTGTTGTTTACATGTTTTAAATGAGAAAGGCTTTCCAAGATGTTTCGTCATAGAAATTTCTGTTGTTTGTGTTGAAATTTCATTTGTTTCTGGAATGCTGTGCCTAGGTGATACTGGATATACACCGGAAAATACTTTTTTAACCTTTCGTATAACCGGAGTAGAAACAGCATTCAACAAGTTTTCCGTAATGCCAATCTTCTTATACAATGCTATCACTTTTGATGATTTTTCAACACTCATCTTTAATTGTATATTTTGTAAATTCAAATTTTCAATCTCTTCATCAGCTGAAGCTAACCTTAATTTTAATGTAGAAATAATTTCTTCGTATTCTTCAAGTAAAGTATAATCCTTTTTTGAAGTGGCAGGTAAACTGTTCACTGATGAATCTAGCAATGAACTATTTTCAATATCTACAGCTGTCTCCTCTGTCAAGCTAACATTTAATTTAGGAGTTTGTTTTTTTCTATAGGTGAGGTACAATATTGATCCCCATCCATATTGGAGGGTAACGATATATATTGTTGTTATTATACTCACGTGGCGTAGGTAAGCCAGGCGATACCGATGGAGTCCAGTTGTGTTAAATATATACTCGTATTTCACCGTTTGTAGGTACTCGTTTTATCTATTCAAGTCGCAGATATGTGTGGCCTGATAGTAGTTTCTTTTTGTAGTTTATTAAGAGACAATGTCAATAAACCTCACAAAAAGTGAAATCACTCACAGTAGTGGTTCGAACCGACAAGCTTTAAGTGCATCTCCGCGGCCGCCCTGTTACCCAGCTAGTTGCGTAAACATTAATGCTTCATAGCTAATTTTAGATTCATTAGATAATGTTAGTGATTTCTGAGGACGGCAAAACGGTTACTATGACTCACCGTTAAGGATTTTTTTCCGCATTCCAATCAACTTTGTACACAAATGTTAGGACCAAATGTGTCGTTGTTCAATGTTAAAATATCACTGTTTATATAGTTTTCAACTAGATTACCATACTTTTATTGGTTTGTTTGTTTATTTGATATATTTATTCACAAATTAGTTGAAATCGACTGTCAATGATTTAGCACTGTTTTATAGTGTATAGTCTGATAACGTTATCACACATTTCACTTGATATTAGAAGCGATGTAACGGTATTTTTTTCACGATTTAAGCACTAAAAATAGTTTAAATTAAATTATTTACACAGATCACTTTTGGACAGAACTATGGTGAGCAGCGCCACCTGGTGGATTCCCCGATAAACTCATCTGTTTGCGCAACTAATTACCCAATGACTCGAGTTAGTCCATCTCACGCAACAACTTGTAACGAGTGCTGAGCGGCGCGTCCGCGTGTGCCGGACGTCGCCTAAAGAGAGGAAAGATCAGAGACGGAGCCCGCAACAGGAGCGGGCCGGCGCTGGGAGGGGTCCAGAAGGCGATAACTACCTGGACCCCTCCTAAACTGGAAGCGCAAAGAGTGCACACCGTGTGGTTTTAGTCGGTTCGAGTCCGACACACCGCCCCGCCGAACGAGAGCCCCGGCGGGGTGACGGTCCGAGGGGATTTCCACACGTATAAAAAAAAAAAAAAAAGCTTTACAATATTTAGGCAGGGTTAAAATACATGTACCAACTATATCATAGTCATTTATAATTCCATTACAATTAATAGAGATTTTTGTTATATCAGATTAAACATAAATCCATCTATAATTTTTTAGTTTTTGCCATATCAAATCAAATCAAATCAAATTGTTTATTTGCGTATTACAGGTTATACAAAGATCTTATATACTAGTTTTGGCCTCTGTATACTACCCTTTCAGGTGTGCAAATATTTCATACAAATTAATTACTCTAAACACAACAAATATGTATTGAATTGTCATATATTAATAAATAAAAAATAAAAACTCTCAATCCTAAATTATATCAGTACCTGAGCAAAATCGCAGAATTTTTAAATTATGTGAAATCAATAATCCAGTATTATCTAAAGAAATGTACATATATATGTGGGGTGTGATAAGTAAAATGTCTCAGAAGTATAGGATATTTCTTTATTTTTACACAACACCAATTACAGTCTCGTTTTTACCACATCTTCGATCCTTGACAACTCCACCTGCGAGTTGACATACTTCAAAAATATAAAAATATTGCTAGCGTACGGAAAACAAACAACTTAATAAACCTATTTAAATATTCTACCTATAACTTATACCACACGGTCATCCTGCTTCTTCATCTGACCCAGATGAATTAGAATCATAGCTCGTCCACGGTTTCATAAGATCGGCAGAGCTAGTAGTGTTGATCGGACCTTCTCCATGACCAAGTTTCTTTACTGCATATCTGTCGTTTTTCGTCTTCTGAACTACTTCATAAGGACCCAAAAATTTTGGATACAACTTACTGCCTTGGCTAAATTGCGTCTTTTTAATAGCTACTAGGTCACCAACATCATATTGATTAGCTTCCTTTCGTTTTTTATTATAACTTTTCCTGTTCTCGTTCTGTATCTTTTGGATAGACTCTTTTGCTTTTGTTCTCAGTTCTGATCTACTTTCATTGTATTGTGCTATCTTTTCTTCTTCTATTAATTTCCATATTTCATCATTTCTATTTCGCATAGGTACTCCTATAAGCAATTCAAAAGGTGTCATACCAATGCTCCTTTGAAAAGTACTGTTTAGGGCACATTGTACAGCTGCAACATGACGATACCATTTAGTAGGGTCGGCAATACTGAGTTTACTTAGGACGTCTATTATGATCGGGTGAATTCGCTCCACCTGCCCATTTCCGCGGGGTTGTCCAGTCGTAATAGTGTAGTGATTAATATTCTCCTCCTTACAATAATTCTTGAACTCATTCGATGTAAACGCAGCGTTTCTATCGGATATAATTCTTTGTGGGGTACCGAACGTCTGTTGTTGTAGTATCAGCTTAGTCAGAGTCTCATCAGTCGTTAGAGTCTTTACAGGATAAATCCACGTAAATTTAGTAAATCCGTCCACAATGGTGAGAATGTATTTGTAATTCTTATTTGTTGACGTTAGTGGGCCCAGATGATCAATGTGGTAAGTTGACAGCGGCGTTTCTCCTTTATCTAACGGGTGTAAGTATCCTTCTTTCTTTCCTCTTTTATGTGATATCAATATGCATTCTACACAGTTATTTAATACTTTCTTAATTTTTCTTTTCAGGTCTTCAATAAAATATTCCCGGTTAATTAATTCTTCAGTCTTACTAACGCAAAAATGTCCTATCTCATGATTCTTTCTGATAATTTCATATTGCATCTTCTTCGGTACTACAATGAGCTTTCTTCCGTCCTTATGTTTCGTAAGTACACCGTTTTCTAATAGATAATCTTCATAAGGTTCCCTTTCCAGGATTCTCTTTATAATGTTAATCTGTGTATCTTGGTCTTGAGCCTTCTTGATACGAGCAGTAGTTTCGGTAAGTAACAGACAAATTGGATTTCTGCTCAATGCGTCGGCGTGTTTCATCCTTAAACCTAGTCTGTGTTCAATTTCATAGTCGTATTCTTCAAGCAGAAGGGCCCAACGAGCAACACGTGGCGGCAAGTCCTTCTTTTGCAAGGTCATAGTCAGCGCAGAACAATCGGTCACAATCTTAAAATGGATTCCGAGCAGATAGACTCGAAATTTCTTAACAGCCTCTGCAATGACCAAAATTTCTAGGTAATAACTGTGATATTTTTCTTCAGCTGGCGACGTCTTTTTACTGCTATAGTAAATTGGGTGCATTTGGTTGTCTTCGGGATCTCTCTGCAGTAGTACAGCTCCGAAGCCTTTTGCGCTCGCATCCGTGTGTAACTCTGTCTCATAATTGGAATTGTAGATGCGAAGTACCGGTGAGCTACATAATACATTCTTCAACTCTACAAAGGCTTTTTCACATCTTTCGTCAAAACAAAATTCATTATTTTTCTTGAGCAAATCTGTAAGTGGTCTGGCGTGCAATGCATAATTTTTGATAAACTTTCTGAAATAACCAGTAAGTCCAAGAAATGATTGTAGTTCTTTTACATTTTGAGGTATTTTGAATTTAGATACAGCTTTGACTTTCTCTTGTGACGGTTGAATTTTCTTATTTTCAATGATATAACCTAAGTATTCAATTTTTTTCTTCATAAAATGACACTTCTTCCAATTAAACTCTAATCCGAATTCTTCAGCTCTTTTTAACACTTCCTTTAGTTTCAGCAGTCCCTCACGCTCATCCTTCAGGGGTAAAATCAGGTCATCAAGATACGCCAGAACAATGCCTTTAGATATAAAATCTTGAAAAATGTTGTTAATAAATCTTTGAAATACAGAAGGTGCTGTACAAAGTCCAAAAGGCATTTTCAAGAATTCGTACTGACCTCGAGGTGTTACAAATGAGGTGTACTTTCGACTATCCTTATGGATATTCACATGTAAAAATCCATTTTTTAAATCTAGTGATGTAAATAATTTAGCCTCCTTCAATTGATCTATTTGGTCTTCTATTAACGGTAACGGAAATCTCTCTTTTATTATATTCTTATTTAATCTTCTGTAATCAATGCACAACCTGTATTGACCATTTTTTTTTCTAACTAATACGATCGGACTCGCGAACTCTGATTTACTAGGTTGGATAATCTTCTGTTGTGTCCATTCTTCTAACTGCTGGTCAACAATATTCTTTTCCAGGGGTGAAAGTCGACGGGGACTTTGGTAAATCGCATTTTCATCGGTAAGTATGATTTTTAGTTCAACATTACTTTTCCCCTTAGCTCAGTAGGTTTGTACTCTTTAATCATTTTCTTTATATCTTCAAAAAACATCGTCTCACCTATATCAAGATCGTCGAGTGGATTCTTCTCTTCTGTGAGTAACGTGAGGTGGGCTAGTTTTTTAACGATTATGCCATCTGATGTAAAATTGATACAAAGATCATGTAAAATTGGACTGCCAAGAATTAAGTTGACAGGTATAGCTTCATCTTTCACAACATGAAAAACGGTATCAATAAAACAGTCATCGATCTGCAATTTGGCAACAAAACTTCCTTCTGTATTTATCTCCTTTTTCCCAATACCAGTTAGACATATTTTCGGATTTTTCTCGTATTTAGGTTTTTCTTCAAATTCTGTTAACTTACTAGTCTTAATCAGGTTTACGCTACTTCCGGTATCTATCAATGCAATCATCTCAACTCCATTAATCTTAATCTTCTTATAGGGAATTGTTTCTTCTTCTTGCTGAGTGTAGATGTTTAGAGATTTCTTAGAGTGAGTTGAACATTCCGTTCCCTTGTGGCCATATTCGTTACATCGAAAACATTTGATACCTTTTGTACACGCTGGTGCCAAATGGTCAGTGTCGCCACAATTGTAACATCTCTTTTTTACAGGTTTACGTCCAGTACTCGAGGAGTGTGGAGCTGCAGGATTGTTTTGACGAACACCAGTCTTGCTATCAATTCTTTTTCTTAACTGGGCATACGATTCTAGCTTGGCACGAAATTCTTTCATATCCTTGGCACCATACAATATAGCTTTATTCGTTTCAGAGTCGCGAATGCCGTCAATCACATACTCCATGAGAGCTTCATCTTCTACAGAGGCATGCAAGGCTAACTCCTTCATATGCAAAAAGTATTGTTGAAATGTTTCGTCATTTTTTATCTTACGTGAAGCTAATAGAGTTTTATCTTACGTGAATAATAAGATGCTTGTGAACTATGGCGCTATTCAATTTAGGCCCAAATTCTTCTTTAAGGCTTTTCTTTAGGGTTTCCCAATCGGTCACACTGCCCAACGATCGAAGGAATAACTTAGCTGTTCCGCCGAGCAATCTTTTACCATAAATAAGTTTTTCAATCTTTGACCACTCCATAATAATAGCGGTATCCTCAAACTCTTGAATCCAGGTGGAAATCGGATATGTGTCATCGCCAGTAAAAGTAATCATGGATTTCTCTAAATCACTAAATGATATCTTCGGCCCAGATCTGGACTTCTCTTCTTCTTCCTTAATATCTTCTTTATCTTTTTTAGGAGCCATCTTTCGTCTTTAGTAAGCTTGTACTCAATATTTCGTCTTTAAAAAGTCTTATTAATTCTTAATTTATTAAAATAATATTGCTTACAGCTTCTCCATATCTTGAAATCAAAAATAAATCTTCAAAAAATTCATCGAAGTTGTGTTTCAATACAATAATTTCATGACGTCACATTTATCGTCCCGAAGCATTCGGTTCACGCTAACGCGCAACGTCCCGCAGCATTCGTTGTTTACTTCGGATTCTTAGCGATATTTTTGTAGGCAATCTTCGTCGAAATTCACTTCCAAAACAATGTAATCACATCCCGGACGAGCCCCCAAAAAGTTGTGGGGTGTGATAAGTAAAATGTCTCAGAAGTATAGGATATTTCTTTATTTTTACACAACACCAATTACAGTCTCGTTTTTACCACATCTTCGATCCTTGACAACTCCACCTGCGAGTTGCCATACTTCAAAAATATAAAAATATTGCTAGCGTACGGAAAACAAACAACTTAATAAACCTATTTAAATATTCTACCTATAACTTATACCACATATATATCCATTTTCAGTGAATCAGTAACAAATACCATAGCAAATGTCATTAAATAATGTCTAAGAGGAAGTCATTTACGCTGTAGTACGTTTTTTCAATCAGAAACGCTTTTAGATCACGTTTAAATTTACATAGGTCACATATTTGACGAATATTTTTTGGGAGCTTGTTAAATATTCTAGGAGCCATACCGAGGATATTTTTATTAAAAAGCGCACTTGTGTGGGGCGTTGCGTGAATTCTATCACGTTGTCTTTGGCTTTTTAGGGATGGAAAATATTCTGGATGCAATTTAACAAAAACTGCCAACTCAAAAATGTACAGTGACGGAAAAGTCAAAATCTTCAGTTCCTTGAAGCGAGGTTTGCAACTGTCCGGCAACCTTAAACCACATACGGCTCTAACGCATTGTTTTTGTGCTCGAAACGCATCGTCTCTCTTAACTGAGTTTCCCCAAAAAATGATTCCGTACCGTAGTGTAGCCGTGACGCAAGCATTATAAGCAATTAGTACGACCTGTAAACTCGCTGCTTTAGAGAACATATATAATGCGTACGAGAAGGAATTTAATTTTTTACATATTTCTTCTATTTGTGTTTTCCATGACAAATCTTTATCAATCCATAATCCTAAAAATTTTTGATTAGTTGCCTCTGCTATGTTAAGCCCAGCATAATTTATGTTTATGTCAAAAGTCTGTGTCCGTTGTTTGTAATGCATTATTTTTGTTTTGTCTAGATTTATTTTTAAATTATTATTTGCAAGCCATTCAATAACTGTTTTAATTGAATTATTAATGTCATCTTCATATATACTCAAGTCAGTTGTCCCTAATCTAGAAAATATCATCGTGCAATCGTCAGCAAATAAAATCATAGGTGTGCTAACTACTTTCGGCAAGTCATTTATGTAAATAAGGAAAAGCAAGGGCCCCAATACACTCTCTTGTGGTACACCGTACCTGACATATCTTGGATCTGACTGGTATTTGACTTCAGTTTTTGACTTTGGACATATTCTGACTACTTCCGTTATTTGTGTTCTATTTTCTAAGTAGGAACGTATTAGACTAAGTGCTTTATCTCTTATGCCATATGCATGCAGTTTGTCAAGAAGAATTCTATGGTCTACGTGGTCAAAAGCTTTGCTCATGTCCATGTACACAGCAGAGACTGGTATTTTTCTGTCCATGAAAAACAACACCTTACTGATCATTTCATAAATAGCGATATCTATACTCTTATCCTTTCTAAAACCTTTCTGTTCAATTGCTAGTAAATTCTTTTTCTCAAAATAGTTGTACAAACATTTGTGTATGAATTTTTCGATGACTTTGGAGAAAACAGGAATGAGAGCAACAGGTCTATAACAGTTCATGTCACTTCTACTCCCCTTCTTGAAAAGTGGTTTAAGAATGGATGTTTTTAGATCACTGGGATATACTCCCTGTTCAATACATAAGTTTATAATATGGGTAAGTATTTGAGAAATAAAAGAAGAGACCTCTTTCACTATCATAGTATTTACCCCATCATTACCCTTGCTTTTTGTATTTTTCAACTGGTTTATAATTGCGCGCACATCATGAGGAGTTGCAGGTGTCATAAAAATGGACTGGGGGCTGCTATAATTCAACGTACTTTTATTTATTGTGCCAGGTTTCACTAAATCTGTAAAAAAGATGTTAAAGGCTTGTGCTATATCTTTAGGGTTTTTTATGATTAAATCGCCTGTCTTTATTTTTAAGATGTTTAGCTTGGGTTTATTTAATTTTTGTTTATTTATGATGTGCCAAGTAGCTTTAGATTTGTTTGCAGCTGCTCTTATTTTGTAATCGTTCTGGGATTTTCGTGTAAGTTTTAAAACACTTTTTAATCGCAAGGAGTGGTGTTTAAGTCTAACTTTATTTGATTTACTGGGATGAAGTCGATACGGCCATAGTAATTCTCGTCTACGATTGCAACATTTTTTTATTCCCTGAGTAATCCAGGAAGGTTTTTTATAAGTTGATATTTTTACTTTTACAATTGGGAAGCATAACTTGTAAAATAGGATAAAGGTCTCATGAAAAAAGTTAAAAGCCTCTTCAGGGTTGTTAGATAACATCGTTTGGCTAAAGCTAAGACTTTTCAGGCAATCTTTGAATTTAAATATATTTTCAGCGCTATAGTTACGTCTGCAAACAAACCAGTGAGAGGTAAGTGGTTTTTCCTTAATTGGACACGTTAATAGCTGAGCAGTATGATCCGAGAGTGCCAAATCCAAAACGTCCGGCTTTGCATTTTGAATATTATGAAAAAAGTTATCTAAACATGTACCACTACTTAAACGGGTTACTTGGCGTATAGCTATTCCTAAATTATAGTTTGAAAGTAAGTTTTCTAATTGTGTAGATCGTTGCGATTTAATTAAAATGTTTATGTTGAAGTCACCGGTAATTATTATTTTCGTGTTACTATTTTTAGAACAAATTCTTAAAATTTGATTTAGTTGTCTAAAGAATAGGTCCATTTCTTTGTTTCTATTATTTGGAATTCTGTATATACATATAATAATTATTTGAGGATCTAAAAGTTGAATACCTGAACACTCAATCACATTTGAGATACTACATTTTACAATATTGTCTAATACCTTAAATAAAATACTATTTCTAATCAGGATGCAAGAACCTCCATATCTGTCCCTTCTACTGAAGAAAGATGCTAAAGTATAGTTTGGCAGGTTAAAAAGATGCTCATTCCCACTTTTTATTTTGTGCTCAGTAATCGCTATGATGTCAACAGTGCAGCCAGATTCACGCAGGTCCTGTAAGTGTGTGGTTAGAATATCAGCCTTACCAGACAAACCGGCAATATTTTGGTGTAATACTATTAGTCTAATCATTCACGAAAAAACACTTCCGATTGATCTCCACTTCCCAAAGACAAATCAATATATTTATTGGGTTCATTCGAAATAATATCATCTGTATCATTATTATCAATTGATCGTGAAACACATTCACATATAGGAAACAATGCAATGTCTATTAGAATGCGGTCCATAATGCTTCTATACACACTTTTTATACCGTAATTATTTAGTTTACCTGTTCTAAATGAAAACATGTTATACAAGAGATCATGATTTGTGTCAAAAAAATAAGCATATTTGTTGTTTTGTATATCTAAAGATAATAAAGAGTTAAACATTTCTATTTTATAGTTATATATTGGAGCACCTAAAATGTAGGTAGGAGCACATATAATGACATTTGTATGTGTTATTTGCTGTACAGAATCTTTGATAGTTTTAACTAATTCTATATGACTGCTTCTATTTTTGAAATCTTCTTCTCCAATAAAAATTAAACAGTAATCGTTCATAGTGAAACTTTGTAGTTTATTACCAATACCTGATAATAATTGTTTCGTAGTACTATTTTTTATGTAGCGAACATAATTAAAATGGCTTCCGAATGTGTCTTCTATGAATTGTATTTTTCCCTTTATACTGTTAGTGAGGATACATAGTTGCCTTTTTTTAATTTTTTGCCTGTATGTATTTTGTAAGCTGTCTTGGTCACCGTTCACAACTGTTTTATTAAAATGTATCTTTAATACTGATGTGTCAGGTTCACGATTGTTTTGCTTCAAGTTCCCTTGCGTGGTGCCTGTGCTAGTCATCGATATAGATCGTGGTATATTTATAGTTTTTGTTACTTTATGAGTACCCGACTCTTTTGTTGCCGTTTTTGGAGTTATTTGAATTTTTGGACTAGCTATCATATTCATTTTCGTGCAACCTTGTTTATGCTCTGAACGAGGAGTAGGACTTTTGTTCTCATATATGCTTACTTTTTTATACATATCAATTATCCTAATAGTTTTTTCTAAATCCAATTTTAATTTCATATTTTCACATGTCAAATTGTCAATCTCCTGATGAGCCGATTGCAATTCATTAGTAAGCTTTTCTACTGTACCCTTCATAACTTGAATTTCTTCGCTATCCTGTGTAAAAGTCGTGTTTGGTAGGCTAGTATCGAACATAGTGACGTCAAATATATTACTTGTATCATTTAGTGAAGCAGTTCGTTTTCAACTTCGGAATGTAATATGTTCATCCATTTTTGATTACTTTCGTTAACAAGTAGTAAGTACTAATATCAAATGTCAAATTACAGGATTACGCCAAACAAAATTTTATCAATAGGGAACACTAAGATTTGAAACCTCAACCTCATGCTCTCAAATCCATTGCAGTTTGCATCTGGCCACTCGATCGCTTGTTTAGTAGTATAAAATCTTGATTTACTTACTTACATGTGTTGTCGTATTTAATATCGAAACTTAAATAAAAGATGTCGCTGTTTAAATACGTATATGCATTGGAAATAATTTTTCTCTTTTAATTTCATTAAATATTAAATAGTTCTGATAGTCTGATGTAAACAAAAAACAATAATCGGATTCGTTCACAGTATTTTGTAGTCTGCAATACTTATAATAGTTTTCATATATAACAGATGTCACTAAAGGGTCAGTTAATATTTGCAGATTTTGAATTTAACAAAAAGGTGTGATTATGAAAAAAATATTCGTTGCTCCTTATGTTAAGAGTTAATTTAACTGCACTTTATCACTCATCCTTAGTTACCTTAAGATTTTATTTATCTTGAACTTGGTTTTCTTTCTATTTTATATTTTTTCCGTTACCCTCACTTGATGTTGTCAATGATTTTAAGGTTGCTATTTTGGTTGAAATCTTATTTGGTTCACTTGGATAACGATACACGCCGATTATCACTGATCACTTTACAATTTTACGTAATATTTTGCACTTATACATATGACTAAATGTTTTAACTGTAATTTTATTTATATATCTATTTTATCTATAATAAGCTTAAAATTACAAGAGTCTGGGATACCGTGCACATGTTCGGTTAAGACCCTCACTTCACAATTTGGATTTGCGACACTTGATTGAATATTACCTAATTTGTAAAAAAAAAATTATTGTTATATATCACTTTGCTTTTTTACACTTTGCACTTTATTTGAAGACAGAAATGGCTATTTCAATATTTCCTCGGTTATGAGGTTGGGATAGTAATACGACGATTACGCGGCGGCGGCGTCTGCCCCGACTCCATCGGCTCCCCAAAAGCCGAGGAGGGGGGCCAAGGCACCGGCCCAGGCGCCGGCCAAGGCACCGTCCCAGGCGCCGGCCAAGGCGCAGGCCAAAGTACCGGCCAAGACGGGGCCTAAAACAGCGCCGAGGAGCGGAGTGGCATTCCCTCCGCTCCCCACTCCTACACCCCTGCCGGGCCCCTCCGCACCTGCCCCCTCCAACGAGGGTTGGCAGGAGGCGAGGGGCTCCAAGAAGTCCCGAAGGCGGGCCAGAAGGGCTGCCCAAAAAGCAGCCCAAGCCCAGCCTTCGCCACCGGTGGCAACGGCCTCTGCAAAGAGGCCGCGGAAGCTGCAGCCGCCCAAAACCGCGGCTGTAGTGGTGACCGTGTCCCCGGAGGCGGCTGACGGCGGGCTGTCCTACGCGGCCGTTTTTAAAAAGGCCCGAGACAGCCTCGCCAACGATTTTGGGACGGTGGGGGTCAAGATGCGCCTCGCCTAAACGGGAGCTCGAGTTCTCGAGTTCCCAGGGGCTGAAGGCGCTAAGACGGCGGACACTTTTGCTGAGAGGCTGCGTGGTTTATTCGCGACCACAGATGGTGTCAAGATCGCCAGGCCTACCAAGTGCGCGGAGCTGCGCATCTCGGGCCTGGACGACTCTGTGACGGCCGAAGATGTCCGCGCTGTAATCCGGGAGAAGACGGGGTGCAGCGCGGACAACGTCAGGGTCTGCACCATCCGCCCCGGTCCAGGAGGGCTTGGCGCCGTGTGGGTCAGCTGTCCCGTAGCGTCGGCCAAAGTATTGGCCGACGCCGGCAGGCTGCTCATCGGTTTCGTGAGCGCTAGGATCACAGTCCTGGCGGCGAGACCGATGAGGTGTTACAAATGCCTAGCATCGGGGCACACGCGCGTCAAGTGCCAAAGCTGCTTCGACTGCAGCGGACTATGTTTCCGCTGTGGTCGACCGGGGCATGTGGCGGTGGAATGCTCTGCCGCCCCTCACTGCCCGGCGTGTGCGGCGGGTAACAAGCCCGCCAATCACCAGATGGGGCAGGGGGGCTGCAAGCCTCCCCGCAACTCTCAGCAAGCATCGGGGGCTAGCCAGTCGACCCAGGCTGCCTCCGATGTAGTTCGTGCGTCGACGTCGTCGCCCATGGAGGAGGTTGTAGAGACGATCCAGTAATGGATCGGGTCTCCAACCTCCTGGTCCAGACGAACCTGAACCACTGTGCCGCGGCGCAGGATCTCTTCCTGCAAACCATGGCACAGTGGTCGATAGGTGTTGCCGTAGTCGCGGAGCCCTATTTTGTGCCTCCCCGTCCAAACTGGATGGGTGACTGGGACGGCTCCGTGGCAGTCGTCGGTTCCACGGCGGCTCATTCCCCGCCCTTGTCGCTAAGAGACAAGGGCACTGGATATGTTGCCGCCGAGTGGGGGGGGATCACCATATATGGTGTTTATTTCTCCCCCAACCGGAGTCTGAGCGACTTCGAGGTTTTCCTCAACAACCTGGAGACCTCGATGCGGCGACTAGCGTCTGGGTACGTCCTTGTTCTGGGGGACTTCAACGCAAAATCCACTGCGTGGGGTTCCCCGGGGACGGACGCAAGGGGCAAGGCCGTAAAGGAGTGGGCGGCCTCGGTGGGCCTCTGTCTTCTCAACAGAGGCTCCACCAACACGTGCGTGCGACAGCAGGGGGGGTCGATAGTTGACCTTTCGTTCGCTACCCCTGCCCTCGCCGCACGAGTAAGGAACTGGCGTGTCCTGGAAGAGGTTGAGACACTCTCGGATCATCTTTATATCCGATTTGAGCTCTCCCGGACCCAGGACTCCAGTAGGGGTCACGTGGCGCGGCGTTTATCCCGCTTTCCGCGGTGGGCTGTTGCCAGACTAAACCGGGACTACTAGAGGAGGCAGCCATAATTCACTCGTGGCTGTCTCCTCAGGCCCCGACCGCGGAGGTCGACGTGGGGGCTGGTCGCTTTCGCGATGCGATTACGCATGTCTGCGATGCGGCCATGCCCCGCATTCGAGGTCGTCGGCCTCCAAGGAAGGAGGTCTACTGGTGGTCCCAGGAGCTGGCGGACCTCCGTGCGGCCTGTACACGTGCCCGGAGGTCCTACACGCGCAGTCGGCGGCGTCACCGTGGAGACGGTGAGGAGGACCGGCTTCATGAGGAGTACCGAGAGGCGCGGAAAACTCTGAAGCTGGCCATTAGCCGCGCCAAAGAGATAAAGAGAAAGGAGATGCTGGAGGGTCTCGATCGTGACCCCTGGGGTCGCCCTTATCGCGCGGTGCGACAAAAGCTCCGCGCGTCGGGCCCCCCCTTACGGAGACTCTCCAGCCCAGCTTCCTGCGAGAAGTGGTTGAAGGCCTTTTCCCGCAACGAGCGGAACACACTCCCCCGGCGATGGCCTCCTTGGCCGGAGACGGCGGGGAGCACGAGGAGGATGATGTTCCGCCCGTCCGGGATTCGGAGGTAGGGGCGGCTGTTCTACGGATCCGTTCCAAGAACACCGCCCCTGGGCCAGACAGGGTACCGGCCCGAGTGCTGGCCCTAGCCCTCAACCACATGGCAGACCGCCTCGGGGAGGTGTTCGACGCCAGCTTGGCGTCGGGACGTTTCCCTGAGTGCTGGAAGAGCGGGAAGCTGGTCCTATTAAGGAAGCCGGGACGGCCTGCCGATTCGGTCGCGGCCTACAGGCCCATCGTGCTGCTGGACGAGGCGGGTAAATTGTTTGAGAGGGTTCTCTCTGCCCGCATCGTCCGGCACCTCTACGAGGTGGGCCCCGATCTGTCGGACGCCCAATTTGGTTTTCGGGCGGGGCGTTCGACAGTCGACGCTATTTTGCGCCTGAGGGCCGTGACCGAAGAGGCTGTGAGCCGTGGCGGCGTGCTGTTGGCGGTGTCATTGGACATCGCCAACGCATTCAATAGTCTGCCATTCAGCTGCATCAGGGAAGCACTCCACTATCATGGGGTGCCAAAGTACCTGAGGCGGCTAGTGGCAGACTATTTAGAGGAGCGTACCGTCGTGTACGAGGACCGAGATGGTAATTTGAGGTGTCGGCCCATGTCGTGCGGTGTTCCACAGGGGTCTGTTCTTGGACCCCTCTTGTGGAACATAGGGTACGATTGGGCCCTTCGCGCCGATTTCCCCCCCGGGTAATCTGTTACGCAGACGATACCCTGGTGACAGCCCGGGGGGCAAACTTCCAAGAGGCGGCGCGCCTGGCCACAAGGGGAGTCTCCCTGGTGGTCGGGCGCATTGAGGCGCTGGGTTTACGGGTGGCCCTAGATAAGACGGAGGCCCTGTTATTTCATGGGCCCCGTCGTGGTCCACCCCCTGGCGCCTCAATCGTGGTCAACTCGGTCCTCGTACCGATACTCGATATTTCATCTGGGCCTGATCCTCGACGGGAGGTGGCTCTTCGACGAGCACTTCCGACAGCTTGCTCCGAAGCTGGTCGGCGCTGCGTCTGCCTTAGGGCGACTTTTGCCCAATTTGGGTGGACCCAGCGTCGCGACAAGACGGCTGTACACGGGGCGGTCCGGTCAATGGCACTATACGGTGCACCGGTGTGGGCGGCGGCTCTGACCGCCCAGAATAGGGCACGCCTCTGGCGCCCTCAGAGGGTAATGGCGGTCAGAGCCATACGCGGTTATCGCACCGTGTCGACGGAGGTGGCGTGCGCGTTGGCCGGAACTCCCCCGTGGGATTTGGAGGCGGAAGTGCTCGCCGAAATTTATCGGCGAGTGGTTTACCGGCGACTCCCGGGCGGAGAGCGGATTTCGCCCTCCGCCCGAGGATGTGCGCGAGTGGCGCGAAGCCGCTCGCCGAGCCACGATGGCTCGTTGGTCGTTCCGGCTGGAGACTCCACGCGCTGGCTTCGCCGCCGTGGAGGCTCTCCAGCCGGTCATCGCCGAGTGGGCAGGGCGGCAACACGGGACCCTTACCTTCCGGCTGACGCCGGTGCTTTCCGGGCACGGTTGCTTCGGAAAGTACCTGCACTCGGTCGCTAGGAGGGAACTGAGTCCCGCCTGCCACCACTGCGACTGCAGTGAGGACTCGGCCCAGCACACGCTGGCGGTCTGCCCCGCATGGGCGACGCAGCATCGGGCCCTCACTGCAGTCATCGGAGTGGATCTCTCGCTACCGGCCGTAGTACGCTCCATGGCCGGTAGCGACAGTTGTTTTACCGCGGTCGCAACCTTCTGCGAGGAAGTAATCTCGCAGAAGGAGGCGGCGGAGAAGGCCCGGGAGGACGACCTCCACTCGGACCCGATCCGCCGCCGGCGAACCGGGCGGCGGAGGCGCGCCTATCACCGCCTCATGCCGCCCTGAGTGTGGCCGCGGGTGGACGGGGTGGGTTTCCCCTCCACCCGCATTAGTTTGGCCAGCCGCGAGGGGGCGGCGTCCGCGTGTGCCGGACGTCGCCTAAAGAGAGGAAAATTTTGAGACGGAGCCCGCACCAGGAGCGGGCAGGCGCTAAGAGGGGTCCGGATGTCTTAATAACAGCTGTTCCCGGATCTCTCCTATTACAGGCGCAGAGTGGCACACCGTGTGGTTTTAGTCGGTCCGAGTCCGACACACCACCCCGCCGCGGCACTGTGCGACTAACGTGTGACTTCATATGCTAACAATTTAAATATTGTTTTCTGTGTTTTTCTGCGACTAGTTCCCGGTTTGCGGGCGGCTAAAGGTTGTGTATAGTGTTTTAAAGAATATCAGTAAGTTTTTATTGTTTTTTAAACAGAAATATAGTGCTGAATTATTTTATTACGACTATTGGTAAGTAAATTTATTTTCTTTCTAAAAGTGGGTAGGAGGTATCCTTTGTTTATATTGATATTTTTTTTTGCGTGTTGTTTATTTTTAAACTTGTTCTTTTTAGAAATTGTTGTTTGGTGTGTCTTTGTTTGGCTATGTCGGTCGTTAGCGAGTTACCGGATCCCGGCGGTACAAGTGAATTTCTAACACCAACCGGGAAAAGGACATTTAACGAAATGTCACCTACGGATTTCTCGCCGAAAGACAATAGAAGTAAACGAATTAATAATTCGGATTTAAGTGGAAATGTTTCGTCTCTTAACGGTCGTGATAACTGTGGCAAAAGAGTACTTGGCAAAAATAAATGAATTAGTTAATGATCAGGGATCTCGGATGAATGTAGGTAATAAAACGGCAATTATGGATATTACTCAACGAATTACCGGTATCGTATCTTTGTTAGCAATAAAATCCTCTAGCAACGAAACGAAGTTAGCGAATTTTGAGCTACAAATGGAGGGTATCGCAACTCAACAAACGAGTTTAACGTACGCGGATAAACTTAAGCTTCGATTACCACCTAAATCTGCTCCGTGCCCGGTACCTACTGAAGCGCGCGTTCCTAGGCCTTGTGTTATTGCCTATCCCACTACGGAACGCTTAGCGGACTATGCGACCTCGTCAGCAACGAAACAAACTCTCATGAAGGCTATTAAACCGAGCGATGAGGGATTTCAAATTGTAGGCGTTAAAAAAACCTCTAAGGCAGGCGTCGTGTTACGTGTAGCTAACGAACGGCAGCTTAAGAAACTGGAATCTGTGGACGCCATTAAATCAGTAGGGTTGCGCTTAGAAAAACCGAAAGGCCGTAGGCCCCGTATAATTGTAAAAGACGTACCCGGTTCTATGGAAAATCGTGCCTTCCTAACAGCCTGATACCGTCAGAATATCAAGGACGAATTAAAATTGAGTGAGAACGATTTTATTAAGTCAACCAAAATTGTTAGGCATCGTAAACTAGAAAATGGGCGTCAATGGATAGGCTTAGAATTAGAGGCAGCAGTTCGGAAACATCTAGCCAACACAAAAGATAAAGTTTATATAGACTGGGCCACATGTAGATTCATAGACGATATAGAAGTAGTTCGTTGCTTAAATTGTCAGCAATTCGGTCATGTACAAAAGTTTTGCTCCATTAAAACCCCTACTTGTGCTAATTGCGCCGCCGCACACGAAACGCGAGCTTGTCCAGATAAAGACACACCAGATTTTAAGCCCACGTGCGCACAGTGTAAGCGGTTCAAAAAACCATCTGACCATCGATGCGGCTCATACGACTGTGCCACATACAAATTAAAACTGGAACAGCTAATATGAAATACCAATTACTGAATAGTTTAACTTAGTTTAAAAAAAAAAAAAAAAAAGTTTCAAGAGTAACTTACTAGTAATGAATAATATTTCGATAGGCCAGTTAAATCTTCATAACGATAAAATAGCTACATCAGAATTAGACCGTTTAATTTTAGAACAAAAGTTAGACATTGTCCTTTTACAAGAACAATATCAGAGCGCTCGCTTGCGTCGTAATGTAGTACAGCTTGACTGCCGTTCGCAGGCTGGGATATATGTTGCAAGTTCTAATTTTATGGTAACATCTTTGCGTAATCTTATGACGTCACACTGCGCCGTTGCTGAGATCTCATCCTCTACCTGTAAGGTTTACGTAGTGAGCTGCTATTTTCAATATTCACATCCTATTGATCCTCACTTACATCACTTACGTTACGTCTTGCAGTTCCTCGTATGACATAAAATTATCATTGGCGCTGATGTCAATGCGTCATCTTCATTATGGTATGGCAAGTTGCGTTCAACCGACACGGTTCGACGTTGTGCGGTTGAAGATTTCATTGCGGAAATGAATCTTATTATTCACAATACCCCCGATGCACCACCAACTTTTTGCAACCCAATGGGTGAGTCTTCTATTGACGTGACGCTTAAGCGCGGCGACGTCTCGATATCCGGATGGCGTGTCCTTCCGGACGCATCCTGTAGTGATCACCGCTTGATCGTGTACGAATTCATACCAAGGGTTGCACCGGATCCACAAAGGGCTCCCTATAATTTCAGATATAAAACTAAAGGTGCGAACTGGGCTTTGTTTGCTTCACTCTTTGCAACTCATACCAAAGACTTCAGTCGCAGTAGTTTATCAGCTGAGGAAAGCTCAGAAATACTATCAGAAACTTTTACATACTGCGCTGATGTAACTATTGGTCGCGGATCTATCACTAACACTCGTAGATGTGATTGGTGGAATGATAGATTAGCCGAACTACGTAGAAGCTACCGGAAAGCTCGTAGAAAATTAAACACTATTAAAAAACATAACGTAACAGGAGATTTTACAACAATGCTCTCATTGCTCTTAGAGTTGCCAGGTCCCACTACAGAGCTGCTGTGGAAAAATCCAAGGGAAACTTAATTCAGAAACTTGTTGATAAACTCGATAGAGAGGGCCCGTGGTCACCTTTGTATCACGAATTTAAGGCAAATAGATCAATCGACCTTGCATACATACAGAACATCAAAATTAATAACAGATATACCACAGGAGTAGAACAAACAGCAGAATATCTTTTAGACTCACTCGTACCTGACGATCGGCCGGAGAACGACACTGATCATCACCGACAGATCAGGCAGTGGGCAATCGAACCACCACTGTCTCCAATGTCTGATTTACCATCTTCAGACGAATTTCTCGGTATCGTTAGATCCTTGCCACTAAACAAGGCTTCGGGCGATGATAAAATATCTAACAAAATGATAAAAGAAGCTTGTAAACTTTCGGGTGACACGATTTTCACTGTCTTTAAACGTTGCATTGCTGAAGGAATATTTCCTCGTATATGGCGTTGCGGTAATATTCGTATAATACCAAAAAGTGGCGACAAGCCACCGGATGATCCTAAATCCTACCGACCAATAACATTGTTACCATCGTTAGGAAAGCTGTTAGAACGTCTTGTAGTGCCCCGGCTTCTGCCAGGTGGAGTCAAATTTAATGATAGACAATTTGGATTTACGTTGGGTAAATCGACAACTGACGCTGCTATATCGGTTAGAAAGTTTGTCACAGGGTCAAAATTTCAATACGTGCTGGCTATTTTCTTAGATACATCTGGCGCCTTCGACAACGCATGGTGGCCCATGCTGTTGCTGAAATTAAAATCAAGGGGGTGCTTTAAAAATATTTATTCCCTTATCTCTTCGTACTTTTCACAAGGTACAACTAAACTAAGACTTGGTCATCATTCTGTGTCGAAGGCGCTTACAATGGGATGTCCTCAGGGATCGGTGCTAGGTCCATACTTGTGGAATATCGGCTTCGACGATTTTCTTGCGATGCCAATACCATCCGGATGTACTCTGAACGCGTATGCTGATGACGGCTTATTACTGGTGGAATCTGATACTAGGGCGGGGCTTGAGAGATTAGCCAATAGATGTTTGAACTTGATATCTCAATGGGGTGAACGTAATCGCTTAACTTTTGCACCCAACAAAACCTTCCAGCTACTTTTAAAAGGTAACCTCAAATCACCGCCGAGCATTAGATTTGACAATGTTACTGTAAAAAATAAAACCGCAGTGTGTTATCTAGGGTTAGTTTTAGAAAGAAACTTTTCATTTATCGAACATAACCATAACCAACATAACCACCATAACCTACTACAGTTGGGAGCGGACGTGTTTTTTGGCTGCTCAATATCTTAATATATAATATCAATTAATATCGAATATCTGTGCATACAAGTATTGTTCCTATTGTCCATACATATCAAACATTTATTTGCGATTATTGAGTGCAGTGATTTAAGTAAAAATATTAGTATAATAGTGTTCTCTGAAGGTCACGGTCGATAGGTGCTAGCGGGGGGAGCACCTCACCGCTGCGGTAAGGAACAACATCATTAATTGCTTGCTCCTTCTGGCGCACGAAATTCGTGAGTGCACAATATAATCAAAACTAAAATGAGACGTTGCGCGGCTTGTCCTGATGCGATTACCGATGACTATTTTATGAAGTGTCATCGTTGCTCCGGTAAATTTCATCTCTTATGCATTAACTTAACTGAACGCGATCTGGATAATGCGCCTCGAGACTTTCAACAGAATTGGCTGTGCCCTATATGTCAAACTAAACAACCAAAAAATGATAACTCATGTAAACCTGTGCGGCCATCTACGCCCACGGGAATGGCTGATATGACCTTTATAAGTACGCGACGTAAGTTGCATGGCCGAACCGATAGCGACTCGAATCAACATTTATCATCTACCTCCGATACGGGCGCGCAAAATATTCGTGAAATTATTCGCGATGAGCTGCGCGGGGTAATGAAAGATCTTATGGCTGAATGTATGATTGACTTTAAAAATACTATCAAAGTGCAAATGTCTGAAATTTTGAACGACTTCAACGAATTAAAAAAATCCTTAGAATTTATTAGTGGGGACTTTGACAGCTTCAAGAAAGACCTATCAGTTACAAATTCAGATATTTTGATTTTACAAAGAGAAAATGAGGCCCTCAAATCTGATTTACATGCATTAAAATTACGATTTAATACTTTCGACCAGCTGTCCCGCTCGTCCAATTTGGAACTACAATGCGTTCCCGAACGTAAAGCCGAAAACTTATTAACTATAGTACAAGAACTGAGTAAAACAATTAATTTCAACGTGAATGAGAAGGACATTATCTATTGCTCTCGCACTGCTAAGCTACAATCTGATAGCCCTAGACCTCGTTCAATTTTGATCAGGTTGAACTCACCACGAATCCGAGACTGTTTTCTCGCGGCTGCTATTGAGTTTAACAGAAAAAATCCTGAAAATAAACTTAATACTGGACATCTCGGTATTTCTTCTACTAGGGTTAGCCCTATCTACGTCACGGAGAATCTTTCCCCAGAAAATAAACATCTTCACGCCGCAGCACGCAAAATGGCGAGAGAAAAATGCTACAAGTACGTGTGGATTCGTGGTGGCAGAGTTTATCTTCGCAAGACGGAGACGTCTGAAGCTATATTTGTACGTAACGCGAATGTGCTAGAAAAACTTTAATATTATTAATTAAAATTAAAAAAAATAGTGATTTTTTACATTAATGTGTCCTTAAATATCATAGTTTAATGTTCTCATCTAAATTAAATTTTTATTTTCAAAATGTGAGAGGTCTACGTACAAAGACGAATGAATTATATATTAACACAGCTAGTTGCGAGTACGATGTTATTATTCTCAATGAGACGTGGCTTAACACTTGTATCTCTGATTCTGAGTTGTTTACGAGTAATTACAATGTTTATAGACGTGACCGTGAAACGAGCTCTTTACAACGTAAAAAGGGTGGTGGTGGTGTTTTGGTGGCCATATCGAAAAGAATTAAATCATGCATTTTGAGAAACTTTGAAAGTAATTGTGAGGATTTGTGGATCGAAATCGAAGTCGTAGTGGATAAAAATATTGAAAAAATTGTTACTATGCACTGTTTATTTTCCACCGCCCGTCTCAAAACAACACTTTGAACACTTTTGTAATAATGCAAACATAATTATAAGTAAATATAACCGGGTCCTGATTTGTGGGGACTTTAATCAAAGTAGTATTGAGTGGACTGGCACGCCTGGATATCCATTGACGCCTAATATAAGTTCTAATTGTGTAACCTCGCATGATCTTTTAGAGTTTATGTCATTTAACAACTTACATCAACTCAACTTTATAGCCAACCATAATAATAAAGTCTTGGACCTAATTCTCACTAATATACCAATAAGCGACCTCACATCCCCACCACTACCTCTTAGTAAAATAGACCTTCATCACCCGCCATTGGAATTTCACACTGTTTTTGACGAATTTCTTCATAAATTACAATTAAATGTGAACTCCTTGCGAAAAAAATTTCATAAGGCAAACTACGACAACATCTGTAATTACTGAACAAAGATTGAATGGTCTCATGAGTTTAGAACATGCACGTCAGTGGACTTAATGGTTGATAGGTTCTATCAGATACTGAATTCAGCGATTAAGAAATTTGTACCTGTATCACCTGTTACCCCTAACACGACCCCAGTGTGGTATTCTAAAGAATTAAAACATTTACTTAAAGAAAAAAATAAGTTTCGCGTTCGTTTTCATAAATACAAAAACCCGTTAGATAACCTATCTTTTAAATTATTGAAGACAAGATGTGGTGCTTTGATCATCAGGGGCTACAATAACTATTTACAGTTGATTGAAGATTCAATCAAATCCGACCCAAAAGTATTTTTTTCTTACATGAAGCAAAAGAATGCTAAGAGTGTCGCGTTCCCGTCTTCAATGACATATCAAAACACTACAGTCTCGACTGGTCCTGAAATATGCAATACATTGGCAGCATTCTTTGCGGCTTCTTACGGTATGGGTGACGTTGATAGTTCACTGAATGTCCACTCCAGCAGTAAATGTGATGTCCCCCACTCATTGTGTTCTATACTTTTCTCGGAAGACCAAGTTTTGCAGAGCCTCAAATCACTTGACAGACAGAAAGGAGCTGGCGCAGATGGGATACCTGCCGTCTTCGCTGTCAACTGTGCCCAGCAACTGTCACTGCCGCTCACGCTTATTTTCAATGAGTCGCTTGCCTCGGGCACCTTTCCTTCATCTTGGAAGTTAGGGCTTATTGTACCAATTTATAAAGCCGGCGATAAAGGCAATGTCAAAAATTATAGGCCTATATTGTCTGTTTTCGCCAAGTTAATGGAATCTTTGTTATGTCCCTGCGTATCGTGGCATATTAAAAGCGTTCTGGCAGACTTTCAACATGGATTCGTGTCTGGTCGATCGACATGCACCAACCTTGTAGATTTCTTCGATGATATATCTCGTTCTTTGGATAGTCGTACTCCAGTGGACGTCATTTATACAGACCTTTCGAAAGCTTTCGATAAAGTGCCTCATAGTATCTTATTACATAAATTATCGCAGTTCGGTTTTGCTGGTGCCTTCTACAGATGGTGCTCATCATACTTGCGTGACCGAACATCAAAAGTGGTTGTCAGCGGATATGAATCAGACCTGTTTTATAACTTATCTGGTGTTCCTCAAGGTTCTCATTTAGGACCTATATTCTTTAATGTGTTCATGAACGACGTCACTTCATGCCTCAAAAGCAGCACACCATACCTCTATGCGGACGATCTTAAGTTAATGAGACCAATCAGAGATCTTGAAAACAAAACGTTATTGCAAGATGATCTAAACAGATTGGTTTGCTGGTGCAAAGATAACAAAATGGTTTTGAATATTGACAAATGCTGTTATATACGCTTTACTCGTAACCGTAACACTGTATTGTCGGGCTTATACAATATCAGACCAACGTATTCAAGAAGTTGAAAGTGTTCGGGACCTTGGTGTTATTCTTGATAAACAACTAAATTTTAAGGAACATTACGATCACATTGTCTCTAAATCACTCAAAACACTCGGTTTTATAATAAGAAACACTAAGCACTTCAGAAATAAAGCTACTGTTATTAGATTATACGAAAGTCTGGTCCGGTCTCTTATGGAATACTGGTCTGTGGTATGGCATCCGCATTATGAGGTTCATTCCAATAAAATTGAACGCGTGCAAAAAAGATTTATGTACCACCTGGCATATAAATTTAACTTGTCAAAGAAAGCTTACGAGTTACACAAACCGACTAACCCATTTCAACTTAACATCATTAAAAAAGCGGCGAAAAATTTTAGATCTATCTTTTCTTCACAAGCTAGTTAACGGTTATATCAATTGTCCTAGTCTGCTACAAAAACTTAACTTCACTATCACCCATAAACTTCCACGACTGTCCAGATACTCCTTGTTCACACCTAAGAGATCCAAAACTAACCTTGGCTATTTTCTCTTCTTTAAATAGGCTCCAGGCGGAATATAATTCAATAAGTAAAAATAAGGATATCGATGTGTTTAGATTAAGTTTACCTTCTTTTAAAAAGAAACTATTGTTGTTATGCTGAGATATATTTTATGTATAAGGACCTTGTTTGTTTTATGTTGTAGATTTTTTTAAGTAGTTATTCTGTAAGAAAGTGTCTGTTCAGGTCTTTCTTTCTTTCTCTTCTTTTTTAAGTTAGGGGAAGCCTTACGCTCCCAACTCTCTGTTATTACTATGCTTTCCGTGGCAACCTGTAATTAAGGCAGCACTAATGGTTGTATATCAAATTTCATTGTATTTTTTGCTTTTAAGGTGTATGTTCTTGTTGGTTTTTCCAAATAAATAAATAAATATTAAAATAGTTAATGAAAATCTAAAAAAAAGTTTCTGTGCATTGACAAGGATATCAACTGCGACATGGGGTCTATCATTTAATACATTAAAGATCATATACGGAGCTACTTATTTAGGTTCTAGTGCTATGGTGCACCTGTATGGGCCGATAGGGCGAACCGTAGGCGCTGTCCGTCGCAAAATGTTACAAGGCCAACGACTTGCACTGATATTTTTGTGCAAGGCATATAGGACGGTTAGCACTGAGGCTTTGCCCTTTGCCGAGGTGCAGAGACGTGCAGCCCTGTACTATTCAAGACAAAACGAATCGATTTCTTGGGCGCGGGAATCGCGGTAAATTCAGATTGCGTGGTCAAGAC